>SJYV01038305.1:145215-170208 GCA_006410875.1 Neotragus pygmaeus
AAATAAAATAGGTTCCTTTTACAGTCTCATCACCAGTCAAACAAAAAAGAAAACATATATCAATATGTGGCTAGGTTTTTGTACTATCTAAAGAAGCAGTAAATTCTTTTCTCTAGTTGAGTGATAAATAAGAGATAGGTGATTGTTAATGTATACACATACTCACATTCATATCCATACAGATAATAAATGAAATCAAAAGTGGTAACAGATAGGCACAAATCAGTAGTTTCCTAACAGTCCTCCATAAGGAGGAGGTTGTGGTGACATGCAGAAACACGTTCATCATCAATGTGACAATTATTCAAGATCCCTACAAAAATCAACTTTTTATTCAAGTGATAAATATTGAAGTTAAATAATCGTTTCCTGAGTATGCTTGGTTCTTTCTATATATTTTGACTAAACCTCAAAAAATGCTGACGCTGAAACTCCAATACTTTGGCCACCTCATGCGAAGAGTTGACTCATTGGAAAAGACCCTGATGCTGGAAGGGACTGGGGGCAGGAGGAGAAGGGGACAACAGAGGATGAGATGGCTGGATGGCATCATGGACTCAATGGACTTAAGTTTGAGTGAACTCCGGGAGTTGGTGATGGACAGGGAGGCCTGGTGTGCTGTGATTCATGGGGTCGCAAAGATTCATGGACATGACTGAGTGACTGAACTGAACTGAAACCTCAATATAAGACTTAATAGAAATATTCTCAATCCCCATTTTATAGACAAAGCAACTAAGATAGAACTACAGGAGATAAATGACAAATCTAAAGGCACACAAGTATTAAGTGGTAGAGCTTGAATCCAAATTCATGTCTTTCTTAGTCTATTGTTGTGCTTTTCCCACTACGCTATATTATCTCCCCCCAAAAGTCTGAAATAATTTGTGTATTGTACAAATGATTATATGTACAAAACTATTTAACAAGAGGACACCTGTGTATGTATCTGTCCTAAACCACATGCAAAGCATGTCCTAGAATATTCAGATAGTTGCCAAAAACAAGTCAACATTAAAAACGATTTAGGTGATACCACCTAAATTCTGTATTTTTTCCTACTATAAAACATTTCCACTGAGCAAGATATGAGGGCATATTATATTGAAACCATAAAATACATATTCCCAAAGTTTTAAAATCTATTCCCTTTCCTCAAAGCACACAAACACACTCCCTGATAACTCCCAACGGTGGAAACGTGTCTATTTCTCTGTGCAATCTTGGACATCTTTCAAAGCAGTAATAAAAGATGTGGTTGACCATTGATAACCTACACATCTACTGAAATTGAACATTTTCTATTGAGCCTCATTCTTCATTTGCCTTCAAATTCTGCTAATGTTTAATCAAGTGCTATTGAGAAGAGTAATTTACAAATAATGATTTGAAGAAAAGACAAAGTCTTACTATTCAGATGAATATTAAACACTGAGAAAATCTATCCTTCTATTCCATTTCATGTGCATTTCATTTCTTAAAGTTTTTACACCAATTTGTTCCACCGTAATCAGGTTTCCATCTAAATACTGAATATGAAAATAACAATCAGATTCACTCCGAAATGATAAAATCTTGGATTAGAATGAAGGCTTGAAAATATCCATGACTAAGCTTCATTATTTTTAGGTGCAGTTACACTTACGAAATTACATAGCCCAACTGGCCAGATCTTTATGAAATCTGTTGTTGTTTTTAAAACTGTATTGTCTTCAGACTGATTGTTGTTTGCAATGCATTGATTCAGGCATGGAAAATGCAAATATATCTATATTTAGGAGGCAGGAAATTCTAATTATTTTCAATAGAAGCAATGACTAATCAAAGAAGGAAAGAGAAAGTGAGTGAAAAGAAGGCAATGTCAGTGTAAGAGCAAAACAACTACTTCTTAGGAAGATAGGGGAGTCATCCCTGACTCAGCATTTCACAATATAGTTCATAATTTCCTATGAAAGAAGTAAATGAAACAGCTAGGGCTACAGATGTGAGTGTTGTCATTGAATCCTATTATCTACCTGTGCTTTTTAGTTACTATGACAGACAGGAAAGAGTTTGTAATGTTACCTATGTGTCTTTATTTTTAAACATAAATATAATTTCCACTTGCATGCTATTTTAATTTCCTATAATCTCAGAGTATTTTAATATGTATCAAAATACTCCTGGAAAACACTAATGAGAATAATTTCCTATGCATGTACAGCATATGTCACAAAATCCAGGCAATAAAATAAAATCTCACAAATAATTCTGCATATTCTTATGTGAGAAAACAATAGTTTGTTAATATTTGTAGCTTCCTGATAAGTAATACCATCCATTAGCAATCTATCCAATCAAGAAATAGCTACTGCAGCAAGAATGATAATAGAGAAATTAGGTGATAGTCTGAAATTTTTGTATAGTTGGAGCTAAGAAAGGCAATGCCAAAGAATGCTCAAACTACCGCACAATTGCACTCATCTCACATGCTAGTAAAGTNTATAATTTCTCAAATCAGAAAGCATCAGAGATTGGTACATTCACGAATTCTACCAAAAAATTTAATGAAGAAAGTATACCAGTTCTCTACACTCTCAGAGGATAGAGTCAGAGGGAATACTTCCTAATTCATCTGAAGAGGTCAACATTTCCCTAACACCAAAACTAAAGGCATTACCAAAAAAAGAATACTAGAGACCAATCTCTCATGAACAGATGCTAGATTCTTCAAAAAAATGTTAGCAAACTGAATCCAATAATATATTAAAAATATACATCAAGTAGACTGTATCTCAGATATTCAAATCTGGTTCAACATTTGAAAATCAATTATTGTAATCCATCACATTAAGAGGCTAAAGAAAAAAATTACGTGATCATATCAACATACGTAGGAAAAGCTGCTGACAAAATGCAATACCCATTTATAATATAAATCTCATAAAAAAGGAATGGAGGGGAATTTTCCCAACTTGTTTAAGAATATCTACAAAAAGATACAGCTAGCATCCTAATATCATATTTATTAATAAGAAACTTGAAGCTTTCCCACTAATACCAGGTACAAGGCAAGAATGTTATTGTCACGTTTTCAACATCATACTTGAGGTTCTAGCTAATGCAATAAAACAAGAAAAGGAAACAAAAGGTATACAGACTGGGAAGGAAGAAATAAAGCTGTCCTTGTTCATAGAGGACATAATTGTGTATATAGAAAATCTGAATGAACTGACAAAAAAAAACACTGGAACTAATAAGTGAATATACCACAGTTGCAGGGTACAAAGTTGGTATACAAAAGGTCAGTGGTTGGCAGGAGGTGAAGTTGGGAAAGGGATAAATAGGTACAGTACAGAAAAATTTTAGGGCATCAAAAATACTCTGTATGATATTTTAATGTTAGAAACACATTATTATACATTTGTCCAAACCCATAGAATTTACAGCACAGAGCTAGCCATAATGTAAACTATTAATATTGAGCAATTATGATGTATTGATGCAGTGTCAAGTAAAAAATATACCATTCTGATGGTTGACACTGATAATGATAGAGGCTACACAGGTGTGGGAGTAAGGAGTGTGTGGGAAATCTCTGTTTTTCCCCTCAATTTTGCTGTGAACTTAAAACTGCTCCCAGAAAAGTCAAATTTTTTTTAAGGCAAATTACACAGAGTAAAAGATATCACCAATACATATATGCAGCAAAGAATTCATAGCCAGAGTATATAAAGAACTCTTAAAATCCAATATGAAAAAAGACAAATTAATGAACAGTTCTCAAAATAGCTAAATAGCCAGTTCACAGAATAAGACATTCACATAATCAATACATGTATGAAAAGGTACTCAACCTCATTAAACATCAGGGACAATTCTGTAAATATCAGTGAAACATCACTGCATATCCTCTATAGTATCTTAAATCTCAAAGACAGAATACAAGTATTGCTAAAAACTGGGTTAAATGGAAGTTTCATACATTGCTAGTGAGAGTGGAATTTAGTGGAATCCAGCAAGTTCACCCCTAGAAATATCAACAAAAAACATCAGGGTTGTCTAGGGAAATATTAGTCAAGTCAGAATGGGATATATCAGTACTTAGATTCTGAACAGCTGTTAGTGGCCAAAAGACTAACTTTCCTTAGGGAAAGAAAACAATGTAGCTCTCATTTTTATTAGTTTGTAAGAAGGACAATAAAAGAATTCCAAGTGATAGGGAATTTTTCAATATCATCTTCCCCTGTATATCTTCTCTCTTTCTCTCTTTCTCTTTCTTTCTTTCTCTTTTTTTCCTTCTTTCCTTCTTTCTTTCTTTCTTTCTTTCCTGTATATCTACTACAGCACTTATAGATGCCAAGCTTTCCATAGGCTGCTTACAGCTTGTTTGAGCCCAGCAGGGCTATTAGTGCCGGTCCATTACTACAAAATGCATGGCTCTTCTAACTGATGACTCTAGCCATGAGCCTGATTAAACTTTCCTAGAACTGTGCTGCAGTTTGAGAGTCTTCCAATCAAACCCCATTTCTTTCCTCCTGTCTTCATAGGTGTCAGTCAAAAGGAAATACAGAAAATAGAAATTTGTCTCAACAGAAACCAGAGTCCCTTAATGACAAAGACTTGATGGTCAAAGGACACACATTAAGTTTCCCAAGGTTACTACTACTAACAGAAGGAATAAATCGCTCTGTCAAAAAACTTAATCAGATATGACTAAGACTCAGATTTTGTGTATTAGATTCATAGAGCTTGATCACAGTACATGAGACTCATCAAGAGAAGTCCCACTCAAGTTAAGCGCCTTGGTCAGTCCCAAGGAACAAACTTGGGTATGCACATTTTGGTAGGACCTCCAGGGAAAAGTGTCAACAAATAGCTCCAAGACATTTAGTTAGAGTATAGCTGATAACATCTATCTGAGGGAGATCAATCTTATAAAGATGGTCTCTCTTTACAAATGCAAAGACAGTATTTATAAAAGCAAAACCACAGACAAGGTGTAGTCTAGAGAGTTTTGATAAGTCTTGTTCTTCTACACCTTAGGCAAACTGACTGGCTGAAAGCTACCAAGATGTCTGTTTGTCCTTACACAAACAGGCTGAAAGTGTGTTGGGGATGTCCAGTTTGCTTTTTCATGGGAAATTCTGTGAGTTATGAGATAGCTACTAGTGCCTTCTGTTGAGGTATCCACCTTAATGAGACCATGCCTTCATCATTTCCTCAGCATGTTTCTTACTAATAAATTAACAAATTGATCTCATGGTTACTAAATTTTACTCAGAAAAATAAACAAGAACTATATGACAGATGGTGATGTTTATATGTGGAGAAAATATTTTAAATGGATAGTCATAGACATTATCTCTGTGGAGAGGAGATGATTTTTGAGTTGAGTCTTTAGTGATTAGAAGAATCAGTTAAGCAAAGAGTAGAAAGACAGATCCTCTAGGCCAAGAATTTGATATTAAAATCCATTTGTCTTTTTGGGGGGACAAAAAGAAAGGTAAGTTTCTTGGTCTCTAAACTTGATAAGTTTAGAGAAGTAAGGCACAGTAAAAGATTTTTACTTTTAATGGAAATGGGAAACCACTAGAAGGCATTATGAAGTGCAGTTCATGGTTTCCTGAATGTTTTAAAAAGATAACTCTGCTGTGCAGTAGATAATGAACTGCGAGTAGGAGTGAGTGGAAGCAGGGATGTAGGGGATTATAATTGATTATATCATAGGAAATAGAAAACAGACATGAACATCATGATATTTTTGGAGACAAGAGTGTCAGATACACTGTAGACTTTGTACATGTGAGGTGAAAGAAGGGAATGAACACTGACTCAGGTTTTTTGCATGAACAAATGGGTAGATATGATTCCATCAGCTACTATTGGGAAGATTCGCTGAGGAATCCTCTAACATAATGGAACAGTGAGGTTTGCTGCCCTGTGACATCCCAGTGAAAATGTCAAATGAATTGTTGTAAGTTTGGCATTCAGGAATGATATATGTGCCAAGGACATGTATTTGGAATGATCAGAGTATGGACAGTATTTTAAAGTCACAGAACTACATGAAATCTCTCAAGAAAAGGGGTATTAAAAAAAAAAGCAACACTTAAGATAGAGTATTAGGGTACTGCAAAATTTAGAGACAGATTTAGAAGACAACTTAAAAAAAAGAGACTCAGAAGTTAAGAAAAGAAAGGAAGGGTTGAATGAGGACAGAAAGAATTAATCACTGGATTTAATGATATGGTATAGTTATTGGCCACCTTAACAAAAGCAGTTGCAATGAGATGGTGGAGATGGAAGCCCACATGCTCCGTTGTAATAGGAGAGAAGACCTAGAATGTTGGTTTATACGCAGGTTGTTGGAAAAATGTTTTGATGAAAGTTGTTTCATCAAGTCGTTCCTATAAAATTGCTTAAATCCTGAAAAATGTTCTTAATGAATTATTTCATAAGGCACTGGGTATTGGTGGAGAGTGCAAAGCTCCACGCTATAGAAGACAGAGGAAAAGTTTACTTAAATATCCACATATTCCTCAGGACTTGGTTGTAGGTCCATGAAATTCTAATAAACAGACTAAAAAGATTAACCTTCCCTAGGAGTTAGTAGATACACATGTGACTAGAATTGGTTTCACTTCTGCTGTTTCCTATAAATGCTCTATTTCTAAAATATTCAGATCAATTCTGATATCAGTTGAAAGGTTGACATAACAAGCACCCAAACAATTGTTCATTTGCATCAATTCATATATAATTTTACCCTCAAAAAATAGTAATATACTTAGGTAATTCTAGGGGAGTAGGAATAGTGTGTTGGGTTCAAACAAGAAAATGTTTGAGAATAAATGATTTAAAAGATATGTTTGAAATGATATAAAAGATATATTTGAATTCACAAATATTCTCAAATTATAAATAGTAAGATCTAAAATAGGTTCCTGGCTATTATAAACAGTGCTGCGATGAACATTGGGGTACATGTGTCTCTTTCAATTCTGGTTTCCTTGGTGTGTATGCCCAGCAGTGGGATTGCTGGGTCATAAGGCAGTTCTATTTACAATTTTTTAAGGAATCTCCTGGCAATCTTGATTCCAGGTTGTGTTTTTCCCAGTCCAGCATTTCTCATGATGTACTCTGCGTATAAGTTAAATAAGCAGGGTGAAAAGATACAGCCTTGACATACTACTTTTCCCATTTGGAACCAGTCTGTCGTTCCATGTCCAGTTCTAACTGTTGCTTCCTGACATGCATACAGATTTCCCAAGAGGCAGGTCAGGTGGTCTGGTATTTCCATCTCTCTCAGAGTTTTCCACAGTTTATTGTGATCCACACAGTCAAAGGATTTGGCATAGTCAATAAAGCAGAAATAGATGTTTTTCAAGAAATAAGAGTGCTGCTTCTTTAGAGTACTAAATTTTGAGAAACGCCTTAGAAATATCATCCAAAACATAGAAATAAGGCAAAACATTGGTCGAGGAACTTGTAATATTATATAAACCTAAGGCCCATCTAAGAATCTTCCAGGGAAATTACATTTCTTTGACTCACTGTTTTCTATTGATTAAAGTTCTCAGGCATAGTGAAATCATATGTTAACTCACAGAATTTGTCAGACTAAAATGCAAACAATCTGTATCTAACACAAAAGATAATTCTAAATGTCAAAGGTTGTTACTCAGCAGGATATTAGTCAATTTTGAAATTAATCTAGCAGTCTTATCTTAACTTTCCATTATTAAATTTTCTATAAAAACCTAAGCTCCTAAATGCTGTTAGAATCCACCTTAACATCTCTTTTCTTATTAATACTGAAGAAAATCATTTAACAAATGGCATTTTATATTTGAAAAAAATTCATGATTTTTTTCATTTGAAAATTATACCTTAGCAGTTTTTAGAGTTCAACCAAGATGACAAAATAGACTAATTTGACAAAGCCAACTAAACTATACTATTGGCTTAATTTATCTGACCCCCTTAAACATCTTACATTGCTTTTGTTTATTGATAAAATAAGCTAAGCCCTTAGGGTTTCCCCTGATTGTTCAGTAGTAAAAAATCCATCTGCAATGCAGGTTTGATCCTTGGGTCAGAAAGATTCCCTGGAGGAGGAAATGACAACCCATTCCAGTATACTTGCCTGAAAAAGCCCATGGAAAGAGGAGCTGGCAGATTACAGTCTAGTGGGTCTCAACGAATCAGTCTCAAGAGAGCAGCATAGCAGAGCATACTTCCTTAACATTGCAAAATATGAAACTGGTAAATTTCTAATAATCTATATTGAATCATACTTGTGACAAAGATTTTACAGCATATAAAAGTGTCATATTTTAAAAATTTGAACATTTCCAAGAGCTTAAATAACTTAAAAGCCAAAACTTTGGAATAATATAATGTTGGGTTAATTAATGGATAATTATCATATAGATAGTTTCTAAGTAAAATAGAGTACTGAAACACTGACTATTGAGCAAAATTTTAATGTTATGTACCTTTGCTTCTTCAAGTTATATGCTATATTTTGGGGTCGTCTTAATGTACTTGTTGGGCTTCTGTGGTGGCTCAAAGGTTAAAGTGTCTGCCTGCAATGTGGGAGAACCAGGTTCAATGCCTGGGTCAGGGAGATCGCCTGGAGAAGGAAATACTAACCCACTCCAGTATTCTTACCTGGGAAATCCCATGGATGGAGGAGCCAGGTGGCCTACAGTCCATGGTGTCGCAGAGTCAGATATGACTGAGCTATTTCACTTCACTTCACTTCAATTTACTTGTTAATTTTTGCCAATATTAGATGATCAAGATGGGATGTGAGTAGTTATATAAATTTACTTTATTTGTACTTATGTGTTGTTTTCTCCTAAATATGATCATATGACGGTCACTTTACAAGTACTCTCTAGTCTCAGTTTTCTAAGTGAAATGCAAGTTAATTATTTTGTTACAAGTATATTTACTTCATTTTATAATTTCAGTTTTTTGGATTAGTGCATGATATATAATGGGATTTTTTCCCCCTAATAAAAGCAGACTCATTTTGTCATGTGGAAACACAGGGGAAATTTTTTTCTGAATTTTAAAATTCATAGTGAAGGACAAATTTGGGGTATATCTAACAATTTATGGAGGGAAGATTTTAAATTTTAAAAATTATACTTTGCAAAACATTCAGCTAGGCTGAGTAATGGTAAACACTGGTGGCTCAATGGTAAAGAATCTGACTGCAATGCAGGAGATACAGGTTCAATCCCTGGGTCAGGAAGATCCCCTGAAAAACGAAATGAAAACCCACTCCAGTATTTTTGCTTGGGAAATCCCATGGACTGTAGCTCTTCAGGCTACTCTGTCCATGGGGTCAGAAAAGAGTCAGACATTATTGAGTGACTAAACAATAACAACAACAAAGACTGTCTTTACACAGTTCAGAAATCAACCGGAAACATCATCATAGGAAGCAAAGTGTCAAGCTCTACCACTAGCTACTTAAAGTGGAAACACTTTGTGTCTACAGCACCCTAGATTCACCAGGATAAGTGAAGAGAAGTTTAAACAATGAAGATGAAAAGACCAATGAGTCTTGAACATTTGAAAACAGTAGCACCAGTTCAAAGTGAACACAGAACAAAACAAAGACAAAGCAAAGGCAATTTTTAAAAAAGAGATTCAGTAAGCTGTGGAATATAAAGCTGATTGAAACTCATGTAATTATTGTTCCCCCAAAGAAAAGAGGAATAAAATAATGGATTTGATGAAGACCATGAATACAAGAGGCTAAATTAAATTCAAGCAGGCTAGTCATAAGCACAGGCACACTGAATTATATCTTAATCAAATTGCTGAAATTAGTGAAACAAAATTTAAAACAGCTGGAAAAAATGAATACATACAGAGAAATAAATAATGGGAATGTCACACTTTTCAGAAACTATGCTAAATTCAAGTCAATGGAACAGCCTTTTAGAAATGCAGAGAAAAAAATCACCCTAAAATCCTTTATCCTTTGGAAATAGTCTCCATAATTAAACCAAAACAAAGTTGATTTCAGACCTAATAAACTGAATGAATTTATTCTCAGCTGACCAGGGGAGCCAGATGATGCTATTGGTAAAGAATCTGCCTGCCAATGCAGGAGACACAGGAAACATGGGTTCAATCACTGGATTGGGAAGATCCCCTGTAAAAGGAAATAACAAACCACTCTAGTATTCTTGCCTGGGAAATCCCATGGACAGAGGAGGCTGGAGGGCTAGTCTTTGGGGTCACAAAGAAAGGGACACAACTGAATATCTGGATACACAGTTATGACCTGTTCCCAAGTAAATGTAAAGGAATAAAGACAAAAGCAAAGAAGTTGTATTAGGTAGAAAAGTGAGCTATGAAGGAAAGAAATAACCAGAAAATAATAAATCTTCTGATAAGTGTAAACACAAGGTTTTTAGGTTTTTTGGTTTGTTTTCATGGGCACAAATAATTACTGATAGTGTGAAACAAACCTTAATAAGAAAGTTTGTGTATACGATACCTGGATATGTATGCATGTATATATATATATATATNTGGAAGAAAACTTATGACCAACTTAGACAGCATATGCAAAAGCAGAGACATTACCTTGCTGACTAAGGTCCGTCTAGTCAAGGCTACGGTTTTTCCAGTAGTCATGTATGGATGTGAGAGTTGGACTGTGAAGAAGGCTGAGTGCCAAAGAATTGATGCTTTTGAACTGTGGTGTTGGAGAAGACTCTTGAGAGTCTCTTGGACTGCAAGGAGATCCAACCAGTCCATTCTGAAGGAGATCAGCCCTGAGATTTCTTTGGAAGCAATGATGCTAAAGCTGAAACTCTAGTACTTTGGCCACCTCATGCAAAGTGTTGACTCATTGGAAAAGACTTTGATGCTGGGAGGGATTGGGGACAGGAGAAGAAGGGGATGACTGAGGATGAGATGGCTGGATGGCATCACTCACTTGATGGACGTGAGTCTGCGTGAACTCCGGGAGTTGGTGATGGACAGGGAAGCCTGGTGTGCTGTGATTCATGGTGTTGCAAAGAGTCGGACACGACTGAGCAACTGAAGTGAACTGAGAGAGCCATACTTAGTAAAGTATCACTCTGTAAAAAAAATTTAAATTATAAACACTTGGTGAGGCTGCAAAAAGACCTATATAAAACTATTTACTTGTTCTGATCCTTAATGTCAAATTACGTGATAAACACATGTTTGATAATGTCAAATTACGTGATAAACACGTTTGATAGGCTGCTAAATATTACTCTTGAAGTCTACTAGTAAGAAATACCAACTTTTGAAATTTAATTCCCTATGCTTAATGAGCCTCATAAATTTGATCTGATGCCTTCCCAAATATGGTAAGCCTAACCTGACTTATTTTTATAGGGACAAATTTGTTCACATTTAATCTTGAAGAAAATATGTATTACCATAGATATGTTACTTATAGTCCTCATATATAAGGTCTTTACTTGATTTTATTCATTTGATGCTTTAAAAAGGATAGAAATAATTAGCTCAACCTGTAATGGTTATATAGCATGCTAATTTCTTGCAAACATTTTTAAACATGAGACATTCGTTATGTATGACCGACTGCCCATTGAGTGCAAGCTCCTAAAGTAGGTGCTGTAAAATATACAGTCTTAGTAGAGATACAAAACTTCTCTCAGGAAGTCCATGAAAATGGCTTCTATTCATTTGCATATGTTTTTTATATAATTTTTTATTTGTTTTATCGATCCTATATGTGCTATTGCATTTGCTTGCCTTTTATACTATTTCATTATAGAGACTATATACAACTGACATTTATAGAAAACAAATATAACCCATGTTTATAGAGAAAAAAAGAGACATATTTAGAATATTAAACTGTAATATCACAAAATTATAAGCCAGAAAACAGCATGCATAAAGGCAATAGTATAAACAATGATAAATAATAGAGGGAGAAGCAACTAAATTATCAAAATGAATAGGTCCATTTTATTTGCTAAGTACACAAGAATGTAAATAGAAGAGAATTATGGGATATTACATTTAGACAGACCACAGTCAATTACTTATGCAGCAGATATGTACTGAGTACCATCTTTGGGTTGAGCCCTGTGAGGCATATAGTGAGGTTTAAAAGAGACAGATTCTGCCTTTGTAGAACTTACAGCTTCTGGGAATGAGGGTGACAGTATTAACCAAATAATTATTTCAGAGAGAACACAAATTATGAAAAGTGCTGGGTTGTAAGCACAAAGAAGTCTCACTTTAGCCAAGACATGAAGTGTGAACAGAAGTGTCTATGTGCATTTGGATGAAGCAAGGGCTAGACAGTGTTCCTAGGAAACAGGAAAATGACATGGAAAGAGGTTTTGAAGCAGCAGATAGCAAAGCACATCTGAAGAAGAGACAGAAATATATGTTAGAAATGTTGAAGAGTGGAGGCAGAGTATTGTAAGTTGAGAGCAGAGGTGTAGTTGAGAGTCAGTATAGGTGCAGTCGTGTTGGCCACTGAAGCATCTGGATCTTTATTCTAAGGGAAAATTGCTGAAACATTTTATATGGAGATGATTTGTTAAAGGATGATTCTAATTGGAGGACGGAGCTTATATTGGAGAGTTTCCAAAATGAAGGCAGTACCAGCTAGGAGGCTACTGCAATAGTTCACACATGAGGTTGTGGTAATGTGGGTTAATATGATGTGCTAGAAATGCAGATATACTAAAAATATATTAGTCTGAAAGACAAGTAAGTGAAGAAATCAAAAGAACTGACCATTAATTGAATGTAGCGGAGGATGACAAAAATTGTATCAAAGACACCTCCTAGTTTCCTAGCTTGTTCAACAGGTGATGCCACTTACTAGAACTGGGAATCCTAATGCAAGACATGAGGAGAGATCATGGTTTGGATTTTTGGTGTAGTGGATTTTGAAGTGGCCAAGAATAGATGTCATATAAAATTTTTGATAAAGATTTATGAAGCTCAGAGGAGAGAGATCTGTACAGAAATTTGGTTAAAGAGACTCACTAAGTTTCTCCAATGTTTAGTTGAAGAATGAACAAAGAAAAGAAGGAGGAAGAAATAAGTGAGCAGTAGTGTTGAAGGAGATCAATTCAGAGGTAAAATATTTACTGAAGAATCCGTGTCCCTAACAGCTTCAAAATATACTATTTAACTTCATGATTTCAGATCAAAATATGGACTTCTGTGCTATGCTTTATGACACAGGATATTTTTCAGTTTCACTTTGGTTTAGATCACAAGATATTTAGTTACTGTTAATAAAAATGCCAGAGAAGGAAAACTCCCACTGAATGGCAGACTCGTGTGGACATAAGCAGCCTACTCTTTCTCAGCAGAATGATACACATGAAAAGTTTAGTTACAAATGGTGGCTGTGGATAATAAGATCTTAGTTATGTAAAGGGTAAAGGCATCAAGATTTGATAATCTTATGCCTTTTTCTTGGAAATATCTAGCTATAATGCCCCATGAATCTTTGGATCTTGGTATCTTTCCCCTAATCATTGTTCAGAGGTTACCCAGTTCTGATTATTTGAGCTCATAGTTTCTATTCTTCATGCAAACATAACCTTTCTTGCTCTAAGACTTTTCTCAGACAGTACTGTTGTACTTTCCCTATGCCCATAAAGAGCTGAAAGTTTCCCTGTGAGAAAACATAACCACATTACAAAAAGTAAAAAATTATTCAAAGATTTAAATAGGAAAGTAAAAAATCAGTTGAATAACCACTACTCTAGGAAAATCACTATTAATACTTTAATGATTGATTCATGCAGTTTTAAGCATCACATATCAGGCAGCCATTATTACTATTATTTATGATGATGCTAGGGCTTCCCTGGTAGCTCAGCTGGTAAAGAATTCACCTGTAATGCAGAAGACCTCAGTTTGATTCCTGGGTGAGGAATATCCTCTAGAAAAGGGATAGGCTACCCATCTAGTATTCATGGGCTTCCCTGGTAGCTCAGATAGTAAAGCATCCACCTGCAGTGTAGGAGACCTGGGTTCGATCCCTGGGTTGGGAAGATCTCCTGGAGGAGGACACGGCAACCCACTCCAGTATCTTGCCTGGAGAATACCCATGGACCGGGGAGACTGATGGGCTATAGGCCATGAGGTTGCAAAGAGACGGACACAATTGAGCGACAAAGCACATGATGATGATGATGTATCTTTACTCTCTTTTCTATTCTTCATTTTCCAAGATTATCAAAATAATCAGTTTAAAGAAACAGCTATATATCTCTTCACACCTGCGGTGTTTATAATAAAATACAGATACAGAAGTACACAACAGAGATAGATGATAGATATGTATATTGTACTCACAAATAAACATTTTGTTATTTGTTCTATAAAAATAGGATCACAGTTTTCCACAGCTCAATTTCATGCTGTTTTTATTAAATAAAACAATTACCTCCTTCTTTTAAATTCCGGGTAATAATAATCTGGATGGTAGTTACCCTATGGTATGAATATCATGCCATACACATAGTAACATTAACTGAACCATTTTCCTATTGATGAGGGAATCACTTGTTTCTACTTTTAACCAGAAACATGTTACAATAGACATGCTTGTGAAAAACTAATTTTACACTCTTACTTTATTTAGCATATAGTGACAGAAGCCATTTATTGCTTAGTACAAAGTTCTTTTTATCCTTCAAGGGGACTATAACAATTCATGTTTTCATTAGCAAACATGATCAGCAAACTACATCACTGTGAGCAGCAGGTGTTATCACTTGATTTAATTTCTCAATATGAATTCACAAAATTATATACCTACATTACTATAATTTAGACTGTCTTGCTACAGAGTAAAGAATCATTTATTGCTTTTATGGCTTCTAAATTATTTTCTAAAATATTTATTGTATTTATGTATTTAAATTTTAAGCTATCTAGATTTGTTTTTCATCCAACATGGATTGTGTGTTGTATCATTTCCATTCAGTAAATGTAGTATCCCACCAAATTGAAATAATAAATTGTTATCATATATAGTTTCCTGACCTAGTGGATGGCATAGCGGAGAGAGGAGGAAGGCTCAATAAGGAGGTGATTATGTATAATTATGGCTGAATTTGTATTGTTGTTCAACAGAAACCAACACAACATAGTAAAGCAATTTTTCCTCAGTTAAAAATACATTAAAAAAAAAAAGAAATTTTCCATGCACGTTGACATTTACTTTGGCAACCCACTCCAGTATTCTTGCCAGTATAATCCCATGGACAGAGGAGCCTGGCAGGCTATAGTTCATGGGGTCACAAAGAGCCTGACATGACTGAGAGCATAAATTCATGCATGCATAAAGACAATATTTACAATGATTATTTTATTTTCCTGTTCAACTGTATTTACTAAAATCTCCAAACAAAGGGTGGATCTAAAGACTATCATTCAGAGTGAAGCAAGTCAAAAAGAGAAAAACAAGTATCGTATATTAATGCATATATGTGGAATTTGATAAAAGATGGTATAGACGATCTTAGTTACAAAGCAGAAATAGAGACAGACATAAAGAACAAACTTACAAATACCAAGAGGAAAAAGGGGATGGGATGAATTGGAATATTGGAAAGACACACATACACTATTGATGTGCATACGTTTGCTCAGTTGTTCAGTCGTGTTCAACTCTTGGCAACCCTGTGGCCTACAGTCGGCCAGGCTCCTCTGCACATGGAATTTTCCAGGCAAGAATACTGGAGCAGGTTGCCATTTCCTACTCCAGGGGATCTTTCTGACTACTGGTACTATCTATAAAATAGATAGTTAATGAGAACATACCATATAGCACAGGAAACTCTACTCAGTGGTCCATGGTGATGTAAATAAGAAGGAAATCCAAAAAATAAAAATAAAAAAGGAGGATATATGTACACACATATGATTCACATATATGAATCATACATAGCTGATTCATTTTGCTGAACGATAGAAACTAGAACAACACTGTAAAGCAACTACGCTGTAATAAATACCGGGGGCGGGGTGGGGGGAGGAAGGAAAGTAACAGTGTTGAATAATAAGGGAGAAAGCCATTTGTGCCTTGTTTCTAATTTTAATAGAAATAGCTTTAATGTTCCACCATTTACAATAATTCTTGTTGCTGATTTTGGCAGTATTTATGATATTTAAGTAGTTGTCTTCTGTTTTCACATTCTTAATATGTTTTTATTATTTTTTTATTTTTATTTATTTATTTATTTATTTAATTTGACTTTACAATACTCTATTGGGTTTGCCATACATCGACATTTAGAATGGCTTCTGAATCTATCAAACTACTTTTTAGCATATATCAATAATGATCACATAAATTTCCTTCATTGATTGAACGATATTATAGATTAGGTTGAAAGATTTTCTGATATTTAAAGATCTTTGCCTTCCTTGATATAAATACTTTTGGTGTAGTAATTTGTTTCATCATACCAAGTTTTCGTTTCCCAGAATTTTATTTAGAATTTCTGTGCCTATATTAAGAAATTGGTATATGGTGTTTTTATTTGTTTTGCTTTGTCTTTTACTAATGACTAAAATATTGACCATAAAAGTATTAATTGATTTATTAAATGAACCATGGAGCTTTCCATCATGTTTGAAGCCATACAGTCTTGGCAACTTTAATTTTTTTTTNAAGATCTTTGCCTTCCTTGATATAAATACTTTTGGTGTAGTAATTTGTTTCATCATACCAAGTTTTCGTTTCCCAGAATTTTATTTAGAATTTCTGTGCCTATATTAAGAAATTGGTATATGGTGTTTTTATTTGTTTTGCTTTGTCTTTTACTAATGACTAAAATATTGACCATAAAAGTATTAATTGATTTATTAAATGAACCATGGAGCTTTCCATCATGTTTGAAGCCATACAGTCTTGGCAACTTTAATTTTTTTTTTAATTGAGACTCTTCTACTACCCTTCTAAACTTGTCAAGGGTAACCAAATTTTAAACTTTTAATTTCACTAATCAATATATGTTTTCTTCTTAGGAATGTTATGATAACTTATTATTTTTCTTTTTAAGTCCAATAATATGAATTATGTAGTATTTTTATATTAAAACACATTTTATTCCTGAAGCAAAAGATACGTATATAGGCTTAAATAAAACATACTCTCCCCTCCTCACTTGCTCCTGCTGTCTCTCTCCATTCTTATAACTTATCTTTTTAAAATTTTTTCTACTTTTGCCTGTTTAAATCTTTATCCAATTCACTGTACAGTGTGTTAGTCACTCAGTCATTGTACAGTGTGTTAGTCACTCAGTCGTGTCTGACTCTTTGTGACTCCATGGACTGTAGCCCAACAGGCTCCTCTGTCGATGGGATTCTCCAGCAAAGAATACTGGAGTGGGCATCCATTCTCTTCTTTAGGGAATCTTACTGACCCGGTGATCAAACTTGGGTCTCCTGCATTGCAGGCAGATTCTTTACCATCTGAGCCACAAAGGAAGCCCCATAATTGTACTTTTCTAATTGTTTGTATATTTTTTTAGATTAACTAATGGTTTATTTGTCCTCTCAGTCACTTCAGAAAAGTTTTGAACTTATTACTTCTACATTTTACTTATTTTGTAACTTAGTAACTCCTGCTTTCACATTTATCAATCCATTCTTTCTTTTTTTTTTTTAATTTACAATATTGTATTACACATCAACATGAATTTGCCATGGGTGTACACGTGTTCCCATCCCTTCTTTCTACTTCATTTTGGATTTTTATTTCTCTACATTATTCATTTAGGTGATCGATGCAATTATTTTAATTTTTAAAATTTTTCATNTTAATCAAGTCCCATATATTTATTTTTGTTTTTATTTCTATTACTGTGGGAGTTGGGCCACAGAGGATCTTGCTGTGATTTATGTCAGAGTGTTCAACTTATGTTTCCCTTTAAGAGTTTTATAGTGTCTGGTCTTACAGTTAGAGACCAAAAATGTTCTTTCTTACTTACAGTTTAGGTTTTATATTTACAAATGCAAACATTTTGAGTTTATTTTTGTGTATGGTATTAGTGAATGTTCCAGTTTCATTCTTTTACAGGTGGTTGACCAGTTTTCCCGGCCTCACTTGTTAAAGAGATTGTCTTTTCTCCATTATATATTTTTGCCTACTTTGTCAAAGATAAGGTGTCCAGAGGTGCACAGATTTATCTTTGGGCTTTCTATTTTGTTCCACTGATCTATTTTCTGTCTTTGTTCCAGTACCATGCTGTCTTGAGTACTGTAGCTTTGTAGTATAGTCTGAAGTCAAGCAGGTTGATTCCTCCAGTTCCATTCTTCTTTCTCAAGATTGCTTTGAGAATTTTGAAAAATCAAGGATTTTTGTGTTTTCATACAAATTGTGAAATTATTTGTTCTAGTTCTATGAAAAATACTCTTGGAAGCTTGATAGGGATTGCATTGAATCTTTAGATTGCTTTGGGTATTATACTCATTTTCATTATATTTATCATTCCAATCCATGAACATGGTATATTTATCCACCTATTTTTGTCATCTTTGATTCCTTTCATCATTGGTTTCTAGTTTTCTATGTATGGGTCTTTTGTTTCTTTAGGTACATTTTATTCCTAAGTATTTCATTCTTTTCACTGCAGGGTTGAGTGGGAATATCTCCCTAATTTCAATTTCTGTTTTCTCGTTAATGTATAGGAATGCATGGGATTTCTGTGTATTGGTTTTATATCCTCCAACTTTACTATATTCATTGATTAGCTCTAGTAATTTTCTGGTGGTATCTTTAGGGTTTTCTATATAGAGGATCATGTCATCTGTAAACAGTGACAGGAGTTTTATTTCTTCTTTTCTGAACTGGATCCCTTTTATTTCTTTTTCTTCTCTGATTGCTTTGGGTAGGACTTTCAAAGATGTTGAATAGTAGTGCTGAGAGTGGGAACCCTGGTCTTGTTTCTGATTTTAGAGGAAATGCTTTCAATATTTTGCCATTGAGAAAAATGTTTGCTGTGGTTTTGTCATATATGGCTTTTATTATGCTGAGGTAAATTCCTTCTATGCCTGCTTTCTGGGTTTTGTTTTTTTTTTTCATAAATGGCTGTTGAATTTTGTCAACGGATTTCTCAGCACCGCTTGAGATGATCATATCATTTTTATCTTTCTATTTGTTAATATGGTGCATCACATTGATTGATTTGTGATTATTGAAGAACCCTTTCATCCATGGGATAAAGCCCACTTGGTCATGATGTATGATCTTTAACATGTTGTTGAGTTGTGTTTGCTAGATTTTTGTTGAGAATTTCTACATCTATGTTTATCAGTGACATTGGCATGTAGTTTTCTTTTTTTGTGTGACATCTTTGTCTGGTTTTATTATTAGACTGATGGTGGCCTCATATAATCAATTTGGGAGTTTTCCTTCCTCTTCAATTTTCTGAAAGAGTTTGAGTAGGATGGGCGTTAGCTCTTCTCTAAATGTTTGATAGAATTCACCTGTGAAGCCATCGGGTCCCAGGCTTTGTTCATTGGAAGATTTTTATTAGAGCTTTGATTTCCTTGCTTGTGATGGGTCTGTTAAGATTTTTTTTTTATTTCTTCTTGGTTTAGTTTTGGAGGGTTATACTTTTCTAAGAATTTGCCCATTTTTTCCAAGTTGTCCATTTTATTGTCATATAATTGCTCATAGCGGTATTTAATGATCTTTTGTATTTCTGTGTTCTTTGTTGTAATTTCTCCATTTTCATTTTTAATTTTATTGATCTGATTCTTCTCCTTATTTTTCTTGATGAATCTGGCTAACGATTTGTCTATTTCATTTTTTTGCTCAAAGAACCAACTTTTAGTTTTGTTGATCTTTGCTGTAGTTTCCTTCTTTTTCAGTTATTTTTGCTCTGATTTTTTTAAATTTATCTATTTCCTTCTACTAAATTTGGTGTTCTTTTTTTCTTCTTTTTCTAGTTGCTTTAGATGTAAAGTTAGGTTGTTTATTTAATATTTGTCTTATTTCTTGAAGTTGACTTGTACTGCTATGAACCTCCCTCTTAGCATTGCTTTTACTTGATCCCATAGGTTTTGGGTTGTCATGTTTTCATTTCCATTTGTATCTATGCATATTTTGATTTCCATTTTGATTTATTCCATGATCTGTTGGCTATTCAGGAGTGCATTGTTTACTCTCAATGTTTGTAGCTTTAACAGATTTTTTTCCAGTAGTTGACATCTAATCTTACCATATTGTGATGGGAAAGATGCATGAAATGATTTGTTTTTGTTGTTGTTTTTAATATACCAAGGTTAGATTTATGACCCAGGATGTTATCTATCCTTCAATGTTCTGTGGGCACTGGAGAAAAAAGGTGAATTCCATTGTTTTGTGTTGAAATGCCTTATGAATATCAGTTAGGTATAATGGGTCCATTGTATCATTTAGAGTTTTTGTTTCCTTGCTAATTTTCTGTTTGGTTAGTCTATCCCTAGGTGTGGGTAGGGTATTGAAGTCTCCCAATACTATTGTGTTGCTGTTAATTTCCTCTTTCATACTTGTTAACACTTGTAAGAATTGAGATGCTCCTATGTTGGAAGAAAACATATTTATAAATGTTACATATTCTTCTTGAATTGAGATAACAGCTGACCTTTCATCTTTACTGAGACCCTCTTGTGTGTTATTTGTTGCTTTTCCCTTGCTGCTTTTAATATTTGTTAATCAGGTTTGATCTTTTTTAGCTTGGTTAATATGTGTCTTGGGTTGTTTTGCCTTGGGGTGTTTTGTCTTGGGTTTACCCTGTTTGGGACTCTCTTGGTTTCTTGGGCATAAGTGGCTATTTCCTTCCCCATATTTGGGAAGTTTTTGAGTATTACCCCCTCAGATATTTTCTCATGAACTTTCTTTCTGTGTTCCTCTTCTGGTATACTTATGATTCGAATGTTGGGGTGATTAACATTGTCCCAGAGCTCTCTGAGGTTATCCTCATTTCTTTTAATTCTTTTTTCTTTTTTCCTCTCTGCTTCATTTATTTCCACCATTCTATCTTCCACCTCACTTATCCTCTCTTCTGCCTCAGTTATTCTGCTGGTTCCCTCCAGCATGTTTTTGATCTCAGTTATTGCATTATTCATTATTGATTGAGTCTTCTTTATTTCATCTAGGCCCTTGTTAAACATTTCTTGCATCATCTCAATCTTTTTCTCTAGTTTATTTATCTGTAACTCCATTCTGTTTTCAAATTTTTAGATCATCTTTGCTATCATTATTCTGGATACTTTTTCAGGTATACTTCCTATCTCCTCCTCTTTTATTTGGTTTTGTGGGGTTTTAACATGTTCTTTCACCTGCAGAATATTTCTCTGCCTTTTCATTTTGTTTAGATTGCTGTGTTTCTGGTGCCCTTTCTACAGGCTGGAATTTCGTGGTTCCTCTTAATTGTGGAGTCTGCTCCCTGTGGGTGGGTTTGGACTAATGGTTTATGAATGTTTCCTGGTTGGGGACCTTGTGTCTATGTTCTGGTGCGTGGAGCTGAATCTCTTTTTTCTGGAGTGCAGTGAGGTGGTCGGTAATGATTTGGGGGTGTCTATAAGGCTAAAGCATCTGCCTGGAGTGCTGGAGACCTGGGTTTAATCCCCGGGTCAGGAAGATCCCCTGGAGAAGGGAATGGCAACCCATTTCAGTACTCTTGCCTGGAGAATCTCATGGAGGGAGGAGCCTGGTAGGCTACAGTCCATGGGTCACAAAGAGTCGGACACGACTGAGCGAGTTCTCTTCACTCCACTTCATAATTTGGCATAGTTTTAGCAGTCCATCTTTAAATGTTCAGGGTTGTACTCTTGTTTTCCTGAAGAGTTAAAGTGGTATGTCTTGCACTGGAACTTGTTGGTTCTTGAGCGGACCTTGGTTTCAGTGTACCTGTGGAGACCTTTGGGTGAGCTTTTGTCTATTAATGTTCCCTGGAGTCAGGAGTTCTCTCATGTTCTAGAGTTTTGGAGTGAAGCCTCCTGACTCTGTTCTTTGTTCCTTCTCTTTCAGTAGCCTTTAAATTTTTTTTTTATTTTTTTTTAATTTTTACTTTACACAAAACAACTTCTGAATGCAGCTGAGACTATTCAGTAGCCTTGACACTTTTATCTTCTAAGCTGGAGATAGATAAGCCTAGAAAATAAAACCACTAGGTTATTGGTGGAGACATTCTCCACAGACAGGAACACCCAAAGATACTCACATAGTTATATAGGAACAGAAGAGGGAGGAGGGAGAAAGAGATGATCAGAAGGAGAAAAGGGGGTGTCAAAAAGGAGGGAGTAATCTNCATGATCTTTGTTTTCTGAATGTTGAGCTTTAAGCCAACATTTTTACTCTCCTCTTTCACTTTCATCAAAAGGCTATGTAGTTCTTCTTCACTTTCTGCCATAAGGGTGGTGTCTTCTGCATATCTGAGGTTATTGATAATTCTCCCAGCAACACTGACTCCAGCTTGTGCTTCTTTCAGCGCAACATTTGTCATGATGTACTCTGCATATAAATTTTATAAGTGGGGACCGTATACAGCCTTGACATACTCTTTTTCCTATTTGGAACCAGTCAGTTTGTTGTTCCATGTTCAGATCTACCTGTTGCTTCTTGACCTGCATACAGATTTCTCAAGATGCAGGTCAAGTGGTCTTGTATTCCCATCTCTTCAGAATTTTCCACAGTTTATTGTGTTCCATGCAGTCAAAGGCTTGGCATAGTCAATAAAGCAGAAATGGATGCTTTTTTGGAACTCTCTTGCTTCTNCCTGCATACAGATTTCTCAAGATGCAGGTCAAGTGGTCTTGTATTCCCATCTCTTCAGAATTTTCCACAGTTTATTGTGTTCCATGCAGTCAAAGGCTTGGCATAGTCAATAAAGCAGAAATGGATGCTTTTTTGGAACTCTCTTGCTTCTTTGATGATCCAGTGCATGTTGGCAATTTGATCTCTGGTTCCTCTGCCTTTTCTAAAACCAGCTTGAACATCTGGAAGTTCACAGTTCACATATTGCTGAAGTCTGGCTTGGAGAATTTTGAGCATTACTTTGCTAGCATGAGAGATGAGTGCAATTGTGCAGTAGTTTGAGCAGTCTTTGGCATTGGCTTTCTTTGGGACTGGAATGAAAACTGACCTTTTCCCATCCTGTGGCCACTTCTGAGTTTTCCAAATTCGCTGGAATATTGAGTGCAGCACTTTCACAGCCTCCCCTTTCAGGATCTGAAATAACTCAACTGGAATTCCATCACCTCCACAAGCTTTGTTCGTAGTGATGTTTCCTAAGGCCCACTTGACTTCACATTCCAGGATTAATATTCTAGGTGTGTGACTTCACATTCTAAGTGTGTGATCACACCATCGTGATTATCTTGGTCGTGAAGATCTTTTCTGTACAGTTCTTCTGTGTATTCTTGTCACCTTTTCTTAATACTTTCTGCTTCTGTTAGGTTCATACCATTTCTGTCCTTTATTGAGCCCATCTTTGCAGGAAATGTTCCCTTGGTATCTCTAATTTTCTTGAAGAGATCTCTAATCTTTCCCATTCTATTGTTTTCCTCTATTTCTTTGCACTGATCACTGAGGAAGATTTGCTTATCTCTCTTTGCTATTATTTGGAAGTCTGCATTCAAAATGGGTATATCTTTCCTTTTCTCCTTTTTTTTTCTCCAGCTTCTGTTCTTTTCACAGCTACTTGTAAGGCCTCCTCAGACAGCCATTTTGCTTTTTTGCATTTCTTTGCCACGGGGATTGTCTTGATCCCTGTCTCCTGTACAATGTCATGAACCTTCATCCATAGTTCATCAGGCACTCTGTCTATCAGATCTAGTCCCTTAAATCTCTCACTTCTACTGTACAATCATAAGAATTTGATTTAGGTCATACCCAAATGGTCTAGTGGTTTTCCCCACTTTTTTCAATTTAGTCTGAATTTGGCAATAAGGAGTTCTTGATCTAAGCCACAGTCGATTCCTGGTCTTATTTTTGCTGACTGTATAGAGCTTCTCCATCTTTGACTGCAAAGAAGAGAATCAAACTGATTTCATTATTGACCATCTGGTTATGTCCATGTGTAGAGTTTTGTCTTGTGTTGTTGGAAGAGGGTGTTTGCTGTGACCAGTGCATTCTCTTGGGAAAACTCTATTAGCCTTTACCCTGCTTCATTCTGTACTCCAAGGCCAAATTTGCCTGTTACTCCACCTGTTTCCTGACTTCCTACTTTTGCATTCCAGTCCACTATAATGAAAAGGACATCTTTTTTGGGTGTTAGTTCTTAAAAGTCTTGTAGGTCTTCATAGAACCATTCAACTTCAGCTTCTTCAGCATTACTGGTTGGGGCATAGACTTGGATTACCGTGATATTGAATGGTTTGCCTTGGAAACAAATAGAGATCATTTTGTCGTTTTTGAGATTGTATCCAAGTACTGCATTTCGGACTCTTTTGTTGACCATGATAGCTACTCAATTTCTTCTTAGGGATTCCTACCCACAGTAGTAGATATAATGGTCATCTGAGTTAAATCCACCCATTCCAGTCCATTTTAGTTTGCTGATTCCTAGAAGGTTGACGTTCACTCTTGTCATCTCCTGTTTGATCATTTCTAATTTGCCTTGATTCATTGACCTAACATCCCAGGTTCCTATGCAATATTGCTCTTTACAGCATCGGATCTTGCTTGTATCACCAGTTATATGCACAACTGGATGTTGTTTTTACTTTGGCTCCATCCCTTCCTTCTTTCTGGATTTATTTCTCCACTGATCTCCAGTAGCATATTGGTCACCTACAGACCTGGGGAGTTCCTCTCAGTGTCCTACCTTTTTGCCTTTTCATACTGTTCATGGGATTCTCAAGGTAAGAATACTGAAGTGATTTGCCATTCCCTTCTCCAGTGGACCACATTTTGTCAGAACTCCCCACCATGACCCATCTGTCTTGGGTGGCCCCACACAGTATGGCTTAGTTTCACTGAGTTAGACAAGGCTGTGG
>SJYV01038305.1:172375-185412 GCA_006410875.1 Neotragus pygmaeus
GATATATACAATTTTCATACAGCTGTAGGATACAAATTCTATTCATGTACCCATAGACTATAAACTAGGAGATACTGAAACATATCCAGAGACATAAAACATGGTGCAAAAATCTCATGGCCTAAAGGTACTGAAATCATACAAAGTCTGTTCTTATCACTGTGAAATTGTGTTACAAATCAATGTAAAAAGATATTTGAAAATAATACACATATTTTTGAGCACATCAATATATGTATAATATATGTATATTATGTATAGTACACACATATACAGTATATGTGTAATACACGTATGTTGATCCTTTTGAACTGTGGTATTGGAGAAGACTCTTGAGAGTCCTTTGGACTGCAAGGATATCCAACCAGTCCATCCTAAAGGAGATCACTCCTGGGTGTTCATTGGAAGGACTGATGCTGAAGCTAAAACTTCAATACTTTGGCCACCTCATGCAAAGAGTTGGCTCATTGAAAAAGACCCTGGTGCTGGGAGGGATTGGGAGCAGGAGGAGAAGGGGACAACAGAGGATGAGATGGCTGGATGGCATCACCGACTCAATGGACATGAGTTTGGGTAAACTCCGGGAGTTGGTGATGGACAGGGAGGCCTGGTGTGTTGCTGTTAATGGGGTCGGAAAGAGTCGGACATGACTGAGTGACTGAACTGAACTGAATTGATAATCAAGTGCATTATATTAAAACCTATATCATTGTACTTTGAAAATCTATTAACTGTCATTTTTCTATTACTTTAATTCAATTAATATTGCTGATACACTGGTATCTCTCCTTTACATTATTCTGTAACATCCTCGATGATGGCACATTAGTTTATTTGTTTCCCTTGTGCCCTCTGTTCTTACCAAACAGAGCGTTTGGTTTTTTCTTCCTGGACTAGTTTATGTTCTGTAGTATACTCACTCTTCTCTGAACTGGATGGATTTTTCTCCCTTATCTTTAAATTTAAATCCAACAAGTACTTTATTATCATATCACTCATCACTCATATCACTCATCACTTACTGCATAAAATCTTTTTCCTCTCATCTGAGTGCTATATTAATGAGATAGTGTATGAAGGTATCCAGCATAGTGCCTGTATTATGACATAATACATCTGTACCCATTATTTTTATTCTTCTGAAAACCACAGTATGATCTAAGTACTTATCATGGCATTACCTAAGAATGTGTGTTAATTCTCCTACCAGACAATTGGTTCCTTGGTGACATAAACCATTATCTTATACATTGCAGTGACATAAATCATCCTATTTACACATTGGAGAATTCTCCACAAGTGCTTACCTTAGTCCTAGACCAAATTGATGGATCAGTTCAGTTCAGTCAACCAGCCGTGTTTGACTCTTTGCGACCCCATGGGCTGCAGCATGCCAGGCCTCCCTGTCCATCACCATATCCTGGAGTTTACCCAGACTTGTGTCCATTGAGTCAGTGATGCCATCCACCATCACACCCTCTGTTGTCCCTTTCTCCTCCTGCCATCAATCTTTCTCAGCATAGCGTCTTTTCAAATGAGTCAGTTCTTCCAATCAGGTGGCCAAAGTATTGGAGTGTCAGCTTTAGCATCAGTCCTTCCACTGAATATTCAGGACTGATTTCCTTTAGGATGGACTGGTTGGATCTTCCTACAGTCCAAGGGACTCTCAAGAGTGTTCTCCAACACAACATTTCAAAAAAATAAATTCTTCAGTGCTCAGCTTTCTTTGTAGTTCAACTCTCACATCCATCCATGACTTATGGAAAAACCATAGTTTTGACTAGATGGACATTTATGGGAAAGTAATGTCTCTGCCTTTTAATATGCTGTCTAGGTTGGTCATTACTTTTCTTCCAAGGAACAAGCATCTTTTACTTTCATGGCTACAATCACCATCTGCAATGATTTTGGAGCCCCCCCCCAAAAAAAAAGTTTGCCACTGTTTCCATTGTTTCCCCATCTATTTCCCATGAAGTTATGGGACCAGATGCCATGATCCTTATTATATGAATGTTGAGCTTTAAGCCAACTTTTTCACTCTTCTCTTTCACTTTCATCAAGAGGCTCTTTAGTTCTTCTTCACTTTCTGCCATAAGGGTGGTACCATCTGCATATCTGAGGTTATTGATATTTCTCCTGGCAATCTTGATACCAGCTTGTGCTTCATCCAGCCCAGCGTTTCTCATGATGTTCTCTGCATAGAAGTTATATAATTGATGGATAAAATTGTACAAAGTTATATAGATTCAGGGAATGAATGAGTGAATGAATAAATAAATTAGAAGTAAAGGCAAGTGCTGACATAGCACATAATATGTAATACATATTGTTTTAAATTTTAGACATGCCTTGCCATTTTAATCTTCAAAACAACCCTATAATGCAGATTCTACTCTTTTAATGAATTATAAATGAAGATTCTAGTGTCTAGAGAGGTTACATAACTTAATCTAGTCACTCAGATAGTTAACGGCAGGAGAGACTTCAAAATCAAGCATGATCAATGACATTTAGCATCCTAGTATCTTGAAGAAATAATGACAGTGTGCAGAACACATAGTAACTAATCATTAGCTCTTCTTCAATGATAGTGTATAAGGGCATCCTCTCAGTAAATACAGAAACAAAGAGAATAATCTTCTGTTACTTAAAAAGAAGCAGAAAGGTATTTAATAAGAAGCTTTCTTCAAATACTGTTGTTGCTGTTGACCTCCCTAATTTGTAACTTGAAAGAATATTTATGCAAAACAGGTGAACCCATGAGGACATAAAATTTATTACTACCATACTGCATTGTATATTTGAAGATGGCTATAAGAGTAAAGCTTTAATGTTTTCACCATAACAACAACAAAATGGTAATTATGTAAGTTAGAGTGTGTTTAAATAACCTTATTATTATAAATATTTCACAATATATACATGTATGAAATCAATACATTGTACACCTTAAACATATATACTATTATATGTCCACTATATCTCAGTAAAGCTGGAAAAGAAGTATTACTACCTAAGGTGATGGATTCCAAACCTAGAGGCCATACCTGTTGATCAGAATCAGTCACAGAAGTGTTTCTCTAGAGACTGTCATGTGGCCTGTGTCTTGCTCCAGCTCTGCTTTTCTCAGGCTCCCAAATCTTATCTCTAGGTTTAAACACAAACCTAAAAAGGATGGTATTTCTTGACCCAGCTTATTAGGTGTTAGATTTTATCCATGACACATATCAATTTGTATTTTTCTAAAATACAAATTTTCTAAAAATACAAATTTTTCTAAAATTTCTGAAAGAGATAGGAATACCAAACCACCTGACCTGCCTCTTGAGAAATCTGTATGCAGGTCAGGAAGCAACAGTTAGAACTGGACATGGAATAACAGACTGGTTTCAAATAGGAAAAGGAGTCCATCAAGGCTGTACATTATCATCCTGCTTAGTTAACTTCTATGCAGAGTACATCATGAGACATGCTGGACTGGAAGAAACACAATTTGGAATCAAGACTGCTGGGAGAAATATCAATAACATCAGATATGCAGATCATACAGTATGGAGATTCCTTAAAAAATTGCAAATAGAACTGCCTTATGACCCAGCAATCCCACTGCTGGGCATACACACTGAGGAAACCAGAATTGAAAGAGACACGTGTACCCCAATGTTCATCGCAGCACTGTTTATAATAGCCAGGACATGGAAACAACCTAGATGTCCATCAGCAGATGAATGGATAAGAAAGCCGTGGTACATATACACAATGGAGTATTACTCAGCCATTAAAAAGAATACATTTGAATCAGTTCTAATGAGGTGGATGAAACTGGAGCCTATTATACAGAGTGAAGTAAGCCAGAAAGAAAAACACCAATACGGTATACTAACACATATATATGGAATTTAGAAAGATGGTAATGATAACTCTCTATGCGAGACAGCAAAAGAGAGACAGATGTATAGAATGGACTTTTAGACTCTGTGGGAGAGGGAGAGGGTCATATGATTTGGGAGAATGGCATTGAAACATGTATACTATCAGGTAAGAAAAGAATCGCCATTCTATGGTCGATACAGGAAACAGGATGCTTGGGGCTGGTGCACGGGGATGATCCAGAGAGATGATATGGGATGGGAGGTGGGAGGGGGGTTCAGGATTGGGAACTCATGTACACCCATGGCTGATTCATGTCAATGTATGGCAAAACCAATACTGCTGCTTCAAATTTATGTTTATCTCAAGCAAATATACTGTAAATTTATTTTAATACTAAAAATTGTTGACCTATAAGTACAATACAGTATTGTAAAGCAAAATAAAGTAAAAATAAAAATAAAAAAAATAGAAAACTTTAAAATACCTGATAGGCTTAAATGGTAAAATTAACTTTTCACAAGTAACTGAATAAATGTAGCACTCCTTTTGTCATCACCTAAAACTAGAGTAGTCCAAAATCTTCATTCACTCTTGGTCATAAGCCCAACTCTGTTTACAGCCTAACTCAAAAAATATTTCAGTCTTTAGTTGATCCTTATAGTCTGTAGTCACCTTTCCAATTTAAAGGACCTCAGAATAAGACTTTATATTTTTATGAATTGTCTATGACCTCACTAAGTCAATAGACTTTTGAAATCTTAAAGAGAAAAGCTGTAGTTTGAAATTATACTAAATAAGTATCCATGTTTACTTTAATTTTAAATTTTTGGAAGATAATACCAACATGAAAAATATTCAATAAATGGTACTTATAGGTCAACAGTTTTTAGTATTAAAATAAATTTACAGTATATTTGCTTGAGGTACACATAAATTTGAAGCAGCAGTAAGTGTAAACAAAATACTGTTTTCTTGGATGCACTCCAATATAATTATAGTTCTTCACCCTTGTGACTACATGTGTGTGCAGCTTAAAGCTATTTTCCTGCCCCAAGCCACACTAGCAGTATCTTTAGACAGGCATGCCATTGACTGAAATGCAAAAATCTCTGTAAATAAGAACAAATAGTCTCTAAAATAAATATACAAGTAAATTTAAATAGTAGATTAAACCTGTATTCTGTCATCCATGTCAAATCTTAGATAATAATCTTGTGACTTGAAATTGAGTTATCCTTAAGTATTTAATCATAAAATTGTGTATTTCTAATAGGCAATTGTAAAAATAATCATCAATCACATTTATTACAAACATCTCATAAAACAGTAAAATGTTTATGGGATTGTAGAAGGCAGCTAGGTTGTTCTGTTAATGCATAAAGATTTGCATATATAAAAAAACCAGCAGGCAACAAACAAAGTTTGCTTCTGTTTTCCAAAAAGTAAAATTGCATTTGATATAATGACTATGTAATTTTTACTAAAATATATTAAATATTTTTCAGGCATTGATTATCACCATAGTCTAACAGGTGTATATTTTGAATTAACTAAACTCAAATCTTAATTTATAAGAGGACTTACATATAAAAGAACTCTTTCTCCAGCCCCAGGGGTGAATCAGAACTCTTTGAACATATTTGTGATGTTAAACGATATTACCTTGTATTTCACGCAGATACATACATATGGGAAGTTATTGTTACTGGTTTTATTATTGTGTTGCTGTCTATGATGAACATATTTAAGTGACAATAGTGTTCTCAAAAGGATTCTGTTTATAGCTTACATAGCTGGCATTGTTTGTATTGGGTAAGAATAAAATGTGATTTTATGGAAGGAAAGTAGAGCTCTTTTTATCTGTAGCCTTAAGGCGGCCAACTGTCGATACCTTAATCCACTAATCCCCTCTATAATCATGTGTTCAAGTGCTGTGGAAAAACACTCAGAATTCATTTTAAGAAACCCTTTTATTTCCCTAGTTGAGAGTATACTTACTATAGGCTGTATGTTATAAAAGGGCTAATAAAATACTTGAATATGTATATATATCAGCTCTGAAATCTACTGCTTTGGGGTATATCCTTTTCATTAAAAAATAAAACACAAAAAACAAACATCATGAAAATTGAAGAAACACATAGAGTAGTAAAGAGAAAAGTGAATGATATCACATTGGATAAATCTGCAGGATTTTTTACATTTGGCTTTCACCTATCATTTTTAAAGATTCTGCCTTCTATTTACTTGTCAGAGACTAAGATTTAATTTTCATATGCTGCATAGAAATCTCCATGTTAAGATATTGATATAACAAATTGCTGAATGTTTTAGTGATTGATTCTTGCTGACCAAAATGGGCTTTCAGATTAGAAGTATTTTATTTTTCCCTGAGAAGACACCTGCTGAGACAGAGGTCTGACTGCCACACAAAAGAAATGTATGGTTGGGTTCCATTGAGCAATTTACAATGCGATCAAAAATTTCATCTTTTAGTAAAAGTTATCTAAGGATTTGGCAAAAAGAAAATAAAGAACCATGGTTAAAATGGACTAACTACTCATTCTCAGGCAGTATTAGCATACTGATTGGCTGTTACTTCTGTCACTCTTCTTACTATGGAATTATGACAGGCCCCACAGCAGGAAACAAATATTCATTAATACCCTGTCCTCTGGGACACAATAAACTGCCATTCACATGCATACAAATAAAATACACAAGACTTGTCAGGCAAGGGGACATAAAAAGAAAGATGCTTTTGCAAAATGGTGTGATACTACTGGGGGATGGGACCAGTGTGAAAGGGTTTTGNTGATGCTTTCTAAGGCCCACTTGACTTCACATTCCAGGACGTCTGGCTCTAGATGAGTGATCACACCATTGTAATTATCCAGCTCGTGACGATCTTTTAAATAAACATTTCTTAAGAAGAAAAAAAAAATCCTCCAGGCTTAACAATGTCATGAGACCACCAGAATGTTATAAATTGAGGCTATTAAGTCTGAGCAAAGTAGCAAAAATGACAGTGGTAGTTTTAGAATTGGGCAGTTAGAAATATTTTTTTGTAATTGTCTGTAGTGATACAATTCCGAATGGGCTTCGCTGGTGGCTCAGACATTAAAGAATCTGCCTGCAATGTGGGAGAACTGCGTTCAATCCCTGCATCAGGAAGACCCCCTGGAGAAGGGAATGGCTACCCACTCCAGTATTCTTGACTGGAGAATTCTATGGGCAGCAAAGCCTGGTGGGCTACAGTCTATGAGGTGGTAAAAAACTGGTCATGACTGAACAACTTTCACATTCATTTTCAGGAAGAGTGAGAGTAGATTAAAAATACTCACTGATCTTTGAATGTCTGCCTCATATAGCATTAAAAAAAAAAAGAAAAACTGCAATATGTTATTTAACACACCACAGGAAATATGTGAAGGGGATTAAGAGGTACAAACTAAGTAATCATGGGATATAATATATAGCACAGGGAATATAGTTATTAATAATACTACTGCAATAACTTTGTGTGTGACAGATGGTTACTAGACTTTCTGCATTGATTATTTTGTACTGTATTTAAATGTCAAGACATTATGCTGAATATCTGAAACTAACATGATGTTGTATATCAACTGTACTTCAGTCAAAACAAGCAACTTCAAAAAGTGCGCTTCACCAGAGACATAGGTTATTGTCTTCAACATAAAAAGAAAAAATGGCAGAAAATGAAGTCTTGGTAAGCACACTAACTCCTTCCTCTTTCCTGACTTGTTTTCCATTTTGATGTCTTATACCCAATGACATTATTAACTATACAGCAAATGTTAACTAAATGACCCACATCTTTCTGTAACATAGCAGCAAGAGGCCGGTCTCGTTTTTACAGCAGTAGATACAGTACATGGAATAAACATGGAAATGGAACGTTACCTCTCAGATGTGATAGAATTGCCACTCTGTCCTAATAATCCTCAAGAAAAGAGTAGTACAGAAAATAAAGAACAATGCTTTTCAATAAAATTGCAGAGAGAAATTTTGGTGGTCTGAATGATACTATCCAATTTGGATCATAGCCAGAACTGAGCCATAAAAGTAGAAAAAATAAAACTTCCCAATTATTTAGTTTAACAAAAAAAGAACAAGTAGAAAATGATCAGCCATTGGAAAGATAAAAAGAAAAACAATTTGAGATATTATGTGAAATAATAATAATTATTAGCATTATGTATATAAATATAAATACATAAATGCAGAGAAACTCGACAGAGGGAAAATTTACTTCCAAACAAATTTGTAATCAAGTAAGATGAGTACAATCCATATATTCAGNAAAAACAATTTGAGATATTATGTGAAATAATAATAATTATTAGCATTATGTATATAAATATAAATACATAAATGCAGAGAAACTCGACAGAGGGAAAATTTACTTCCAAACAAATTTGTAATCAAGTAAGATGAGTACAATCCATACATTCAGTAAAACTTGATTTGTTTATGTTTTTTGTCAGGAATTATTCTAAGTACTGGGGTATTTTCATGAACACAAGAGATGTTTTTCTTGCCTTCACAGATTTTGCAGTCTAAATCACTAGAGGTACACAGTTTTGTGTCAAAAATGATTGTCATTCTATCTTGGATATACGAAAAGCTAAAAGTGCCCTCTATACTGCTTTTTTGAAAAAGAAATTAGATGACTTAAATATATATATGTATATATATATATATATATACCCATAATAATTTGTTCTTCAATACTTTTGAATCTGACTCAAATCAATATTTTGTAAGGTGCAATAAACAATTATTACATGGCTATTCCCTGAATTTCTGGACTGAACTTTAAACAGAATTAATTAATTCTGCTTCAAGATATGTTAGTTTCTCAAACTATTTTCTTCCAAGCCAATAGAAGTAACAGACAATAAACTCTTAACCATCTACACACAAATTTACTATTCATTACCCATAATTTATTATTACTCATATCCTTAACAAATTTTCCCCTGATTTAGTCTCTTTCCTGATTTGTAAATCATTTAGAGTATCCTCCAAACAGGTCAGTTTATGATTACTAGACACAAAGATTTAGTATGATCTAAAATAATTTTTGTGAAATACTTTCAGATATATGATCATAGTAATCAATATAACACATGCATTACATTTCCAATAAATCAATATGATCTGAATATCATTGTCTTTCAAAAAATTATTTGTACATTTCTATCCCTGACTCCCTAACTATCCCTTCCCCTATCTTTCCCCCTGGCAACCAAAATCTCATTCTCAAACACACTACCATATTTAAAATGGATAACCAACAAGGATCTACTACATAGCAAAAGGAACTTTGCTCAGTGTTATATGGCCGCCTTGATGGGAGAGGAATTTGGGGGGAGAGTGGATACATGTATATGTATGGCTGAGTCCCTTTGTTGTTCCCCTGAAACTATCACAACATCGTTAACTGGCTATACCCCCAAACAAAATAAGTTTTAAAAATGTTTATTCCTAGATGGATTTTCATGCAGACACAGGAAAATAAATATTTGCTGGCTTATCTGTGGTCAGCTAGATATCACCAGTTCTCCCTGTTAAGGTCTCTTCAGCAAAAAAATATCCTCAACTGCATTTTCAGAATCCCCTTGTCAATCTGCTCTGATTTAGAGGCCTCTAAAGAGAAACACTCACATGAGATTTGGAAGGAGGAAGGAAGGGGATGATGCCATTATTCTTTGGATGTAGTTGTAGCGTGGTACATGGGCAGATGCAAGTTTCCAAGAAGCACCTAGATAAGCTTCTTGAAACACACCAATATTGGTCCTGCTGGCGGAGATGGTCTATGAAAACTATCCAAAAAGTTTTGAAAGGCTAACCTTTTAAAGAGTTTCTACATGAACTGCTTAAAAAGCCACTCACTTCAGTGCTGCAGGCTGAGACTTTTGAAAAATGTACGTAACCTCTAATTTCCTATATGAAAAATCTTTATACTCCAAAGTATAGTGAATTCTGTTTTCCTGATCAAACTCCAACTGATATAAATATCATGTAATACAAAACTGTAAAAAATTCAGTGTTAAATTGAGTGTTTTAGACTATCAAGGTAGGGATCTAATAAAAACTTATAAGCTTTTGCACTTAAAACCATAAACAAAATGCAAGGAATTCCTACAGATTGAGAGAAGTTATTTGTAAACAATGTGACCTACAAGGGCTTAATTTTCAAAATATACAAACAGTTCATACAACTCAATAACAAAGAAAACAAACCCAATCAAAAAATAAGCGGAAGACCCAAATAGACCTATCTCCAAAGAAGATATACAGATGACCAAACAGCACATGGAAAGATACTCAACATCACTAATTATTAGAGAAATGCAAATCAAAACTACAATGAGATACCACCTCACTCCAGTCAGAATGGCCATCATTAAAAAGCCAACAAATAACAAACACTGGAGAGGGTGTAAAGAAAAGGGAACCCTCCTACACTGTTGGTGCGAATGTAAATTGGTCAGGCTACTATGAAAAACAGGATTAGGGGTCCTTAAAAAACTAAAAATAGAACTGCCATATGATCCAGCAATCCCACTTCTGAGCATATATCTAAAGAAAATCATAGTTTGATAGCAGGACTATTTACATTAGCCAAGGTATGGAAATAACTTAAATGTCCTGACAGATGAACAGATAAAGAAGATATGGCATATAAACACAATGGAATACCACTCAGCCATAAAAAGAATTGAATAATGTCATTTGCAACAACATGGAAGACCTAGAGATTATCATAACAAGTGAAGTTAAACCAGACAAAGACAATTATCATATGATATTACTTATATGTAGAATTTAAAATATGATACAATAGAACTTATTTATGAAATTGAAACAGGGTCACAGACACAGAAAATAAACTCATGGTTACCAAAGAACAAAGTGGGTGGGGGTGGGATAAATGAGGGATTTGGAAGAGCAGATTCTATCTCCTATATATAAAATTATAAACTATGTTTTACAGGGAACTTTACAGCACAGGGAACTTTATTCAATAGCTTGTAATGTATCATAATAGAAAAGAATATGAAAACAATTATACATAAGTGAATGAGTTTGTTATATACAAGAAACTAATAACGTTGTGAATCAATTATACTTCAATAAAAGGTAAATAAATAGACAATAAATGTTGCAGAATTTCAAAGAAGAAGAAAGAAATTGTGCCTCTTCCTGACCCAGCAGCTCCTAAATATTCCATAGTAATAACAATGAGATGCTTGTCAAGTCTAAAAATCATCAAAAGTTTCAAGATGTAATTGCAAATTACAAGATGTAATTTATTCAGCTATTCAACAACTAACTCATTGAACTGTTACTTTGAGACAGGTACTGTCTACATACTTGGACTATGTGAGTGAACACAACATGCAAAGTTTGGCTCATTTAAGGAGTTTAGGTTAGAGCAAAGAATTATCATAAAAGAAGCAATAACTATGATAAAAAATGATATGCCATGATAGAAAGTGACACCAATATCAAGAAACAAGAAAAATCTCAAGTAACAAGCTAACATGATAGTACTTAGAAAGGAACTACAAAAAGAACAAATAAACCCCTAAATTGATAGAAAAATGGAAATAGCAAGGATTATAACAAAAAAATTAAATAAAGACTAAAAGAAAATTTAAAAAATCAGTCATCAAGACAGTATGGTACTGGCACAAAGAGAGAAATATAGACCAATGAAACAAAACAGAAAGCCCAGAGATAAATTCACACACCTATAGACACCTTATCTTTGACAAACGAGGCAAGAATATACAATGGATTAAAGACAATCTCTTTAACAAGTGGTGCTGGGAAAACTGATCAACTACTTGTAAAAGAATGAAACTAACACCATACACAAAAATAAACTCAAAATGGATTAAAAATCTAAACATAAGACCAGAAACTATAAAACTCCTAGAGAATAACATAGGCAAAACACTCTCCGACATACATCATAGCAGGATCCTCTATGACCCACCACCCAGAATATTGGAAATAACAGCAAAAATAAACAAATGGGACCTAATTAAACTTAAAAGCTTCTGCACAACAAAGGAAGCTATAAGCAAGGTGAAAAGACAGCCTTCAGAATTGAAAGAAATAATACAATATACAGCCTTGACGTACTCCTTTCCCTATTTGGAACCAGTCTGTTGTTCCATGCCTAGTTCTAACTGTTGCTTCCTGACCTGCATACAGATTTTTCAAGAGGCAGGTCAGATGGTCTGGTATTCCCATCTCTTTCAGAATTTTCCCCAGTTTATGGTGATCCACACAGTCAAAGGCTTTAGCATAGCCAATAAAGGAGAAGGAGATCTTTTTCTGGAACTCTCTTGCTTTTTTGATGATCCAATGGATGTTGGAAACTTGATCTTTGGTTCCTCTGCCTTTTCTAAATCCAGCTTGAACATCTTGAAGTTCATGTTTCATGTAGAGTTGAAGCCTGGCTTGGAGAATTTTGAGCATTACTTTACTAGCATGTGAGATGAATGCAATTGTGATTAACAGTATAGTTCTTGAAAAAGCAATAAAAAAGTGTAAAAGGATATATCACAAACTAGTGAAGAGGGAAGATAAGAATTTTTTAAAACATGCTTTATCTAAAGTGAGACAAGAATGGAAAATAAAATAAGAAAGAATATGTGAAAACTACGATTAGCAGCAAAAAAAAAAAATAAATAGTAAGGTAGCAGATTTAAACCTAAATAGGTAAGAAATTACATTTAATGTTGATGAAGGGGATATCCCAAGAAAAGTCTATGATTGCCATACCAGTAAATTTAAAAATGAGTATTTTAATTCTAGGAGGTATATTTTAAATATGAAATCATAGAAATGTTGAAAGTAAAGCATATAAAAATATATAGCATACATACACTAATAGCAACCAAAAAAAGTATAAAATATCAGAAAAAGAATTTAAGGCAGACTATTATTGAAGATTAAAAGGAAACAAATGAAAACGCAACACCCCAAAACCTGTGTGACACTGTAAAAGCAGTGCTAAGGGGAAGGTTCATATCAATACAGGCATACCTCAAGAAACAAGAAAAAAGTCAAATAAATAACCTAACTCTACACCTAAAGCAACTGGAAAAGAAAGAAAT
>SJYV01038309.1:0-16912 GCA_006410875.1 Neotragus pygmaeus
AGCAGCAAAGAAGTGAACCCGAGAAGAAATCGCTGAAAAGAAAATGGAAATAAAGCCTAGGAAGTATCAGCAAAAGTAAAATGTTGTTCTCTGAGAAAATAAGATAGAAAAATCTCTAGCAAAACCAAACAGAAAGAAAGTGCTACAGAGAAATAACATGGGGATGAAGAAGGGAAGGAAACGGATATAGAACGATTTTAGAACACTACATTACTCTTCAATGAATACTACAATTCAATGTAGTACTTGTACAGACAAATACATTTTGTAAGTATAGAAGACTGTTCCTGGAAATAAATTCATTAACAAAATTAATTAAAAGTGAAATAGAAGACATGGGCAAACCAATAACCAATGCAGAAGGTGAACTGATTAGCAAAAATACACATCTCCAGAAAGCAAACGAAAGCTATGCAGTTTACATAGTATCACAGCAAGTTATCAAGCCGTCAAGGAGCGGACAAGCCCTAGTGTGTGCGTTCTGCCCCACTGAATGACAGGGTGGCAAATGGGAAACCAGTTCATTTTCTGAGACTAGTACAGCCTGATGCCTAGAGCTAAGCGACAACTCGTGAAAAGAAGATGTGCGCTGGTGGCCCAGTGGGTAGGAATCCACGCGCCAAAGGAGAGGGCTCAGGTTCGATCCTTTCCGTGGGAAGGTCCTGCATGCTCGGGGCAACTAAGCCCGTGCGCCACAGCTACCGAGGCCCGCCTGCCTAGAACCCCTGCTCTGCAACAAGGGAAACCATAGCAGCGAGAAGCCGGAGCTCCGCAACTGGAGAGAGCTGTGCTCCGCAACAAAGACCCAGCACAGCCGGAAACAAATAAACAAAAGTGTAAAAAAACCAAAAAGAGGATGTTATGCCAACTTCAATTACACACATAGATGCAAAATCGTCTTGAGAGGAAGATTTGCAAATCAAATCTAGCAGTGTAGAGAGCTCCTTTTAGTTTATCCCACAAATGCCAGCAGAGTTCTCAATTCTAAATTTTAGTGATAAGCAATGGCATATCAAGAGATGAAGGTCATTTTAATAGGTGCCAAGCAAGCATTCAATAGAATTCATTCACCAATGGTTTCATTTTTGAAATAATTCACTATGAATAGAATGAGAATTCCTTAATGGGTAAGTTTAAACAAAATACAAGTTGCACTTCCAAACCAAGGGACCCAAAAAGCATCAGGACAAGATCACATTTCCTGTGACGTGTAACAACGCAGAGAAAGCAAGGTGCCGGTCAGACAGGCGGCCCTCATGCCCTGGTTCACCTGGGGTGCAGGCTCCTCCCGCCTCCTGTGCAACGCTCACGCCGCCTCCTGTGTGATGCTCACGCCGCCTCCCTGCGATGCTCACGCCGCCTCCTGTGCGATGCTCACGCCGCCTCCTGTGCGATGCTCATGCCGCCTCCGTGTGATGCTCACGCCGCCTCCTGTGCGATGCTCACGCCGCCTCCTGTGCGATGCTCACGCCGCCTCCTGTGCGATGCTCAAGCCGCCTCCGTGTGATGCTCAAGCCGCCTCCGTGTGATGCTCAAGCCACCTCCGTGTGATGCTCACGCCGCCTCCGTGTGATGCTCAAGCCGCCTCCGTGCGATGCTCATGCTGCCTCCGTGTGATGCTCATGCCGCCTCCTGTGCGAATCTCACGCCGCCTCCTGTGCGATGCTCACGTCGCCTCCCTGTGATGCTCACACCGCCTCCGTGTGATGCTCACGCCGCCTCCTGTGCAAATCTCACACCGCCTCCGTGTGATGCTCATGCCGCCTCCTGTGCGATGCTCAAGCCGCCTCCGTGTGATGCTCACGCTGCCTTCTGTGTGATGCTCACACATCCCAGGGTGAGTCTTTGCCCACCTGCTCAGCGTGGGCTCACCCGCACCACTTCTGCAGAGAGGGAAAATAACACAGAATTTGCACACATCGCTTCTTGGGCATGTGACTGAATCAAGACTGAAAAATATACTCTCCGTCTGATATCCATGTGCCCCGCTAAAAGCCGGAGTAGTTCTACTACCAGAAAAAAAGTGAACGGAGAAGGGGTAGCCGGGGCGATTCCCAGGCTCTGCCACAGCCAACAGAAATAATCTATCCAAAACAAGAGTATTTCCATGTGTTCCCTTTAAAGTCACGAACAAGGCAAGGATGTCCTCGTCATCATTTATGTTCACCGTTGTACTGATGGATCTAGATAATGCAATAGGACAAGGGAAAAATCAAAGAAGCAAGTGTTGGAAAATGCTATGACTGGTCACATAGGAAGCCCAAGATGATCTACGAACAAACTGGTTCAAGCAGCACAAGTAACTATGCAGGAATAACTGACATCAGCAAATTTGCTGGATACAAACACCACAGGTTTCCTGATGCCACCAATGATCAATAACAAAACCATTAGAGAAAAGATCCCAGCGTTAAGCAAGGATTCTAACAGAATTTTTCCCCATGAGATTTGGAAAGCCAATATATAAAGGAAGGAAAGGGATCAAAAAACTTTAAAATGTTTAGGAAATGATAACGTATAAAGCATTACTTTACAATTGTCACAATTAACAAAGAGTATGAATGGGTCAAGACAGAGAGAACAAATTGGAAATCTCAGAAATGCAAAGAGATGGTTGGATGGCATCATTGACCCAAAGAACATGAGTTTGAGCAAACTCAGGGAGAGAATGAAGGACAAGGAAGCCTGGCGTCTGGCAGTCCTTGGTGCTGCAGACATGTCTTCATAACTGAACAGCAGCAACAATGGAAACGTGACTTTTGACAAAGGAAGGAACACAGATCATCAGGAGAAGGATAGAGCGTCCAGTGCAGTGCTGACTGGGCCCATCGGGGGGCTTTCCATACGAAAAACTGAATCCCTACCTCACACCACACACAAAATCTGTTTCCAAGGCATTGGAAACAAAGGTAAAGAATACACCACTTCTAGGGAAGAAAGCAGAAGGTAACATCTTTATGACCCCACGTGAAGTGAAAGTTGCTCAGTCGTGTCTGACTCTTTGCGACCCCATGGACTATTCAGTCTGTGGAATTCTCCAGGCCAGGATACTGGAGTGGGTAGCCTTTCCCTTCTCCAGAGGATCTTCTCAACCCAGGGATCGAAGCCAGGTCTCCCGCCTTGCAGGTGGATTCTTCACCGGCTGAGCCACAAGGAAATTTTTCAATAACAGGGAGGAATTTTTCAACCTAGTACAAAAAATACAAACCATAAAAGGAAATATCAACAACTTGGACTCAAGTGTACCTTGTCTTTTGAGTCCTCTCTGGCACCTGGCAAGCCATCATTTCCGCCACATCCTATTGGCCCAAGCGGACTCCACCTGCAGAGGGAGGAGCTTCAAAGTCACATGGCAAAGCTGCAGGGAGGCGCAGAGGACAGGGGGCCTGGGCCAGCGTTGCCACTGTTCCCCCACACTTAGCCTTGGTGGTCGAGGAAGGCGACTGAGCAAGGCATTGGGGAGAAGTGGCTCGGATGATAAAGCGTCTGCCTGCAGTGCAGGAGACCTGGGTTCAGTCCCTGGGTCAGGAAGATCCCCTGGAGAAAGAAATGGTGGCCCACTCCAATATTCTTGCCTGGAGAATCCCATGGACAGAGGAGCCCGGCGGGTTATAGTCCAAGGGGTCGCAAAGGGTCGGACACGACTGAGTGACTTCACTTCACCTCTGGGAAAGAAGGACCCAGGTTGCTCAGGTACAGCTCCTTGGTCCCGCCGTGACCCACCTGCCCTACCGCTCAGTGAGCCAGAACCCAGAGGGGGCAGAGTGCAGCCCCCCCCCCCCCCCCCCCCCCAAANTGGAGAATCCCATGGACAGAGGAGCCCGGCGGGTTATAGTCCAAGGGGTCGCAAAGGGTCGGACACGACTGAGTGACTTCACTTCACCTCTGGGAAAGAAGGACCCAGGTTGCTCAGGTACAGCTCCTTGGTCCCGCCGTGACCCACCTGCCCTACCGCTCAGTGAGCCAGAACCCAGAGGGGGCAGAGTGCAGCCCCCCCGCCCCCCGCACGAAGAGATTCATCACAAGAACACTGAGCTTCTGATGCAATTATTCCAGATTCATTCCCCAATTCATTCCAAAGGGAGAGAACACCAAACAAGACGGCGGCAAGCTCAGTGAAACAGGGCAATTGGACAAAACCAGAAACACTGAGAGGCGCTTCCCTGGCCCTAAGCCTGCCAGCGTAGGAGACACAGGAGACGCGGGCTCGATCCCTGGGCCAGGAAGATCCCCGGAGAAAGAAATGGCTGCTCACTCCAGCATTCTTGCCTGGAAAATTCCATGGACAGAGGAGCCTGGCAGGCTACAGTCCACGTGGCCACAAAGAGCCAGACACCACTGAGTCAGAATAACCCATCCATCCCCGAGGGCCCAGTGGGAAAGAATCTGCCTGCCAGCGCAGGCACCGTGGGCTCAGTCCCTGGCTGGGGAAGATCCCCTGGAGAGGGAAATGGCAACCTGCTCCAGTATTCTTGCCTGGGAAGTCCCATGGACAGAGGAGCCTGGTGGGTTACAGTCTACGGGGTCACAGAGAGTTGGAGATGACTTAGCGACTAAACAACGAGAAGAAACCTTTAAAAGTGTGTGTAGGTCCCAGGAGGGCAGGTGTGGCATCCACCCAGCCCCCAGCCCCGGCACCTGACACCAGAGAAGAGATCAGAGCAGATACCCAGGCTGGACAGAGACCACCGAGGGCCCCAGTTTGGAAACCCGAGCTTGGAAGCCAAGGTCAAAAGGAGATTTCAAGGAGCCCCTTTCACGCCAGCCTGCAGAGAAGACTCACCCCAGAGCTTTGAGGAGGGAGGTGCTCATTAATCACTCCCTTCAGCAACGCAGCCGGGCATGGGGCACAGCTGGTCCAGGTGCGGGGCTGGCCCTCCCTCACCAGAGCCCTCGCTACGCTGATGAGAGACCCTGGAGGGGCGCAGGGCACACCGGGGACCCTGGGGTATAGGGTCTGTGGCTGCAAATGTCCGAAGGGATTTCCTTCCAGAAGCAGCTGCGGGTGATGCCCCGGGGTGGGGGTGGGTGCGAGCAGTGTGCATTCGAACCTCTGTAAGACTCTGCAAGGGTCTTGGGGACTCTGGAGAGAATCTGGTGGTCCCTGGGACCCATTCCTGCAACTTCCATGTTGGGTCTGTCTGTTTGCCCAGACCAGGAAACATGGAAGTCGCCCTTGCTACCCACCCACCTACCAGGCATCGAGTCCTCCAAAACCACATGGCCCCCGCCTTGCCCGCCCACTCCCCCAGGCCCACGTGGCTGCCTGCAGTGACCACCACCGCAGGCTCCTGGCATCCAGAGGACGTCCTCACTGCTCGCTGGTGGTGCGCGTCTCCACCGACCGGGATCAACTCACCTCCCTGAACCGCCCAAACCCCTGCGTGGTTCCCTTCTGCCTGCAACACAAAGTGACCTTCCCAAACCAGGGACACAAGGCCCGGGGAGACCCCCAGACTCTCCCCTGACCATGTCCTCTGTCCCAAGGGCCCCTAAAGGACCACCCCGGCTTGGTATTCCTGTTCCTGTGTTCCCACTGCGCCCAGAACCTCATCCTGCTGGCGAGTTCCACTGGATCTTTAAGAATCTACGAAGTGACACCACCTCCAGGAAGCCTTCCTGGAGGTGCCAAGTGGAGTTGACCGCCCACCTTTGTGCGGCAGCTGGCAGCAAGGGATTCCCCTCTGGCTGAGAGGGGATGACATCCCCCGTGGCCTCGTGCTGATGCCCTGTTCATTTCCACGACCACAGTGCCCAGAATGTGGGGATAGGTGAGATGTCTCCCCTAAAGGGGACTCTCTGAGAGTTGGTGAGATGGCAGATGGCCCCCAGCCTGGCTCGATTCTGGCCTGGCAACCTGCGAGAGGCCAGGCTCATTGGGGGCGTCAGCCAGGAAAGGGCTCCCTTCCTGAACGAAAGATGCCAAGGATGCCGGCTGCTCCCCCCGGGGGCCCTACGGCCTCCCCGAGCTGCTCTGAGCTCCGCCGGAGGGGGCAGCTCTGCTGGAGGTCACTGAGGCCTGGGCACATGGCTCCCAGGTTCTGGAGAAGGTGGGCAAGCTGGCAGGGAGCAGGTGTGTCCTCTGTCAAAGCCCCCCATCGGAGATAAGGCCCTGAGCCACACACGACGGCCCACCTTTCGTGGCCTGGACTGGCCCCGTGACCCCCGCCCCGCGCGCTTTCCCTGCCTGAAGGGCCACCTCCCCTGCCTCGCCACCCTCAGCGCCTCCCCGACCCCCCGCCTGCTTCTGCCCCCACTGCGGGCAGAGCCCGGGAGAGCGGACGCCCAGGGTTCTGCCACTTCCAGCCTCTGGAGGACACCGTGGCCTGACAGGCAGGCAGAAAGGATGGAGTCAGACCCCTGTTTCCTGCAAGAGCGGCGACGCCAGGGGATGAGTCTGGAGGCAGAGAAAGGGCCCAGGAAGTGAAAAGGAGAAAGCTGGCCCTCCTCCAGCTCAGGGCAGACCTCGCCCTTCCCCGGCCGGCACGGGGGTGGCCTTTTTTCTCCTCCCATCACCTGACTCCAGAAAGGCATCATCCGTCGTACAGGTGCACTCCTGCCCGGGGCTGGGACAGAAGCTGCCTGTTCCCAAAGACTCGGGGCCATCCTGTCTGCGCTTCAGCTTCAGGGCCTGTGAAACGGGGTCACCAAGCCAGCACTGCCCTTATCACGAGCCTGCCACCCACAGCCCTGCCTGCCCGCCCTGACTTAACTCCTCCAGGGCCACTGTGTGTGTCTAGACCTTTCCTCTGCTAAGCCACGGGTGATGAGCTTGGCCCAGTGTGCCCAGGGCACCCCCGTTTCCCTTATGCGTCAGTCTCTTCAGGGGCTCCATTGAACCCAGCTTACAATTAAAGAAATGTGATCAGAAAGTTAGCTGGCGTGTGAGACCTGGGTCTCTCTACAGTGACAAGCGACAGTGTCTTCTGTACGCTGATTAGCCCACTCAGCCTGCCGTGAGGTTAAGCGGAAGAACACCCGGATTAATCCAGATTGACAATTATGACCATTTTTTTCTCCACCATCGAGCTTTCTCTTGTGGCTCCCTGCCAGGAAGGTATTGTGTTCCGAGACGAAAATACTTTTCATTTTTTCTACAATTTCCGTTTAAAAAGTTCCAAATGTTCAGCCATATGATGTGAAAACTGAACTTCAAGAAAATCCTACGGGGGTTTTGACGGTGGAGAAAGCGTGGGGGTCTGCTCCCCTGACCCCCAGGCCGACGGAGGATACAGTTTCAGCCTTTCTTCTCTGCCCACCCCTGCCGCCCTAAGGAGACAGGCAAGCTGGATCCTCCTCGCCAAACCTGGGAGCCTTCTGGGGAGATGGGATGGGGGTGGAATCCGCCAAGAGGCTCAGGCTCGGGACACTGGCCCCCAGCCTGTGGGTTTCCAGGGCAGAGCCCTCGAGTCTGGGAGCTGGGAGACCTGGGTTCTGAGCTCTTGCCTCTGCTCACCTCGATTTCCTTGGCCCAGTTCAGCTTAGTACATCACTGTGTTGGGCAGTCTTCCAGAAGCACAATTAACTCACTTAATCCTCTTGAAATCCCATAACTCAGAGTTCTTATTTCCACTTTACAAAAGGGTAAACTGAGGCCCAGAGGGCTTAACAACTTGTCCAGGGACCACAACAAGCAAGAGAAGTCTGAATTCGACTCTAAGATGTGACTCTAGTGCGTTGACTGGGTGCTTCCAGGCGTCGGGGTCGCCCCAGACGTCTCTGCATCCCCAGCGGGGGCCTGCTGTCTGTCTCAGTGCAGTGTGCCATCTAATTCCATAAAGAGGAGGAGAAGATGGGCAGTCACGTCCAACTCTTTGTAACCCCATGGGCTGCAGCATGCCAGGCTTCCCTGTCCTTCGCTACCACCTGGAGTTTGCTCAAACGCTTGTCTATTGAGCTGGTGTCAACCAACCATCTCATCCTCTGTCGCCCTCTTCTCCTCCTGCCCTCAATCTCTCCCAGCATCAGGGTCTTTTCCAATGAGTCAGTTCTTCACATCAGGGGGCCCAAGTATTGGAGCTTCAGCTTCAGCATCAGTCCTTCCAGTGAATATTCAGAGTTGATTTCCTTCAGGATGGACTGATTTGATCTCCTTGCAGTCCAAGGGACTCTCAAGGGTCTTCTCCGACACCACAGTTCAAAAGCATCAGCCCTTCAGTGCTCAGCCTTCTTTATGTGGGTCGCGAAGAACTGGACACGACTTAGGGACTGAAAACCAGCAGCAGGAACAACGGTGTGCCTTGCCCGTGGTTAGTTTCTCTAAAGTGAGTTAGACGAAACCACGCGTGTGGTTTGCACCTGCTGCTATAACGGTGCGGACGCAGTCGACATGAAATAGATCTTGTAGGTCATGCAGGAATTCGGGAAAGACCCAAGAACCTCACCAGGTGTGAAGCCTTATCGATTATTTCATGCTTAACCATGACCAATTGTGTCAATTACTATCAGGTACCGTGTCGGGCTCAGAGGGGCGCTCAGTGTCTGCTGAGTGAACAAGTGAGTGAAGGGCCCATCATTTCTTCACCCCCAGAAACCTCCAGGGTCCACAGGGGGTCACGGGGGTCACTGGGCCACCCCGGCCTTGCTCTCCTCGACGTCCCCAGGGCCTGGCACCGCCGCGCTTCTCCTGGGTCTCCTGTGTTTCCGTGTGTGTGCAGCGCGCGCAACGGTGTCTGAGTAACCCTGGACAGCAGCAGGACAGGAAGCGGCCGCAGCACAGGGCCCTGCCGAGCGCCCTGAAGGTGCCCGGCGGAGCCCACGGGGCAGGAGGGAGCTCCCGAGCCTGGTCAGGCATGGCCAGGCTGCAGCCCCTCGCCCCCAGACACTTCCTCCTGGAGGGGGGACCCTAGGGGCCTCACCACTGTGCAGGAAGCCAGGGGGCTCAGGGAAGCTCGAGAACGGGCCCCGAGGATGCAAGCAGCACCCGCACTCCCAGCCCTGGAGCTCCGATGGGCCGACGTGCGGCACGGGCGCCCAGACGCCTGTGGCTGGGCTTTCTCGTGGCGTCTCCTCCCCCGGCTCACCCTGGGGGATCTGTGCCCATGCTGCCCCCAGAGCCGTGAGCTGCCGCTTGGTTAGACTCTCACAGGCCATTCCCCCCACACCCGGACTCCCCAGCCCAGTCCCAGCAGGACCCCCTCTGCCTGCAGACCAGCCTGAGCCCTGGGGAGTGCCCTGGCGAGCGGCTCCTCTGCCCCCATCACGGCTCAGGTCACCACTCCGCGGATCATTCAGGCTGAAGCAGAGTCTCCCCCTAAATGTCCCACTAATTCAGACCAGGCCTGAGCTGCTGAACTCTATCTGGGGAGCCTCAAGGAGTCACGGATGCGAGGCATCAAATGAGGAGCACGTTTGCACTGCTTGGCCCCGAACAGACAAATGGAATTCTAGACTCTCTGGGGTGGAAAAGATCTTAAAAGGCATGCTATCCAGCCATCCCCATCTACACCACCACCATCCAGGGCTCGGAGCACCCCACAGGACCAAGAAAATTCAGCATCGACGCCCAGCCTCTTACACACCTCCAGGGGTGGGGAGCTCAGTACACGACAGAGCACCCTGCTTCCCCCGGCGGCACCGGAGGCCTGTATCTCCCCTCGCAGTCCTCAGCACGGCCTTCAGGGAGTGTACATCCCCTCTTCCCAGCCACAGTGCTCCCAGGCCCCGAAGTCCCCGAGGTGGCGAGGCCTAGGTGCTAATGTGGCCTTGCTCCGCACCCTGGGAGCAGGGTGAGGACTGAACACTACCCAGTCACCCTCAGCCTCTGAGCAACTCAGCTGCCAAGAAGAGCCTGCAAGCGGCCTCTCAGTGGCCCTGACTCTGACCCAGCTACAGAGCATGCACGCTGCAGGCACTCTCGGGAATGCCCTTGCCGGGAGCTGGTGCTTTATGCACAGGGGCTGAATTAAGCCCCACAGATGGACCTAAGAGTGAGTACCATTCTTTCCATTGCGCAGGAGAGGAAGCCGAGGCTCAGAGAGGGACAGCAATTTGCCCGAGGCCACCCAGCCGGGGGTGACAGACCCCCTTCTGCCAACCCTTAAGCAGAGGGTGGGCTGAGTCTGTGTCGCCCGCTCAGCAGACCCCGGGTTCCCACTGTCGCAGCCGCCTCCGTGCCCTGGCTGCCAACTGCCAGCAGCTAGGTCCCTTTGCCTGGGGGCTCTCTCTCGCTGCCCGAGTTTCTCTGCCTGTGTGCGGCCAGAAGCGCCAGGGAGCCCATCACGTCCCCCATCTCCCTGCCCCCTCCTGGAAGCAGCCCTGCCAGACTGGCAGGAGTTGGCGGGTCCACGGGGACTCGCCCTGCTTGCCCGCTGGGAGGCCTGTCTGACGGCGCAGCAGTTGCCCGTGTCCTCCCCACCCCTACGCCCCACGCTTCCCGGCACCCCATCCCAGCGAGCACTTGTCCCTCAGCCTCTGTCTCAGCGTCCGCCTCTGAGAACCCAAACCAAGACGCCAGGGGCCTGAGACCGAGACCCTGAGACGCCCCAGAGTCCGCGTTAGCCGCGTGCACCCGCGGGCTGCTCCTGTTTGCTTCTTGTGTGCTGGCGCTCTCGGAACCTCACTCGAAGCTCTGGGGTCTCACTTGACTTCTGGAAACGAACAGAAGTGTATTGAAAGAGCCGGGAGCCACAGTTACTGATCCCGTGCTCTGGAGCCGGGAGCCACGACTGCTGCACCCGGGCTCTGGAGCCCAGAAATCGCGACTAGAGAGGGGGCCCGGCTCACTGCAACCAGAGGAAGCCTGAGCAGCAGCAAAGACCCAGGACGGCCAACAATTAATTAATGAATTCCATTTTTCCAAAAGTAATAATGGAAAGAAACCCTTGATGTCAGCATCAATGGCTTATCACGCAAATGTCAGAAGATATGGAATGCGCCCTGATTCCGGACTCATCCAACAGGGACGAGACAGACAAGGGCCAGGGGGCAGGGCTCTTCTTCCGGAAGTTTGAGGACCCAGCCTTAGAGAATGAACGGGGGCCCTGGGGACGCAGAGCGGAGCCCACGTGCCACAGCCATGCTCACGGGGTCACACAGATTCCCAGGGCCCAGCGGAGCACCTCAGCGGCCACCACCTGACCTTCCCAAGTGGCAACTTCCTTGTAGGTTTGCCATGAGGATGAGAGAAACCTTGCAGCATCCGGCATCCAAATGAGGAGAAAGAAAGAAAGTGAAGTCACTCGGTCATGTCGACTCTTTGCGACCCCATGGACTGTAGCCTACCAGGCTCCTCTGTCCATGGGATTTTCTAGGCGGAATACTGGAGTGGGTTACCATTTCCTTCTCCAGGGGATCTTCCCAACCCAGGGGTCGAACCTGGGTCTCCCACATTGTGGGAGATTCTTTACCATCTGAGCCACTAGGGAAGCAAGTCCCAGAGGAGCGCAAGAGGGAGTGGGGTAGATGAGGGTGGACTGGAAGCTTCTGGAGTCCCACGGAGCTCCCTGCCTGCAGAGAAGGGCTGGAACGGATCAGACCAGCCCTCGCGAACCTCTTGCAGGGGATGGAGCTGACGGCTTGGCTGGGAGCTCCTGGTCCCCACGGTCATTCATTGGTTTCCCTGGCTGGCCGCCCTCCCCGGTTGCCCTCCTGAGCACCTACTACGCGCCAGGCACGGTGCCCGCCGCGCACAGCCACGTACCCTCAGCTGACACTTCCCTGAGAGCATCTGCCAGAAGGGATTAAGAAGTTGCCGGAGGAAGCCCTGGCTTTGTTTGGGAACTTTCCCCCAGCTGAGAGGGAGAGGCAGGAGGAGGAAAGAATGACCAATTATGCGCTGTGTTGTCTTCAGATGAAAGGCCCTTTTTGTGGCCTCCCCCGTCTCTGTTTGGGCTGTCAGCAGCAATTTGACGAGGAATGTTACTTGGCCTGACCTGTTTTTTCAAGACGGTAACCTATATTGTGTATCATCTCAGCCCGGGAGAAAACCAACCAGCACCCGCCCTCACACAGCCCCTGCCGGTTGAACTTCAACTTCTAAAACCAGGAAAATTGATTGGAAAAAAATTGCAGGGAAATCTCCCACTAATGATATTTTGAGTTCAGGAGGGGTGGGGGGGGGCGGGGGAATTAAAGTGGCTTTAATCTGATGCTCCCAACATGGATTTCAGTGCTGAATGGTCAATTGTTACTAAATTCTAATTGGTTCTGGGTCACTCCCTTTGAAATACTGGCTGCGTTCTGTTCATTTTTTCAATTAAATCTTAACAATTCACATCTGACAAAACTCAAAAATCTTGTCAAAAATTGTTCAGATTTGTGTAGTGAGAATGTGCAAGAAGCAAGATGGAGCTGGGACCAGGGGAAACTTTTATACCAAGGAACACTTTAAGGGCTAATTATGAGAATGCTGATTTTATTGTTTCCAGACTCTGATCCTTCTACTACATAAAATGAGTCTTTCTCATCAGCTTACCAAAAAAAAAAAAAAAAAAAAACACCACTTCGGAGGAAATCGTAAAAGGCCACAAATACCATTGGCCAAGTGATGATTGTTCTCTGGATTTAGAAATGCAAGCCCTTTTCACATTTCATCTCTCCTTGTGAGAAAGTTTTATTTGATTACCTGAGGTAACACAGAAGTCGGTGTGATGCAGAAAAAAACAAGGGCTTTGCTGCAGGCAGACTCAGGTTCAAAGCTGGCTCAGCCCTGCTGAAAAGCTGGGTGAAAGTTTCCCCGAGAAGACCTTGCCTCTCTGGGCCTGAGTCTTCTCATGCTTCCCAGGCGGCGTGGTGGTAGGTAAAGAATCCGCCTGCCCCAGGCAGGAGCTGCAGGAGATGCAAGTTCGATCCCTGGGTTGGGAAGATCCCCTGGAGGAGGAAATGGCAACCTGCCCCAGTAATCTTGCCTGGAAAGCCCCATGGACAAAGGAGCCTGGTCAGCTACAGTCCAAGGGGATTGCAAAGAGTTGGACATGACTGAGCACCACAGGTGATGGGATCACTTTGCTCTATGCCTGAAACTAACGCAACACTGAAAATAATCTATACTCCAATAAGAACTTAAAAATAGCCCAGCCGGCTCTGAGAAGGCCTGGGCCCCCTCTGACCCCTGGGGTTGGGGGAGGCTTGAGCCCTCTGTAGAAGGACGGGGCAGCACCGGAGAGGAGGGCAACTCTTTGCCTGGGGGGCGGGAGTTGGTGCAGGAAACCCCTCCCCCGCCCCCAGCAGCTCTTAGCCAAGGACTGGAAGGCTGGGGTCAGACCCCGGCTCCCTGGCCCCTCAGAGTGGCAGCTCTAAGATGGCAGGAGGACTCCTTGCCTAGGGGGTAACTGGCTTCCCACCCCTCCTACCTCACCTCCCCACTTCCGATGCTGGTGTGTCCTACACCCCTATATCAACCCTTTACATTCAGCTCTTTCTGGGGAACACAGCTTTTGGCTGCCTTTGCCCTCCTAACTGGAGAGGGAGGTGAGGCAGTCAGGAAGGTGCAGGGGGCTTTCCAAGATGTAAGAACAGAGGGTGGCGGGAGGCTGTGGAGCGTGTCTGCCTGGCGGGTTTGGGTTTGCAGGTCTCTCTGGGTGCCACGTGGAGGACTGAGGACAGGTGGGGGTCAGGGTAGAGAGAAGGGGCAGGCAGGGAGATGACAGGGTGGCCGGGAAGAGGGAGAGGGCTGGAACTGGCAGGACCTGGGGACGGGCCAGCGGCGGAGGAGGGCAGGAGGGGGCCAGGGTTGACTGCACAGTTTATCCGGCTCTCATCACCTGGGCCAGTTTCAAATCATTAACGACCGGTAAGTTAAACCAGTGATGAAATATGAACTACACACCTATCATAATGGCTAAAATTCCAAACACTGACAACCCCAAATGCTGGCAAAGACATGGAGCAACAGGAACTGTCATTGCTGGTGAGAATGCAACATGGTACATCCACTCGGGAAGAACAGTGTGGGGTTTCTTAGCAAACCAAACGTCCCCTTACCAGATGGCCCAGCACTGGCGAGCCTTGGAATTTACCCATATGAATTGAAATTCTATATGCACATAAAGACCTGCTCACAGATGTCCATTACAGCTTTATTCATAATCACCACAAATTGGATGCAATCAAGATGCTCTTTAGGAGGTGAATGGATAAATAAATTGAGGTACCTCCAGACAATGTAATATGTCTCAGTATTGAAAAGAAATGAGCTATGGAGCCAAGAAAAGACATAAGGGTCTTAAAGGCATGCCACTAAATGAAAGAAGCCAATCTCAAATGGCTACAGTGTATGATCCCAACTATGTGACATTCTGGAAAAGGGAAAAATTGTAGCAACCGTAAAGAGATCAGTGGTTGCCTGGTGGTTGGGAGCAGGGGTGAACAGACCAGGTGCAGACGAGTGTTAGGGAAGTGAACCGACCGTGTGCGATACCGAGATGGTGGATGCATGTCAGCGGCACATTGTCCAAACCCGTAGTGTGTACAGCGCGGTCAGCCCTCATGTACACCGTGGCCCTTGGCTACCCGTATTGGCTCATCAGTGGTAACGGTGTATACCACCAGCCCTGGGTGGGTGGTTAGGCAGAGGCGAGGAGCAGAGGTTATCAACAGAGGAATCTGTGGGATGCAGGAGGGAGCGCCCGACTTCCTGTTCAAGTGACAGTGTAGTGTGTTAGCCACTCAGTCGGGTCTCACTCTTCTCGATCCCAAGGACTGTAGCCCGCTCCTCTGTGCATGGGATTCTCCAGGCTGGAGAATCCTGGAGTGGGCGGTCATTCGCTTCTGCAGGAGGTCTTTCCAGCCCAGGGGCTGCACCTGGGTCTTCTGCATTGCAGGCGGGTGTCTCACCATCTGAGCCACCAGGAGGCCCCTGTGAATTCAAACATTGCTCTGAAAGTAAAGTCTTCAGTATTGTTTTTTTTTTTTNCGCTCCTCTGTGCATGGGATTCTCCAGGCTGGAGAATCCTGGAGTGGGCGGTCATTCGCTTCTGCAGGAGGTCTTTCCAGCCCAGGGGCTGCACCTGGGTCTTCTGCATTGCAGGCGGGTGTCTCACCATCTGAGCCACCAGGAGGCCCCTGTGAATTCAAACATTGCTCTGAAAGTAAAGTCTTCAGTATTGTTTTTTTTTTTTAATTCCTCAGTTGGTTGCCCTAGAGCCGCGGCATGAGGAGGCCAGAGCCGGATGGAGCCCGGCTCACAGCCCAGCGCCCAGGAGCCCACGCTGTTCAGGGAGCCTGGAGAAGTCCCACCCAGCTGGGGATGGGGGTGGGGGGCTACGAAGGGAGGGGGACCTGATGCCTGGAGCCCTAGAAAGAGGGAGAGGCCAGCGACACAGGCCACTGGGTAAACTGGGATGGGGACAGGGCAGGGGAGGTGACGAGGCCCCAGAGACAAGCAGTAGCAGAACTGGAAGGCTTCCTGGAGGAGGGGTGCTCTGGTCGTAAGTCGAGGGTCAGTGAGGAGGCTTCCCTCAGGCCACTCCCAAGCACTGACCGCAGTCCCAGCCAAGGTCTAGCGCCTTGCCTAGCAAGACGCCTAACATCTGTGCCTCCTCCTTATCCTACCCCGCCCCCCCCACAGGCCAGGCTTAGGACCCCCACCCCCTACTGAGGCTTCCCCTGGCTCCCTCCAACCCCTGAAGCATCCTCCTTCAGGGCTGCTATCATACAGCACAGACCTTTCTGGGGCTTCCCATCACCCTCAGGGGAAAGCCACGCCCACCACCACACCTTCCCCCAGGACACAGCCAGGTACGTGCCAGCTGGGGAAGACACAGGAGCCTCAGCTAGCAGCTGGGAGCTGCCAGGCAGGGCCCGCTGACCATGAGCTTGAGCTGCCCCAGGCGGCATGCCCTGCTCTGGGACCTTTAGGGACAAAAAACCCTCTCGTCCTGGCAGAGAGGCAAGGTGGGCAGGTCAGCTCCCCTTCTCCCCATCCTACCGAGGAAGAGACTGGGGTCTTCACAGAGGTTCCGCCTGACCGAGTGCTTCCTGGGGAGGGGGTCTTAAGCCCCCAGAGCTCAGCCCACTTGTGCAAAGAGGGCTTTTGTCCCAGGGGGATGGACTCCCAGGGCCTGACTCAGAGACCTAGGCCTCTGGTCCGCTGACCCGCTTTCCCCCGCACAGGTTGCAGCCAGGTAGGCCCTCAGCCATGCTTTCTCGGTCCTAGGAAGAGGCTGGGGGTGCCGGGGGCAGGGCTGTCTCTTATACACATCTTTGGGTTTGCAGGTCTCTCTGGGTGCCACGTGGAGGACTGAGGACAGGTGGGGGTCAGGGTAGAGAGAAGGGGCAGGCAGGGAGATGACAGGGTGGCCGGGAAGAGGGAGAGGGCTGGAACTGGCAGGACCTGGGGACGGGCCAGCGGCGGAGGAGGGCAGGAGGGGGCCAGGGTTGACTGCACAGTTTATCCGGCTCTCATCACCTGGGCCAGTTTCAAATCATTAACGACCGGTAAGTTAAACCAGTGATGAAATACGAACTACACACCTATCATAATGGCTAAAATTCCAAACACTGACAACCCCAAATGCTGGCAAAGACATGGAGCAACAGGAACTGTCATTGCTGGTGAGAATGCAACATGGTACATCCACTCGGGAAGAACAGTGTGGGGTTTCTTAGCAAACCAAACGTCCCCTTACCAGATGGCCCAGCACTGGCGAGCCTTGGAATTTACCCACATGAATTGAAATTCTATATGCACATAAAGACCTGCTCACAGATGTCCATTACAGCTTTATTCATAATCACCACAAATTGGATGCAATCAAGATGCTCTTTAGGAGGTGAATGGATAAATAAATTGAGGTACCTCCAGACAATGTAATATGTCTCAGTATTGAAAAGAAATGAGCTATGGAGCCAAGAAAAGACATAAGGGTCTTAAAGGCATGCCACTAAATGAAAGAAGCCAATCTCAAATGGCTACAGTGTATGATCCCAACTATGTGACATTCTGGAAAAGGGAAAAATTGTAGCAACCGTA
>SJYV01038312.1:0-11595 GCA_006410875.1 Neotragus pygmaeus
TTTCCTTTTCTCCTTTGCTTTTTGCCTCTCTTCTCTTCACAGCTATTTGTAAGGCCTCCCCAGACAGCCGTTTTACTACTGAGTAAGTTGTGGCTTACTTGCCTTGCAGCATGTGGAATCTTCCTGGACCAAAGATTGAACCCATATCCCTGCATTGGCAGCTGGATTCTTAACCACTGGACCACCAGGGCAGTCTTAGTTTAATGTTTATTGACCACATGTAATAACCAGCTTCCATGATTCCTGAAAAGGCAATAACCAGCTCTCACTGAGCTAGTGCACGCATTTCCAGCACGGCGCTGGGCCTAGGTAACTCAGGCCCTGGAAGCAGCTCCTTTGGCTGCCTTGGGCTCCTGCGCACAGGAATCATTGTCTCTCTAGTCTGTGTTTCCCTCTAGTGGACAGAAGAGTCCTTCCAGGTGATTCTCTGGCTCCACCTGTGCTCAGAGCTCAGCACCCAGGTGTGGATGTCTCTTTTCATGGGAAAAGTTTCTTAAGGGGAGTTCATATGGTTTCACAATATCTTCACGCACCAGGCGTGTAGCATTCCACCTCTATGAGGGGCAATGCCGGCAGGGCCCCTGGGCCACAGCCATGACCACAACCTCCAAAGCATGTCAAAGTCCCGTCTCACCCGCCAAGTGACCGCTTGGGCTTGCTGCGTCAGCTCCCCCTCACTCCCATCAGGTCTAGCTCTAAAAAAGGCAAACTTGTCAGCACCTGATTGTATTAGGGTTTATGTTTCCATATAATTCATAGTCTGCTAGTGAAAACACCAACGAGGACCATTCATATGCATAGGGCACATATGAGAAAGGCTTCCCTGATAGCTCAGTTGGTAAAGAATCTGCCTGCAATGCGGGAGACCCTGGTTCGATTCCTGGGTCGGAAGATCCACTGGAGAAGGGATAAGCTACCCATTCCAGTATTCTTGGGCCTCCCTAGTGGCTCAGCTGGTAAAGAATCTGGGTTGGGTTCAATCCCTGGGTTGGGAAGATCCCCTGGAGAAGGGAAGGGCTAGGCTACTCACTCCAGTATTCTGGCCTAGAGAATTCCATGGACTGTATAGGCCATGGGATCACAAAGAGTCGGACATGACTGAGTGACTTTCACTTTCACATGAGAAAATGGAGTCAATTAGGGGCAGAGCTAGGGCTCCCTCTCCTGCATTATGCTTAGACTCCTCTTCCAGAACCCGTCTTCCTAAAGCACAGATATATCTGTGTCACTCCTCCACTCACAAACCTCCTATGATTCTCTGCTGCTTTCAGCCTCAGTTCAAGCTCCTTCACCAGACATTCGAGGCCTTGATTAAGACCCTATGCATATTGTTTACCTTGAATCTCCAAAGAAATTCTTCTGGGTCAGGTACTGTACTAAACACTTGGTTAACAGTATTATTTAATTCTCCAATAATGCTACTAGATAACTATAACCACTTTACAGGCGAGAAAACTGAAAGGCAGTACGGGCCAGCTCAGTGTGGCACAGTTTGCAAACAGAAGTTTTATACGTGGCCCACCTGTCTTTGCTCTTGAAAGCTGCCCTTGCCTCTCTAGACCTGGCCCCTTCCCCAGGTTGGCAGCAGAGCCAGGTGCAAAGATTCCAGAACTCCTTTCTCACTGTACTCAAAGTAGGGCCACATTTCTTAGGGTTCTCAGGAAAGGATTGCTTTTCAGTGAAACTCAAGCAGAGCCACAGACTTGGGATAAGAAATCAGATTTTAATCTGATTAAATTTTCTAGTGTTGATGCCCATCCTCTCCCCTCCTTCCCCCTTTCTCTTCCCTAACTTTCCTTTCTCATCTTCTCCCACCTCATCTCTTTAACTTCCACTGGAATCCTAAACATCTTTAAGGCTCATATCAAATTTCCCTCTTCCAGAAAGCCCTCTCAGACCACCTGGCTCAGGAATCTGCCTAGTGAAAGTGAGAATTGTTGCTGTTTGAAAGGAGCAGATTTTTGGCTAAACATGAGGATTGATCACATGGGTTTATCTCCACTGATTCCTGAAATTCCATTAAAATGACAGTATATGGATTAGGGAGAAAAGTATAAACTTACAAGAGAAGGAAATGACTATTTAAAGGGTGTGGTGTTTCTTTAGGGGGTGCTGAAAGGAGATCCGACCAGTCCCTTCTGAAGTAGATCAGCCCTGGGATTTCTTTGGAAGGAATGATGCTAAAGCTGAAACTCCAGTACTTTGGCCACCTCAAGCGAAGAGTTGACTCACTGGAAATGACTCTGATGCTGGAAGGGATTGGGGGCAGGAGGACAAGGGGATGGCAGAGAATGAGATGGCTGGATGGCATCACTGACTCGATGGATGTGAGTCTGAGTGAACTCCGGGAGTTGGTGACGGACAGGGAGGCCTGGCATGCTGCAATTCATGGGGTCACAAAGAGTCGGACACGACTGAGAGACTGAACTGAACTGAACTGAAAGTGTTCTGAAAATTGTGGTGATGATCGCATGAAAGAAAGAAAGAGGAAACATCAGACCCATACCTTACACCATGCACAAAATTTAACTGAAATGGATCAAAGATCTAAATATAAATAAATAAAACTGTAAAACTCTTGGAAGAAAACATAGAGATGAGTCTACATGATTTGGCAATGAATTCTTAGATATGATGCCCCAAAGAGCAAGCAACAAAAGAGAAAGTAGATTAATTGAATTTCATCGGAATTAAAAACTTTTGCAAATTAAAGGACACTAGGCAAAAAGTGAAAAAAGAATCCACAGAATGGGGATAAATACTTTCAAATCATGTATCTGATAAGGGCTTTTCTGGTGGCCCAGTGGTAAGAATCTGCCTGCAATGCAGAAGCCTCAGGAGATGTGGGTTTGATCCTTGGGCTGGGAAGATCCCCTGGAGAAGGAAATGGCAACCCACTTCAGTATTTTTGCCTGGGAAATCCCACGGACAGAGGAGCTTGGCGAGCTACCGTCCATGGGGTCGAAAAGAGTCAGACACGAATGAAGCGACTGAACAGAAGCATGTAGCTGATAAGGGTCTAGTATGCAGACTATACAAAGACCTCTTACAACTCAATGGCAAGAAGACAAAATGTTCAGTTAAAATATAAACAAAGGATCTGAATAGACATTCTCCAAAGAAAATATACCAACAGTCAATAAACATGAAAAGATGCTCAATATTATTAGTTATCAAAAAGTGAATCAAAACCATAATGAAGGGAATTCCCTGGTTGTTCAGTGGTTAGGACCAGTGGTTATTCAATCCTGAATATTCATTGGAAGGATTAATGCTGAAGCTGAAGCTCCAGTACTCTGGCCACCTTATGTGAAGAGCAGACTCATTGGAAAAGAACCTGATGCTGGAAAAGATTGAGGGCAGGAGGAAAAGGGGATGACAGAAGATGAGATGGCTGCACAGCATCACCGACTCAATAGACATGAGTTTGAGCAAACTCCAGGAGATGATGGACAGGGAGACTGGCATGCTGCAGTCCATGGGGTTGCAAAGAGTCGGACATGACTGAGCGATTAAAAAACAACCACCAGTGGTTAAGACTTGGCACTTTCACTGCAGTGGCCCAAGTTTGATCCTTGGTCATGGAACTAAGATCCCACAAGCCTCAAGGTGTACCCCACACCTCAAAAAACCACAATGAGATACCAGTTTATACCCATTAAGATGGCAATAATAATAATTGAAAATAAGTGTTGGCAAGAATGTGGAAAAATCAGAACCTTTATACATCACTGGTGGGAATGTAAAATAGTACAGCCACTGTGGAAAACAGTTTGACAGTTCTTCAAAAAGTTAAAACGTAGGGAACTTCACCGGGAGTCCAGTTATTTAGACTCCAAGCTTCCTCTGCAGGGGCCATAAAAAAGAATGAAGTCTTGATATATGCTGTAACATTGGTGAACCTTGAAAACACAATACTTAGTGAAAGACACCAGATGCAAGGAGCCATGGCTATTATATAATCCCATTTATACGAAATGTCCAGAATAGGCAAATCCACAGAGACAGAAAGTGGATAAAAGGTTGCCAGGGTGCAGGAGGGTAGGGAATGACTATGTAATGGTTATAGGTTTGGCAGGCAGAAGTGATGAAAGTGTTCTGGAATTAGATAGAGGTGATGGTTGCACCACCTTGTGAAACAACTGAATTGTACACTTTAAATGGTTACAATGGTGAATTTGATGTTATGTGAATTTTACTTTTATTTATTTATTGGCAAAGCTGTGCAGTATGTGGGATCTAAGTTCCCCAACCAGTGATAAAATCTGTGCCACCTGCAGTGGACGTGAGGGATCCCAACCACCTGACCACCAAAGAATTCTCTACTTTAATTTTTAAAAAGAAAGAAAGCAGAGAGACAATTGTGAGATGTGGGAGCTGGATGGATAAGGGCTGGCTGCCTTAGCGAAAGGCCAGAGGAAGCTGAAATATAATTCCTTATCAAGGGAGTGGGGAGAAGGAGAGAGAAGTATCAACAAGAAACAAGTCTATGCCTGCCTCAGAACCCAAGAACAGCTTAGGAATGGGAGGTGCTGGATACTTTTGAAGGCAGGTTGTTGGATGGGCTAAAAGGGGAGCCCTGCGGGGAAGCATAAGGAGCTAGAGTCTTAAATCTCCTCCTTCAACCTCTGCAGCCAAATGACTGCCCTCTTCCAGCTTGTCAGGAGATTGAATTGAGAGGCTATGGATATGGGCACACTGGGCACAGCTGAAAATAGGAGTGATGGACTGTACTGTAATCAGGGGGGACTTGCTGAACTATAAGACCCTCTCATCCATCCCTTTCCCCCTCTTGGTTCCCAGAACACTGGGAAACTTAAAACTTTGCCCTTGGTAGATTAGAGGAGACTTCTCTATGTGGAAATTTAAGAACCCACTATATAGACAATTGAAGAGTTCCAAGTAAAAATGCCAGATACCTGCTTAATCACCCTTAAGTGAAGTTCCATAATGGATAGACCCTCCTCCCGCCACATACACACAGAGCTTTCAGTGAGCTTTTAATACTTTACTCTTTCATGTAAATAAAAGCTGACATTAAGGATCACCAGACATTTGATAAAAGTCTCTAACAACAACAGAAAAAAAAAAAAAAGAGCAAAACAAAAGGGGAGGTGGAAACAGATTCCAAAGAAACAGGGAAAACAGGTAGCAGAATAAAACTTCAAAATTTATAATGAATATAAAAACTATTATTAATAGCCTCAGGGGGAAAAGAAAGGGATGATTGTGTCCATGTGCGGGGGCGGGGGGTGGTGGTGGTGATAAATAGGACGTTACAAAAAGGGAACATTTGAGAAATAAATAAAGAGCTCTTAAAATTATTTTTAATATAAGAATCCAAAAATTAAGTCAATAGGTTGGGAAGTTGAGGAAATCTCCCAAATAGAAAGGGAAAAAAATGTAAAGTCACACACACATATAGAAGTAGAAATTGAAAAGATAAGAAAAGGACAGCAGGAATTTCAGAAAAAGAGAAGAAAAGATAATGAATGGAGTGGGAAAATGTTTCCAAAAAAATAATAATTGCAGAGTGCATGGATTTCCAGACTTGAAGGTTTACAATGCAGAAAGATCCTTCAGTGTAGTTCTAACACTGGTTTTGCAGAGTAGGTCAAGTTTCACAGTCCTCCAAAAGACTGTTCTCCCTTCAGACCCCCGCTACAAGCTTTGCAAACCACCCACACTTCAGATCAACTGATTACCAAGTCAGGGGGTTCCCACTAACCCCTGAAGCTTGATAATACAACTAGAACAACTCACAGATCTCAGGAAAATGCTTTTTAATGGTTACAGATTTATTATGGAAGAAAAAAAAAAAAAATCAGAACCAGCCAAAAGAAGACACAGGACAAGGTTTGAGGGTCCCAAATGTGAAGCCTCCAGTGTCTTTTCCCTGTGGAGTCAGAACACATCGCTCTCCTAGCACATGGATACAGAGTATTGTTAACCAAGAAAGCTTACTTGAGCCCCAGTGTCCAGTTTTTATTGAGATTTCATTACATATGCATGATGGGTTGAATCACTGTCCACATTATTAAACTCAGTCTCCAGCCCCCTTTCTTTATCGAGAGATCAGACCAATGTCACATGGCTTAATGCTCCAATCCTCCTAATCACAAGGCTGGTCTTTCTTCTTTGATCATCCCCTATCCTAAGTCATCTTAATTTATCCAGGGGACCACCGTAAGTAACCTCGTGTGCATGCTTAGTCCCTCAGCCATGTCTGACTCTTTGCGATCATTTGGACAGTAGCCTGCAAGGCTCCTCTGTCCACAGGATTTTTCAAGCAAGCATACTAGAGTGGGTTGCCATTTTCCTCCTCCGGGAGATCTTCCCGACCCAGTGATTGAACCCTCATCTTCTACATCTCCTGCATTACAGGTGGATTATTTACTTGCTGAGTCATTCAGGGATGCCCGAGTAATCACATGAAAACAAATTATCAGGGCCCTGATAACAAAGACAGTCCTATCACTCTGAAAATTTGAAGAATTTAGAGGCTACTTACTAGGGACAGGAGACAAGGGCAAGTCAAATTCTTTATTATACAGCAGAGCCACACCAAAACACAGCAATGGAAAAAAAAAAAAATCAGAAGGTCAGAGCTTCCAGAGGGAGAAACTGGTCACATACAAAGGTTTGTATATCATATGATATCAATATTCTCAACAGCAATATTTGTTGCTAAGAAACAGGAAACAATACCTTTAAATTTCTTATTGTTGTTGTTGTTCAGTGGTGACTGTTTGTGACCCTGTGAACTGCAGCATGCTGGGTTTCCCTGTTCTTCACCGTCTCCTGGAGTGTGCTCAAATTCATGTCCATTGAGTCAGTGATGTCATCCAGTCATCTCATCTTCTGTCGCCCCTTTCTCCGTTTGCCCTCAGTCTTTCCCAGCATCAGGATCTTTTCCAATGAGTCAGCTCTTCACATCAGGTGGCCAAAGTATTGGAGCTTCAGCTTCAACATCAGTCCTTCCAATGAATATTCAGGGTTCATTTCCTTTAGGATTGACTGCTTTAATCTTCTTGCTGTCCAAAGGACTCTCAGGAGTCTTCTCCAGCACCACCATTCTAACGCATCAATTCTTTGGCTCTCAGCCTTCCTTATGGTCCAAACTCTCACATCCATACATGACTACTGAAAAAACCATAGCTTTGTCTATACTGACATTTGTTGGCAAAGTGGTATCTCTGCTATCCTGGTTTGTTATAGCTTTTCTTGCAAGGAGCAAGCATCTTTTAATTTCGTGACTGCAGTCACCATCCACAGTGATTTTGGAGCCCAAGAAAATAAAATCTGTCACTGTTTCCATTTTTTCCCTCTATTTGCCAGGAAGTGATGGGATTGGATGCCATGATCTTAGTTTTTTGAATGTTGAGTTTCAAGCCAGCTTTTTCACTCTCCTCTTTCACCCTCATCAAGAAACTCTTTAATTCCCCTTCACTTTCTCCCATTTGAGTGGTATCACCTTTAGAGCTGAGGTTGTTGGTATGTCTCCCAGCAATCTTGATTCCACCTTGTGCTTCATTCAGCATGGCATTTTACATAATATGTATCCTGTATCTAAGTTAAATAAGCAGGATGACAAATACGCAGCCTTGACATGCTCCCTTCCCAATTTTGAACCAGTCCATTGTTCCATGTATGGTTCTAACCGTTACTTCTTTACCTGCATGCAGGTTTCTTAGGAGACCTGCAAGGTGGTCTGGTATTTCCATCTCTAAAAGGATTTTTCACAGTTTGTTGTGATCTACACAGTCAAAGGCTTTAGCATTGTCAATGAAGCGGAAGTAGATATTTTTTCTAGAATTCCTTTGCTTTCTCTATGATCCAACTGATGTTGGCAATTTGATTTCTGATTCCTCTGCCTTTTCTAAATCCAGCTTGTATATCTGGAAGTTCTCAGTTCATATACTGCTGAAGCCTAGCTTGAAGGATTTTGAGTATTACCTTGCTAGCATGTGCAATGAACGCAACTGTACAGTAGTTTGAACATTTTTTGGCATCGCCTTTGTTTGGGATTGGAATGAAAACTGACCTTTTCTGGTACAGTGGCCACTGCTGAGTTTTCCAAATTTGCTGACATATTAAGTACAGTACTTTAACAGAATCATCTTTTAGGATTTGAACTAGCTCAGCTGGAATTCCATCACCTCTACTAGCTTTGTTTGTATTAATGCTTCCTAAGGCCCACTTGATTTCACACTCTAGGATGTCTGGCTCTAGGTGAGTGACCACACTGGTCATTAAGTCCTTTTTCATCTTGTTCTTTTGTGTATTCTTGCCACCGCTTCTTAATGTCTTCTGCTTCTGTTAGGTCCTTACTGTTTCTGTCCTTTATTGGCCCATCTTTGCACAAAATGTTCCCTTGGTATCTCTAATTTTCTTGAAGAGATCTCTAGTCTGTTCCATTCTATTGTTTTCCTCTGACTCTTTGCATTGTTCACTTAGGAAGGCTTTCTTACCTCTACTTGCTATTCTTTGAAACTCTGTATTCAGCTGGGTATAGCTTTCCTTTTCTCCTTTGCCTTTTGCTTCTCTTCTTTTCTCAACTATTTGTAAGGCCTCCTCAGACAACCACTTTGTCTTCTTGTATTTCTCTTTCTTTTGGATGATCTTGGTCACTGCCTCCTGTACAATGTTATGAACCTGATCCATAGTTCTTCAGGCACTCTACCAGATCTAATCATTTGAATCTATTTGTTACCTCCACTGTATAATCATAAGNCTTTGTCTTCTTGTATTTCTCTTTCTTTTGGATGATCTTGGTCACTGCCTCCTGTACAATGTTATGAACCTGATCCATAGTTCTTCAGGCACTCTACCAGATCTAATCATTTGAATCTATTTGTTACCTCCACTGTATAATCATAAGGGATTTGACTTAGGTCATACCTGAATGGTCTAGTGATTTTAACTACTTTCTTCAATTTAAGCCTGAATTTTGCAATAAGAAGCTCATGAGCTGAACCACAGCCAGCTCCAAGTCTTGTGTTTGCTGATTGTGTAGAGCTTCTCCATCTTTGGCTGCAAAGAATATAATCAATCTGATTTCACTACTGACTATCTAGCTATATTCATGTGTAGAGTCTTCTCTTGTGTTTTTGGAAGAGGGTGTTTGCTATCACCAGTCCATTCTCTTGACACAACTCCGTTAGCTTTTGCCCTGATTCATTTTGTACTCCAATGCCAAACTTGCCTGTTATTCCAGGTTATCTCTTGACTTCCTTCTTTTGCATTTCAATTCCCTATGATGAAAAGGACTTCTTTCTTAGCTGTTAGTTTCTGGAAGTTCTCATAGATCTTCATAGAGCTAGTCAACTTCAGCTTTTCAGCATTAGTGGTTGGGGCATAGACTTGGATTACTGTGATATTGAATGGTTTGCCTTGGAAATGAACAGAGATCATTCTGTCAGTTTTTGAGATTGCACCCAAGTACTGCATTTTGGACTCTTTGTTGACTATGAGGGTGACTCCATTTCTTCTAANATAGACTTGGATTACTGTGATATTGAATGGTTTGCCTTGGAAATGAACAGAGATCATTCTGTCAGTTTTTGAGATTGCACCCAAGTACTGCATTTTGGACTCTTTGTTGACTATGAGGGTGACTCCATTTCTTCTAAGGGATTCTTGCCCACAGTAGTAGATATAATGGTCATCTGAATTAAATTTGCCTATTCCTGTCCATTTAAATTTCTTAGGGAAAATTATTTCTCATCTAATATTCTATGCCCAGCCAAACTATCAATCAACTGTGAGGGTATAATAAAGTCAATTTCAGAAATGTGAGGATCAAAAGTTTTACTTCCCGAGTAGCCTTTCTCAGGCAGTTGCTAAAGGATATGCTCTGCCAATGTGAGGAAGTAAATCAAGAGAGAAGAAGCAGGGACTTCCCTTGTGGTACAGTGGTTAGGAATTGCCTTGCAATGCAGGGGATGTGGGTTCAGTCCCTGGTCAGGGAACTAAGATCTCACATGCTATGGAGCTACTGCGCCCATGCACCACAACTAGACTGTCCATGGGCTGCAACAAAGATCCTGCAGGCTACAACTAAGATCCAGTGCAGCCAAATAAATAATTAAAAAAAAAAAAAAAAGAAAGAAAGAAGAAGCAGTGAACTCCAGAAAATGGGGGAGCCAAAACAGGAGAGAAGCAGAAGGGATTTCCAGGATGATGGTGAAGGGAAGTTGTAAAATGACAGTTGTGAAACAGACCTAGAGATCAAGTTCAAACTGTAATAGAAAGACAAAGGGCTCCTAGAAGGATGTTTCCAGGGAAGAAATGGAACTAATAGATTGATTACCTGACATGTTTGCCCATATGAAGCAACCTTTGTAGCTCTTGTGGGAATGTGAAGGGTTAAATGCATCTACATAGATTAAAAATATCCATAGAAAGGAATATCTACATTGATATCTAAGCCAAAAAGAAAATTACAATTTAACTCTGAAAATAAATGTTTTAAGAGATAAAATGAAGGGACTTCCCTGGCAGTCCAGTGACTAAGACTGTGCTCCCAATGCAGGGGGCCTAGGTTCAACCCTTGGTCAGGGAACTAGATGTCACAGGCCACAACTAAGAGTTCACATGCAGCAACTGAAGATCCTGCAAGCACCAACTAGAAAATTTAAAAAAGTAAAGGAAATGTAGTCAGAGTAATCCATACTTACAATCCATAAACCATACTCTACAGTCAAAACATTATACACATTGAATATTTATTTCATAATTGATCTGTAAAAGATGCTTCCCAGGTGGCTCAGTGGTAAAGAATCTGCCTGCCAATACAGGAGATGCGGGTTCAATCTCTGGGTCAGGAAGATCTCCTGGAGTAGGAAATGGCAACCCACTCCAGTATTCTTGCCTGGAAAATTCCATAGAGAGAGGAGTTAAGTGGGCTACAGTCCATGGGGTCGCAGGAGCTGGATAAAACTGAGCATACNTGGGTCAGGAAGATCTCCTGGAGTAGGAAATGGCAACCCACTCCAGTATTCTTGCCTGGAAAATTCCATAGAGAGAGGAGTTAAGTGGGCTACAGTCCATGGGGTCGCAGGAGCTGGATAAAACTGAGCATACACCCAAGGACAAGGAACTGATTTGTAATTCTATTTGGATGAATAAGGGAAGACAAAGTACGTGTGATGGAAAAGGAAATAGAAGAGTTACATTTCCTTCTATTTTATAATTTTATTTATTTTCATGTATTTGTTTTTGACTGTGCTGGGTCTTCATTGTTGCGTAAACTTTTTTTTTTCCCTAGTTGCATTGCAGTGGCTTCTCTTGGTAGTGGAGCATGGGCTCTAGGGCACGTGGGCTTCAGTAAGTTGCAGCATGTGGGCTCAACAGTTATGGTTTCCTTGCTCTAGAGTACAGGCTCAGCAGTTGTGGCACATGGGGTTAGTTACTCCAAAGCATAGGGGATCTCCCCAGATCAGGGATCGAACTTGTGTCTCCTGTATTGGCAGGCAGATTCTTTACCAGCGAGCCAGCAGGAAAACCCCTACATCTCCTTCTATGTTTTTTTTTTTTCCATCTCCTTCTATTTTAAATGTAAATAGGAATTTAAAAATTCCTATTGACCTTCCC
>SJYV01038316.1:7611-22077 GCA_006410875.1 Neotragus pygmaeus
ACTGGAGTGGGGTGCCATTGCCTTCTCCAATGCATGAAAGTGAAAAGCGAAAGTGAAATTGCTCAGTCGTGTCCTATTCTTAGCGACCTCATGGACTGCAGCTTACCAGGTTCCTCTGTCCATGGGATTTTCCAGGCAAAAGTCATCTCTAGGTCCATGCAATTTTCTGAAAATGGCATTAATCTTGTACTTTTAATTACCTCATGCCCATTGGAAAATACATTAATCCCTTGATTATCTGGCCCAGCACTTAGAAAGAGTCATGGATGATACAAAGAAGCTTGTCCTTCATTTAATGCTTTGCTGGTGCTGTCTTGAAATTTTCTGTAATTTTCTAACAAGAGGCCCCCATTTTCATTTTGCATCACTGATCCTGAACATGGGCTTCTGTTCGGCAGAGCCGGGCCCTGGGTATTTCTGCAAACTACTCATTTCCCACTCAAGTTAAAGATGCAGGCTTGTGGAATCTCACTGATCCCAAAGAAAGTGCCATCATATGTCTTCAGACTAATCTTATCTTTCTGCAGGGTTTGGGGGGCATTGAATTGAGGGGAAATAAAAGGAACAGAACCACGTCCTGGATTTTCTTTCATGAGCTGCTTTCCCTCGCCCTCCTTCCCCCTCCTTTACTCATCCCTTCCCCACATCCAGCCACGTCACAGCCTGCAGTCAGGATGTACAAAAAGCTTGCTCTTTCCTCTCACATCTGCACAAGGCTCTCCCCATCCTGTCTGCTCAGGAAGCTCCTACTCGTTCTTCAAGGTTGTTTGCATTCTCACCTCCTTCAAGAAGTCCTCCTTGACCTCTCCAGGTAGAACTGCGTGTCTCGTCTTTTTGATTTGAGGTCTCCAGTAAGAATTGAGTCAGGGAGCTAGAATTCTTCTCTTTACACCTCTTTCCTGGTAGACTAAAGGTTTCCAACCTTTGTGTATGTGTGTTTCCTCATTGGTGTGTGTGTGGCACCCTGTGGCATTAAAATAGTAAAAACACATTAAACAAGTCGAGAATAATTATAACATAGTCACTGCTGCAGTGTAACTGGGTCCCACAGTGACTATAAAAACTCCCAATCTATCTATCACTTGGTTCCCTTTAATAATGGTTGCTGCTCTGAATATGAGCTCTTGTGTATTTTAAGCATTATGGTTTCTTATGTTCCAATAAACACCATGCTGGCTTGAGTTTGCAGCTCTTAACCTTTTCAGAGCTGGCTTACTTCTCCCTCCACTGTCACTGGACTTTTTGGGTCTGTTTTCCATTTGAAAGACGTCATTAACATGCGAATCCTATAGGAGCAGAAACATCTGCTAGACACTGACTGTAAGTTGTTAGCCCATCATGACCTTCCAGCTCAGAGGCAAGATTGCTTGCTGCATCAGGGTGCTCAGATGAAGGGACAGAGGGGGACCAGTGGCCGGCCCTATCTGTCCATCAGACTACATTGGTCTAGAGGGGGTCCCTCTTCCTAGTTTGTGTAAAAGGTGCCATTTGACTAATGGGTGCTCTAGCTCAGGACACCCTAGGATGCTACAGTCGGTGAGCTGGAAATTGCTGGAGAGTGAGGACTGGTTTCCATTCATCTTTATTTCTCTAGCTCTGAGCACAGCCGGACAGTAATAGACCTCGATACCTGTGGGATAAATTATGAAACCAGCCGGAGGCTCTGCTGACAGCATAGATCATGATTTGGGCCCAATCTAAAATGTGGTTAATGTAAATTTCCCAGATCCGGTCTGCTGGGGGCGGTGGCTCTTAAGCCTGTTGGATACACTCAGGTGATGCGGTAAGTTTCAGCAGCACAGCCCTGGGCAGACTTGGCAAAGGCGTCTTTGGGGAGTCTGTGCCTGGGGTCTGGCCCTGCCAGAGGCTGGGGGGCCCGGCAGGGGTTAGGGCTCTTCTATGATGCTCTCTGCTGCTCTGCTCCCTGGCTGGCCTGGGAGTCTGTCTGCCAGTCTGCTGTGGGGCCGCCAAGGCTGTCTGTGCAGCAGAGTCAATTCTGGGGGTTCATGTGGGGACCCCAGGGGCCGTGTGCCTCCTTGCACACACTTGGTGGACTCGTGGCTGGGATTCCTGGTTTGCATCTATGCTACCCAAGTCCAGTTCTTGGACAAGAAACCAAGCTCTTTCTTCAAGACTGCTCACTGCTGTCTTTCCGAGAACACTTTGATATGTGGTGCTGGTTCTGAGGATTATCTGCTTGCTTCAGGGTCCCAGAGCTTGGAGGGCTTGTGGTGGGCAGGGAGGATAATGGGGGTAAGAGAGTGAATTCCTGGGCAAATATTTGCTTGAAGAGAGAGCGAGGAGAATGAGGAGGGAGAGCCATGGAAAGGTGTCATAGCCATGGTGGCCCTTGGTCATCGTAAAGGCACCGGGGATTTGTTCTCTGATCCTTACACCCTAAAGGAGTCTCCCCCACCCTAATCTCTTCTCTGTCCTTTGCTTCTAGTCCTTATTACAAGCTATAACGGTCTATGTACTTGTGTGTTTTTCCTTGTTTAGTGTCTGTGCAGACCATTAGACCCCAAGGTCCATGAAATCAGAGGACATAGGGGTTGTTTGTTTGCTCCAAGACCCAGCAGTGTCTGGCTACGTACAGCAGACTCTCAACACATGTTTGATGAGAGAATGAACAAGAATTTATGTTTGTTTTAAATATTCATGAGTCAGGTTTGGACAGTAATATGAGCTGAAATGCCATTGCCCGTGGAAGAGCTGCAGCTTCTCTCTGTGAGTACTGATCGTCCCATGCATGCTGATTTTATTAAGATTTTTTTTTTAATGTGGATCAGTTTTGAAGTCTTTGTTGAATTTGTTACAACATTCCTTTTTTTTATGTTTTGAATTTTTAATGTGGATCAGTTTTGAAGTCTTTGTTGAATTTGTTACAACATTCCTTTTTTTATGTTTTGAATTTTTGGCCTGGAGGCCAAATGTGAAATCTTAGCTCCCCAACCAGGGATGGAGCCTGCACTCACGCCATTGGAAGGCGGAGTTTCAACCACTGGACCGCCAGGGAAGTCCCTGGTGCATGTTTAAATCCATCACAATTATAAATCCATTTTGGGGAGCTCATCATCCATGATTCTTTTTTTAAGTGCTGGGCCAGATAACCAAGGGATTAATGTATTTTCATTAAAGGTACAAGATTATTTTAGATTTTATTTACATTTCCCCTATTTGCATCCTTAATTTGTATAATTAAGGATCCTGTCCTAGACACAGTGATTTGTAGTGTGTCTCACTTTCATGTAGAAAAATGGTACTAAAGGGGTTTTCATTTTGCTCCTTTGACATGACTATGTCAAGCTGGTAAGAGGCTTTCAGAATCACAAAGGACTGAAGCAAGCGGGATGCTGTCCATATGTAGATTAAGTGGTGGGCCTCCCGGAGTTGGGCAGTACACAACCCACACAACTGTGCAGTGCCGCCTTGTGAAAACTCCAGGCTCACAGTTTAATGAGGACATGACCTGAGGACTGCTGGCCCTGCTTGAGGACTCAGCTGCCTCTTTGTGTTCTTGGCCCTTCTTTGCTCTTTCCCCAGCATCCGGAGCAGTCTTTCTACAGCTGAAGTGAGAGCCCAGGCTTGGGTGCAAACCTTGCAGCGACTTCTCATTGTATGGAGAACAAAAGCCAAGCCCCTCTCCCCGCCCCTGGGCTATACGGGACCTGCCCTTGGCCTCCTCTCCCACCTGTCACTTTCTTCTCTTCCAGAATCAAGCCCCAGTGGCCTCTTTTCTTTGCTAGAGTAGCCAAGCCCTCTCCCTGTCAAGGCCTTCTGTCCTCTGCCTGGACCGTTCTTCCTCCAGACCTCCACCTGCTGCTTCTTTCTCATCCTTCCCCGTGTAGGTGTCACCTCCTACGAGAGTGCTGCCCCGACCCAGGTTCTAAGTGCAGCTCCAGGCCCTTTACACAAGCCTCCTGTCTGCCATACGAGAATATAAGCTGCACGAGTACCTAGTCATTACCTCTTGTTGCCCCATTTCCAGAACAATGCTGGGCCTGTGGTCCTCTATCTGGAAATATTTTTGTGCAATTGATGAACGGAAATCCACAGGGTAACTATGGTGGGGGGCGGCTTCTTGGCCTGGCCCCGTGAGTGACTGTCGTTGGAGAGCTTGAAGATCCTGCTGGAAACTGCAAGTGGCCTAGAAGCTGTGATCTGAGCCCTGGCTCCATTTCTTCTCGTTGCCATTCAGGGCCTCTGGTGCCTGCACCTGTCTCGGGAGGGAACCGGATTGGCTGGTCTTGTGCCGGCCACCTCTGTGACTCCAGAGCACAGCCCACCCAGCCCAGGGCAGCAGAGCAGAGGTCTTAGGATCCTAGGGCCCCCTGTAGTTGCAATACCTACTCTTTCCATGGCCTCCTGATGTGGTTTTTTCTGGCCTAAACAGAGACGTAAACAGCAGCAACACGGGGGAGGCACTGAGTCGTGCTGCAGAGGGAATGGATTGCAGGCAGCTTGGGTTTGCATCTCAGCTCCTTGCTCCCCAGCTTGTGGCCCTGAACACGTCCCTAACTTCTCTGAGCCATAGTTTTGGCAAATAGGAATGCTTATACCCTGCGTGTAGGTTCGCAGGAAGATTACATAAGTTACTCTATGAGAAGCCAAAAGTAAGTGAAACTGTTAGTTGATCAGTCGTATCCGACTCTTTGAGACCCCATGGACTACAGCCCACCGGGCTCCTCTGTCCATGGAATTCTCCAGGCAAGCATACTGGAGTGGATTGTCATTCCCTTCTCCAGGGGATCTCCCGAGCCGGGGATTGAAATATCACTGGCATTGCAGGCAGATTCTTTACCATCTAAGCCACCAGGGAAGCCCTATGAAAGGCTGAAGAGAGATCAGCTCCTTTCCAGTTGCCTGAGAAAGCTGGGCACATCCATGAGATGGCCAGATGCCCAGGATGCCTGGCTCATTCCCGCTGAGGCTGGAAGGGGCTGCAGGGCTGAGAGTGCATAAGAGCGGGAGCAGGAGATGGGCTGCGCTTGATGGAGGAAAACCAAAGAAACCATTTGTGAGCAAAGCACAACAGTGTGTTTATTTATTTTGCACCAGAAAATAAATAGGTGTATACGCTTGTGGAGACAGTTCTGCAGAATCTTGTATGTCTTGCTCTTCCCTGGGCAAAGCTTATTTGCATTCCTGGAGAGTGTTGGTTGCCACGTTCCAAGAAGTGAGGTTGTTTAGTGTGCCGGCTTCCTCACCCCAGCACAGAAGTCATGCCTTTTTGTTTGTGTGTAGAGGTAAAGAGCTGCTGCTTGGGCAGCTTCTACTATTATACACGGCAGAGACTGGGCTTGTTATTATACTATGTTTTCAAATTAATTTTTTTTTTAGAGAATAGTTACTGGAAGAAGCACAAGCTGGAATCAAGATTGCAGGGAGAAATTTCAATAACCTTAGATATGTAGATGACATCACCCTTATGGCAGAAAGCGAAGAGGAACTTAAGAGCCTCTTGATGAAGGTGAAAGAGGAGAGTGAAAAATCTGGCTTAAAACTCAACATTCAAAAAACTAAGATTTTGGCATCTGGTGCATCTTCCCAACCCAGGAATTGAACCCAAGCCTCCTACGTTGCAGGCAGATTCTTTACTGACTGAGCTATGAGGGAAGCCCTATATATGTCAGTCCCAATCTTCCAACTCATCCCACCCCATCTGCCCCCTTGGTGTCCATACATTTGTTCTCTATGTCTACTTCTCTATTTCTGCTTTGCAAATAAGATCATCTATGCCATTTTCTAGACTCCACATATACACATTAATATATGATTTGTTTTTCTCTTTCTTACTTACTTCATTCTGTGTGACAGTCTCTGGGTCCATCCATGTTGCTGCAGATGACACTATTTCATTCCTTTCTATGGCCAAGTAATATTCCATTGTATGTGTGTACGACATCTTCTTTATCCATTCTTTTGTTGATGGACATTTAGGTTGCTTCCATGTCCTGGCTATGCTGCTGCTGCTGCTAAGTCACTTCAGTCATGTCCGACTCGGTGCGACCCCATAGACGGCAGCCCACCAGGCTCCCCCGTCCCTGGGATTCTCCAGGCAAGAACACTGGAGTGGGTTGCCATTTCCTTCTCCAATGCACGAAAGTGAAAAGTTAAAGTGAAGTCACTCAGTCGTGTCCGACTCTTAGCAACCACATGGACTGCAGCCCACCAGGCTCCTCCGTCCATGGGATTTTACAGGCAAGAGTACTGGAGTAGGGTGCCATTGCCTTCTCCATCCTGGCTATAGTGCAGCTCTATTTACAGTAGCCAGGACATGGGATTGTTATTTTACCTCCTGGAGCAGACACGACACGTTGGCTCACTCAGAACCTGGGAACCTAAAGCTTATCTTCTCAGCACCCAACAGATTGCCATCCGACCCAGTTCTGTTCAGTAATATAAAAGTGGACATTTATTGGAAGGAGCATTTCTTCCTAACTAAAAAGACAAAGTTTCCAGAAGAAAAAACCTTGAATTTCCTTCCTACGTCTCTTTTCCTGCCATCTGCAATCTGGATGTGATGGTCGAAGATGCAGCAGCCACCCTGCCACCATGAGGCAAAGCAGGATGACGAATGCCCCCAAGGTAAGAGTGTAGCTCCTGAGAACATATTGTCTTTCACTGAAACACAGTCCGTATTTTAAGACACACCTTTACTTAAGTATCAGTAGGAAAGAGATGTGCTTGCTGCTAATGAAACCCTAGTTTGTTGGTAAAGCACAGTTGGATTCCCAAGATGTTAAAATGTGAAAGAGAAGTGGGTCTTGGGGTCGATGCAAACAGAATAAGTATCTGAGCCCTGGAATATCTACCTCTAGATTCATGTGACAACAAAGAACTCCTAACTCTTTGGGGCCTGGCTGTCAGGCTTTCTGTTATTTATGGCACCTCCTGTTGCTTTTGCTCAGTCGTGTCTGACTCTTTGCAACCACGTGGACTGCTGCATGCCAGGCTCCCCTGTCTTCCACCATCTCGTGGAGTTTGCTCACATTCATGTCCATTGAGTTGGTGATGTTCTCTAACCATCTCATCCTCTGCTGCCCTCTCCTTTTGCCTTCAGTCTTTTCCAACATCAAGGTCATTTCCAGTGAGTCTGATCCTCTCATCAGGTGGCCAAAGTATTGGAGCTTCAGCTTTTGCATCAGTCCTTCCAATGAATATTCAGGGTTGATTTCCTTTAGGAGTGACTGGTTTGATCTCCTTGCTGTCCAGAGTGAGAAGGGTGGTAACATCTGTGTCTGACTGAGAGGACAGGGGACTGCAGAGCATGCAGTCCGCACGCTGGAAGTCCACTACTCCTGCCCCGTGTACTTGCCCTACTCCGCTGCTTTTTCAGCCCGGTAAGTAGCCTTCATGGTACAGCTGAGACAGAGGGTCAGCAGCCCTGCAGATACACCCCGGGCTACTTCCCTCTGTTTCTGAGGACCTTCCCCTGTAACCCATGAGGACCTGCTGTTTCACCCTGGGAACGGGGAGCCGGGTCCTCAGAGTCTGGGAACTGTCCCGCCACCAGGTTTCCTAGTCATTTGGGCAGTTTTCCTTGTCCTTTCTCTCACTTTTCTCCTCTGTGCCCACCTCACCCACTACTAAACAAAAGCACAGGCCTTGAGAAAGTTCCATGTTTGGATAGAGAACATTCATGGTCCCCCTGGCTGGCTGACGTTTCTTTCCAGTGTGTGGGCCCTGAGGCTCTATATGATAAAGAACATTTGCAGAAGAGCCTCTGGAAAATTCATCAGCTGCTTTCCTTTGCCTTTGAGGATAGTCCTGGAGACCCTGGACGGAGGGAGGGGGCTCAGGACTCTGACCTGAGGCCAGATGGAGGACCAGTGGGTGCTGATGGCTTAAGGAAGTGTTCTCACCTATTTATTTTTGAATTTTATTTATTGATTTTTGGCTGTGCTGGGTCTTCATTGCTATGTGAGGGCTTTCTCTAGTTGTAGCAGGCGGGGACTACTCTCTAGCTGCGGGGCACAGGCTCCTCATTGCTGTGGCTCCTCTTGTTGCAGAGCACGGGCTTTAGGGCACACGCGCTTCAGTAGTTGCAGCACCCGGGCGCAGCCATTGTGGTGCATGGGCTTAGTTGCCCAGCAGCCTGTGGGATCTTCCCGGCCCAGGGATCGAACATGTGTCCCCTCCATTGGCAGGATTCCTAACAACTGGACCACCAGGGAAGTCCTCATCGATTTATTTATTATTTTTGATCAGCTACACGGCTGTGGAATCTGAGTTCCCTGACCAGGGATCGAATCCAAGCCCACAGCAGTGAGAACTCAGGGTCCCAACCCCTGGACTGCCAGGGAATTCCCGAAAGTTTCCTCATCAAACTCTTGATTTCTGTTTCCTGAAGCAGACGGCGGGGGGAGGAGAAATTGTTGAAAGGATGTCAGTGTTAAGTAAGAAAGAATGAGCTTTTCCAGATCTCTGTGATCCCATCCAGAAAAGAAGTTGAGTATGGTAGGGGCAGATTAAGTGAGAAATCGGTCTCGCGAATACCTTAGAACATGATTTTTGAGAGTGTGGTTCGTGGAACCCCTTGAAATGCCCAAGAAACACTTTAGGAGGAGAATGGCTGCTCTGGGAGTGACTCGTGCAAAACAGGCCTTGCAAGAGCCAGGGCGAGTGGGGGAGGCCGCCGGGCGGTGGAGAGGCAGTGGTTTTCTTGATGTGTGTGGCTGGCCTGCCAGCTTCCCTCTGGGCTGCAGACAGGGTGGGGTGGACAGGGCAGGGGGCTCTGTGCCACCTCCCTGGTTCCCAGGGAGGCCAGAGTGGAGCAGTGGGTCAGTCCTAGAGGGATTTTCTTCTCTGACACGAGGGAAAAAAAGATAAATGATCTTCTGAGAAAAATGCCTGAGAGCAGGCCCCGTCTGCACCCCGAGGCCCACAGTCTGGCCTGCTGGCTGGAGAACTGCCCCTTAGACCCCTTGTTTATGCTCAGCCAGAAATTTAGTCCAACAGCCGGCTGGCCAGGCCTCCCAAACCCCAGAGATGCCGGAAGACATGTGATGGAGGCCCGCGAACCTCACAGGAAGCCTCCGATTGCAAACACATGTTCCAGACTGCTGACTCTGTGCGAACGGATCGCATCTCCAAGTCCTCGTCGGGGAGGGGTGGGGCCTTGCTGTTTGAACGTGTGCCAGGCTGAACGGAGCCTCTGGCTTCAGAGGAGTTCGGGCTGAAAGAGGTTTCTTTGGTAAACCGGCCTGCATGGTTTAATTCTCTTCCTTCTTCCTGCGCGGGGAATATCAGTGTGCGTGTGTCTTGACCCCTTGTGGGGCTGTTGGCTTTTTCCCTCTTGTTCACCTGCAGGGCCTGTTGTCATCTTCCTCCAACACCCACCACAGGGCTCTGGGCTTCCTGGTGCAATGTTTAAAAATTAAACTTTTTATTTATGAGCTCATTCTCGATTCACAGGCAGTTGTAAGAAAAATTCAGAGAGAGTCCAGGCCCCGTTTATTGGTTTCCCTCATGGTGGCATCTCGCAGAACTGTAGCCAGTATCACAAGGAGGATGTGGAGGAGAAATATGCTGGTACTTTCAAGACGCAGGGAATCTTATCACAAGGGTCTCTGCCATTATCCTTTTATGGCCTCGCCTTCCCTCAGCCCTCCCCTCCTACTATACCCCTCAGTTGCCCATGGCAACCGCTAATCTGGTCTTCACTTCTATAATTTTGTCATTTCAAGAAAGCTATATAAATGGAATCATATGTTCTGTAACCTTCTGGGATTGGCTTGTTTTGTATCCTAGGCATAATTCTCTGGACATCCATCCAAGCTGTTGCATTTATCAATAGATCCTCCTTATTGCTTAGCAGTATTCCTGGTATAAATTTGTCCCCATTCATTCATTGAAGGACACCTGTGTTGCTTGCAGTTTGGGGCTGTTTTGACGAAAGCTGCCAGAAACCGTTGTGTATGGGTTTCTTGTGTGAATACAAGTTTTTGTCTCTCCAGGAGAAATACCCAGGGGTGCAATTGCTGGGTCATATGATAGCTGCATATTTAGTTCTTTTGAACAAAACGGCCAAACTGTTCTCCAGAGTGGCTGTTCCGTTGCACATGCCCATGTGCAAGCCATTGTTTCTTTGCGTCTCCTCCGGTGTTTAATCCACTTTTTCACTGCGCTCATTCTGAGCAGGCTCTGTGGCATCTTCACGCGACCTGTGTTTGCATGTCCCTGGCCACCAGTGCCGTTTAGTGGCCTCTTGCCTGCTTACCCGCCATCTGCATAGCCTCCCTGTTGAAATGTTTCTTTGCATTTCTTGCCTGTTTCTAACAGCATCCGTTTGTTTTTTACTATCGAGTTTTAAGAGTTCTGACCTCTTCTGGACACCAGTGCTTTGTCAGATACGTGGTTGGCAAATATTTTCTCCCTGTTTGTGGGCTGCTTTTTCATCCTCTTGACGAGGTCCTCTGCAGAGCCAAAGGAAGGAAGTTGCTTAAGAGCTGATTCCCGAGTCAGCAGAATTTGCTGGTCTACTGTACTCCTTCCCCAGTAAAATAAGCTTTTTTGTCTCTTGCTTTCATTTATTCTGAGTGGGTTAGCAAGACAGTCTCCAAACTCTGGCAATTCTTCCTAGATTATGCCCACAGTGACCGTGTCTCCCTACCAGCTGGAGGGAATGTAGGGGAAGATGAATACATTTTCTCTAGTTTTGTATGACTGAGAAGGGGTAATAGATGAAGAGCGTGACTCAGCCATATTATCTTGCTGTTTCTAAAAGAAAAACTCTGCATTAAAGCAAGAGTTTAACTATTAGGGTATGCCTTAATTACAACCCGGAGTTTACAGTTCTTAAGAAGAGATATGATTAGGACAAAATTAAAATATGGCAGTGAGTATAAGTTGTCTTCCTCAAGTATTGTTTTTAATTACTCCATATCTAAGCTCTGGCTGTCTTCATGCTTTTTTATTTTCTCAATGATTCTAGGCGTTGTGGAGCTATTTTCCTTGTGCAAGGCTTCCAGGAGGCAAAACCAGCCACTGGAAGCTTTGGTGTAGACACATCCTTAAGGAAGTAATTCCCAGAGGCACTTCTTTACCTGTATTGAGGGTTATTCATGACTTACCTCTCCATCCCTTTGTCTGCCTGTTCATCCATCCATCTATCCATCTCTTCCTGTATCCTCCATCCCTCCATCTTTCCATTATCCGTTCATCCATCCATCCACTCAGCTATTCTTTAACTCAACTCTGATTTGGTAAACACAATGACCCTACCATATTTTACATGCCTTAACACTTAAGAAAGAATTCATGTGGTTTGTCAGTTTTTTGATTATGAGATTTTTTTCCTTCAATAGGTTATAGATCCTTTGAGCGGGGACAAGAAAGGGTCTTGTTACTCCTTCTGTGCCAGGTGCCAGACACAGAGGAAGGTACTCAGTTAACGTCTGTAGAACTGGATTGTCCCTCCGACAGCGCCTGCCTTCTCATCAAGCTTCCTGAGACAGGCAGTCCTTTACCCTTTTAAGTTTCCTGGGATGTTAAAAAAGCACAGAGAGACACTAATTTCATCAGAGTAGGAAAATAAACCAGGACAGAGTTCATACAAATAATCAGAGTGTTGCTGTCATGATTGCAGAAATGTGGAATGACTTATCCTGGCCCCTGAGAAGAATTTGATTGCTCCATTATGTCTAATTACCATCCTCTCAGCATCCCATTTCTCATTGCTAGTCCACATATGGATCTGATAACTGTCTTGGTTTATGGGTGGAAAAACCAAACCTCAGCCCAATGGCCTAGGGGCTGAGCCACCTCACAGGGAAAGTCAGTAACTGAGATAGAGCGATAGAATAGGCATCGTTAGGTTTTAGTAGTTTCCAAGCCAAGATATAATCACTGCCAGCATATCATATCTACTATTTATGGAGCTTTTATTAAGTGCCAAGAACTTGATAAGCATTATCTTTTCTCCAAAAGCTTTATTTTGAAAAAAAATTCCAAACCTACAATTAGTAGTAATATATAATGCAATGTTGAATTTTACTAATTGCTTTATTTCTTACACCTAGTTTCTTAATACCTAGTTTCACATTTTTGCTTTACTTCTCTCTTTCTCTTTCTAGATATACATATATATTTGAACCATTTCAGAGTTACATGCAGACATCACGACACTTTCATCCTAAATATATCAGCATATAATTCCTCAGAACAAGGGCATTCTTTTACATAAATAGAATAGAACCATGACATGCAGGAAATTTAACATTAAACCAGTTCCATTATGCATTTTGTGGTGGTTATTAAAAATTTCCCAATTTTCTTAATAACAATCCTTCCTTCCTGGATCTAATCAAGGCTTGTCAATTGCACTTATTTTTCATGCTTTGATAGTTTCCTTTAATGTAGAACAGTTTCTCAGCCCCCTTTTCTCCTTCCATTGTCAGGAGTCCAAGCTAGTTATTTTACAAAATGTCCCTCAGTTTTAGATTTGTTTGATGTTCCCTCATGGAAAGATTTCGGGATAAATATTGTTTGGCAAGAATAATTGCACAAATGACGCTGTGTGCTTCTCAGTTCATCCCATGGGGGGGCGATGTAAAATGTCAGTTTGTCCCGTCACTGATGATGTTAGGATCACTTGGCCGAGGCAGCTGTTGCCTGACTTCTAAGTCTCAGAGATGCCATTTTCCCTTGTAATTAGTTTGAAAGCTGCAGGGCGCCACTGGGTGGTTGTGTGACTTTCCCTGGTGGTTTTCACAATCATTGGCCATGATCATACGTTATCTTTTTAAACTCGTGTAATAACCCTGTGAGGAAGATACCATTTTCCCTATTTTTGCAGTGAACAGGCTGAGTCTTAGATAAAGAGGCTTGCTCAAGGCTGGTAAGGGACGGGGCTGGGCTTTCAACCTAGGTCTGGCTGCCTCTCACCCTTCTTCCATTGCTGCTCCCCACATCGTTCTGTCTGGAGGAAGACATCACATCCCTTTTGCTCCAGGCAAGATAAGAAGAAGTGACTTTTAAGATCATATCAGACACAATTCATTTCAACCCTGTGGTCTCTTCTTATTCCCTAAGCACATTTTTCCCCCTGTTGAAGCCTCGTCCCTCTTAGTTCGCCTTTCACTATTACCTGACACGTGGTGACTAAACTATGCTTTTGTCCAGTGGCCCCTGGACTATGCTGTTCTCCTTTGATTTGCTGTCCTGGTGTCCAGGACTGACCGCTGGCCAGCAGTGGACTATGGTCCATGCCCTCACGCGTGGTGTCGGTCCATCCAGGTGTGATGAAGACCACTGCCTCAATCCCCAGTGATGACTTGGGGCTCCTTTCTGGGTCACGGCATAGGTGGGGGAGATCAATTCAATCACCGTAATTTTCTGTGCTAAGTCCTTGAGTGATACTGTTCATCTGAGGTGCTCTTGGGACCCAGAGAGGTGGATTTTAGGGGTCCTGGGAATGGGGGTGGCGATATACTTTTCTATTGGTGCCAGACTTGCCAGTCAAAAATTGAATTCGGGGGACTTCCTTGGAAGTCCGGTGATTAGGACTCTGTTCTTTCAGTGTAGGGCACGGATTTGGTCTCTGGCCAGGAAACTGAGATCGCATATGCCACGGGGCAAGGCCAAAGAGAAAAAAGAACTGAATTAAAACATGGTCATGTTTTAAAATTACAAGAGTGAAGAGATCACCCGGCCCAACTCCCTTCTTCTGTAGATGAGGAAGCTGAGCCCTCGAGCAGTACGAGGACTGCTCAAGGTCACAGCTGGTGGCCCGCAGATCTGGGCCCAGAGTAGGGATTCCTTGCATGCGTGCGTGCTCAGTCGCTCAGTCATGTCCGACTCTTTGCAACCCCTTGGATCTGTAGCCCACCAGGCTTCTCTGTCCATGGAATTCTCTAGGCAAGAATACTGGAGTGGGTGGCCATTTTCTACTCCAGGGGATCTTCCCGACCCAGGGATCCAACCCATGTCTCTTGCATCTCCTGCATTGGCAGGTGGGTTCTTTACCACCAGCGCTGCAAAACCACTAAGGTTATGCTCGGTCGCACCCTTGTCCAGGGTCAGCCTCACTGAGCAGCCTGCCCGCCCCCCGGTCTCTCTGCTGCCCTCTCCCAGCCTTTCTCTTCTCAGATTTGTTGTTTGGAAGGTGCTGGGTCATGCTTCCCTGCTTGCTTCATTGGTTCATTCGTTGCTAACCCACATTTATCATCCTCCTGCTGTGTGCCAGGTGCAGGGGTACAGAGAGAAAAGAGGCACGGTGTCAGCCTTGAAGCAGGTCCTGTCTAGCTGGAGGAGGGAGTCCACCCGACAACCACCATAGTAAGTGTTCGGTGCTAGGGTAACACGTGCGTCTAGAGCCCCCAGGATGCAGAAAAGGAGGGATGTCTTGATGTTCTGTGGACATGTGGGAGTGTGCTGGGATAGATATGACTCCCCCCCCTCACGCCCCCCCTGCCCCCCACAGACACACATGAAACGGGAAGAAAGGACGGGAAGGAAAAGCAG
>SJYV01038316.1:22190-37438 GCA_006410875.1 Neotragus pygmaeus
TGGCAAGAATAATTGCACAAATGACGCTGTGTGCTTCTCAGTTCATCCCATGGGGGGGCGATGTAAAATGTCAGTTTGTCCCGTCACTGATGATGTTAGGATCACTTGGCCGAGGCAGCTGTTGCCTGACTTCTAAGTCTCAGAGATGCCATTTTCCCTTGTAATTAGTTTGAAAGCTGCAGGGCGCCACTGGGTGGTTGTGTGACTTTCCCTGGTGGTTTTCACAATCATTGGCCATGATCATATGTTATCTTTTTAAACTCGTGTAATAACCCTGTGAGGAAGATACCATTTTCCCTATTTTTGCAGTGAACAGGCTGAGTCTTAGATAAAGAGGCTTGCTCAAGGCTGGTAAGGGACGGGGCTGGGCTTTCAACCTAGGTCTGGCTGCCTCTCACCCTTCTTCCATTGCTGCTCCCCACATCGTTCTGTCTGGAGGAAGACATCACATCCCTTTTGCTCCAGGCAAGATAAGAAGAAGTGACTTTTAAGATCATATCAGACACAATTCATTTCAACCCTGGAGTCTCTTCTTATTCCCTAAGCACATTTTTCCCCCTGTTGAAGCCTCGTCCCTCTTAGTTCGCCTTTCACTATTACCTGACACGTGGTGACTAAACTATGCTTTTGTCCAGTGGCCCCTGGACTATGCTGTTCTCCTTTGATTTGCTGTCCTGGTGTCCAGGACTGACCGCTGGCCAGCAGTGGACTATGGTCCATGCCCTCACGCGTGGTGTCGGTCCATCCAGGTGTGATGAAGACCACTGCCTCAATCCCCAGTGATGACTTGGGGCTCCTTTCTGGGTCACGGCATAGGTGGGGGAGATCAATTCAATCACCGTAATTTTCTGTGCTAAGTCCTTGAGTGATACTGTTCATCTGAGGTGCTCTTGGGACCCAGAGAGGTGGATTTTAGGGGTCCTGGGAATGGGGGTGGCGATATACTTTTCTATTGGTGCCAGACTTGCCAGTCAAAAATTGAATTCGGGGGACTTCCTTGGAAGTCCGGTGATTAGGACTCTGTTCTTTCAGTGTAGGGCACGGATTTGGTCTCTGGCCAGGAAACTGAGATCGCATATGCCACGGGGCAAGGCCAAAGAGAAAAAAGAACTGAATTAAAACATGGTCATGTTTTAAAATTACAAGAGTGAAGAGATCACCCGGCCCAACTCCCTTCTTCTGTAGATGAGGAAGCTGAGCCCTCGAGCAGTACGAGGACTGCTCAAGGTCACAGCTGGTGGCCCGCAGATCTGGGCCCAGAGTAGGGATTCCTTGCATGCGTGCGTGCTCAGTCGCTCAGTCATGTCCGACTCTTTGCAACCCCTTGGATCTGTAGCCCACCAGGCTTCTCTGTCCATGGAATTCTCTAGGCAAGAATACTGGAGTGGGTGGCCATTTTCTACTCCAGGGGATCTTCCCGACCCAGGGATCCAACCCATGTCTCTTGCATCTCCTGCATTGGCAGGTGGGTTCTTTACCACCAGCGCTGCAAAACCACTAAGGTTATGCTCGGTCGCACCCTTGTCCAGGGTCAGCCTCACTGAGCAGCCTGCCCGCCCCCCGGTCTCTCTGCTGCCCTCTCCCAGCCTTTCTCTTCTCAGATTTGTTGTTTGGAAGGTGCTGGGTCATGCTTCCCTGCTTGCTTCATTGGTTCATTCGTTGCTAACCCACATTTATCATCCTCCTGCTGTGTGCCAGGTGCAGGGGTACAGAGAGAAAAGAGGCACGGTGTCAGCCTTGAAGCAGGTCCTGTTTAGCTGGAGGAGGGAGTCCACCCGACAACCACCATAGTAAGTGTTCGGTGCTAGGGTAACACGTGCGTCTAGAGCCCCCAGGATGCAGAAAAGGAGGGATGTCTTGATGTTCTGTGGACATGTGGGAGTGTGCTGGGATAGATATGACTCCCCCCCCTCACGCCCCCCCTGCCCCCCACAGACACACATGAAACGGGAAGAAAGGACGGGAAGGAAAAGCAGAGTAGACCTGGCAGACGTGCAGTGAGAGGAGTTCAGAAGGGAGCCAGAGACACAGCCTGTCAGGGCCTCGGGAGGAATCGGTGTGGCTGGTGTGGTCATTAACCGCCTGGAGCTGGTCATCGGCTCGGTTCAAAGGTTTAAACAAGAGCTCGGCGTCCCCTGTGGCCATCCAGCTCCAGAGCTGTTTGTGCTTGTGGGCGTGGGGGTGGGAGCTGGGGGCGAAGAGGGGAGGACACCGAGAAGCAGGGACACGACGGCCAGCTGCCGGGGGCCCTGTGCTCCCCCGGCTCGGGGCATGATGGACACTCGGTTATCGCTCCACTCTAAGCCTGAATCTGATTCTGCACAGGGAATGATCACATCACAAGCTGGAAGGGAGGAATTTGGTGCTGGTTAGACCAAGGGGTAGACAGGCAGTGAAAAGTTTGGGCTGCACTGTTCTGTTCCTGCCGCTGACCAGTGGCACCATCAGGCCAGTTAGGAAACATCAGCTCTTAGGGAGCTGATGAAATGGCTCCATGCAGCTTGGCCACAGATCCTGCCCTTGACAATAGTTGGCAACAACGATGACAGATTCGAGACATTTTTATGATGCCAGACTGTTTTGTGGTATTTATATGGATGACCTATTTCATCCTTGCAGTAGCCCAGATAAGATGAAGATATTACTAAGAGTCCTATTTTGCATAGGAAGGAACTGAAGCTCGGGCTTCCCAGGTGGCGCTAGCGATTAAGAACCTGCCTGCCAATGCAGGGGAAATAAAGAGATGTAGGTTCGATCCCTGGGTCAGGAAGATCCCCAGAGGAGAGTGTGGCAACCCACTTCAGTATTCTTGCCTGGAGAGTCCCATGGACAGAGAGGAACCTGGCAGGCTATGGTCCATAGGGTCATAAAGAGTCGAACATGACTGAAGCGACTTAGTGTGCGTGCATGCATGAACTGAGAGGGTAAGTAAATTGCTCGAGGTCACACAGCTAATAGTGTGACCAGGACTGAATCAGGTGGTGTGCTTTCTGAGGTCACACTGCTGTCCACTAGGCCACACTGCCTCGTCTCAGAAAGATGTGACTTGGGCAGGAGTTCTAGCACGTCTTCAGTTCAGTTCAGTTCAGTCGCTCAGTTGTGTCCGACTCTTTGCGACCTCATGAATCGCAGCACGCCAGGCCTCCCTGTTCATCACCATCTCCCAGAGTTCACTCAGACTCACGTCCATCAAGTCCGTGATGCCATCCAGCCATCTCATCCTCGGTCGTCCCCTTCTCTTCCTGCCCCCAATCTCTCCCAGCATCAGAGTCTTTTCCAATGAGTCAACTCTTCGCATGAGGTGGCCAAAGTACTGCAGTTTCAGCTTTAGCATCATTCCTTCCAAAGAAATCCCAGGGCTGATCTCCCTCAGAATGGACTGGTTGGATCTCCTTGCAGTCCAAGGGACTCTCAAGAGTCTTCTCCAACACCAAAGTTCAAAAGAATCAATTCTTCAGCACTCAGCCTTCTTCACAGTCCAACTCTTATCCATACATGACCACTGGAAAAACCATAGCCTTGACTAGATNTTCCTTCCAAAGAAATCCCAGGGCTGATCTCCCTCAGAATGGACTGGTTGGATCTCCTTGCAGTCCAAGGGACTCTCAAGAGTCTTCTCCAACACCAAAGTTCAAAAGAATCAATTCTTCAGCACTCAGCCTTCTTCACAGTCCAACTCTTATCCATACATGACCACTGGAAAAACCATAGCCTTGACTAGATGGACCTTAGTCGGCAAAGTAATGTCTCTGCTTTTCAATATGCTATCTAGGTTGGTCATAACTTTTCTTCCAAGGAGTAAGCGTCTTTTAATTTCATGGCTGCAGTCACCATCTGCAGTAATTTTGGAGCCCCCCAAAATAAAGTCTGACACTGTTATGATGGATAATTTTGCTGTTCATTTGCTTTGGTGTTGTTCATCCGATGATAATGTCCAGGAGGGCAGACAACTGGTCATTTTGTTCACCATTTGGCCTCCACTGCTCAGTGCCATCCTTGGCACACTGTAGGTGCTTAATTTGATCCCTGATTTGGGCAGATTCTCTGGAGAAAGAAATAGCTACCTACTCCAGCATTCCTGCCTGGGAAATCCCATGTACAGAGGACCCTGGTGGACTACAGTCCGTGGGATCACAAGAGGCAGACATGACTGAGCGACAGAGCATACACATACACGCGCGCGCACACACACACACACACACACAGATGTTTAATGCATCTTTTGGGCTGAATGAATAGCTGTGGGTCAGGCCAATAGGCTGTTTTATTTAGCTGATTACTCTAGCCTGAGAAGTCAGTGAAGGAAGGCTGTTTGTGTGTTTTTCTCAGTGATGGGCCTCTGGGCTCTGGAGGGTGGCCTCTGGGGAGCAGGGCCAGGCCCCTCCTGTCTTTGGCACTGCTCTCATCTCCTGTAGTGTGCACTCATTCTCTGATTAATTTATCCAGCCAATAGTTAAATGCCCATTTCACAGGCATAATAGTACAGGCGCCTCTTGCCTGCAAATACCTTTCCAGGCAGAGATGAACAAAGATAAAAATTCCTCCTGTCTTCCCTCGCCTGTGCGCCACCCTCTCAACCCCGCCACGCTCGTCTGGTCCTACCATCCGGAGCAGCAGACTCACTGTCCCCAGGGTGCTTGTGGCTTTGTTCCCCGTATCCCCCATCAGGACCCCCTCTCCTGTTCCCTCCACCTGCCACTTTGGGGCTCGTCCTCCCCTTCAGCGGGTAGAGGCTGTGCCTCTCGTCTGGGAAGACCCCACCTAGGCTCGGCGTTCTCCTCGTTGAGACTCTGGGGTAGGACTGGCTTCATCTGCACGCTGGCTTCCTCCCGGCCCACCAGTCAGTGTCTGGTGTGAGTGCTGTGAACACTTGTGGAGCAGGTGTGAGCTGTTGGAAAGAGCATGCTTGTGAGAGGCCGGGGCAGGTCTGGAAGGAATAGACTGGAAATGTGGAGGAGCCGCTAGAGGGACAGGCAGTGCAGAGCTTCTTAGCAGAGCCCTTCAAAGACTTTCTGCCGGTTTCTCTTTTCTCCCAGATGCTGGTGTCGGTTTCAGAAAGACGTAAGTGTGCCCTGAGTCAGGAAGGGACAGTACTGAAAGGAGAAGAACTATTTGTACTGTTTGAGGTGAAGATAATTGAAAGAGGAAGCAGTGGGATGGGGACTCGGGTCTGGAGAGATGGGGGACTGCCTGGAGGAGGTGGGGTCCCTGCACTGGCAAACTTTCTTGGGTATAGAGTGGGCTGGGCTTACCACCTGTGCTAGTGGTAAAGATTCCTTCTGCCAATGCAGGAGACATTAAAAGACGCGGGTTTGATCCCTGGGTCGGGAAGATCCCCTGGAGTAGGAAATGGCAACCTTGTCCAGTATTCTTGCCTGGAGAATTCCATGGGCAGAGGACCCTGGAGGGCTACAGTCCATGGGGTTGCAAAGAGTTGAACATGACCTACTGACTGCTGCTGCTAAGTCGCTTCAGCCGTGTCCGACTCTGTGTGACCCCACAGACGGCAGCCCATTGGGCTCCGTCATCCCTGGGATTCTCCAGGCAAGAACACTGGAGTGGGTTGCCATTTCCTTCTCCAATGCATGAAAGTGAAAAGTGAAAGTGAAGTCGCTCAGTCGTGTCTGACTCAGCGACCCCATGGACTGCAGCCTACCAGGCTCCTCCGTCCATGGGAGTTTCCAGGCAAGAGTACTGGAGTGGGGTGCCATTGCCTTCTCCGACCTACTGACTAAACAGTGACAGTGAACAAGGCAATTGTTGAATCTATGCTCTCCAGCTCCCTACACAGCTGATCCCACACAGCAAACACAATAGCCTTGCTGGTTGTTTTAGAGGCAATTTATTATTTTTTTAAAAATACATATTTTTTGATGTGGACCATTTTTAAAGTCTTTGTTGAATCTGTTACAATACTGGTTCTGATTTATGTTTTGGTTTTTTGGCTGTGAGTGTCTTAGCTCCCCAATCAGACCCTGAACCTGCACCCTGGCATTGGAAGCATGGGCTCTTAACTGCCAGAGAAGTCCCTAGAAGCAATTTCTGCTTAAATAAAAAGGCAAGTAGTGGGAAGGATGGGAGGATGAGGCACATGCTTCTGACAGAGTGGTGCAAACCTTGATTTTGGTCCAAATGACAAAAAGGGTGGGCAGGGACTCCTGGTCGATTCAGCTCCACTGCTGATGACACCAGTGACCTAGCCAGTGACCAGAGGGCTGAAACTGACATGCTGCAGAGACCTTCCCTGATCCCACAGCTTCCAGGGGATGTGTGTGTGTGTGTGTGTGGGGGGTCAGGTTTGAATCTAACTACGCTGTCCCTCCCTTCAATTGGGTCCTAACTCCTTGCCTCCCCTCCCCTTCGTGTGCTAAGTTGCTTCAGTCGTGTCCGACTCTGCGACCCTGTGGCACCCATGGTTTTTTTCTTTTAGATCTCTGCTGGTTTCTCTTTCAGGAGGGGGCTGGGCAGACCCAGCGAAGCAGTGTGTCTGGTGGCTTTTGTCTTCTCCGGGGGGAAGGTGGGTGTGCTGGGCTCCTGACTCGAAGAGGAAAAGGATGAGGATGTGCTGGGGGAACAGGTGATGCCGAAAGGGAGCCATGGTGTGGAAGACAGAGGACTGAAATGTTAAGGGGTGGGTAGAAAATGTACCAAGATATTTTGAGGGCTAAATGTGTTCTAGAAGTTAAATGCATAGGATGTGATGAATCAGAACAAGAGCCACTTAAGATTTTTAAAGCCGTTGGGTTGCCCAGGCAATACACAGACGTTTTGTGGATGGTTTGGCATTAGCGGAAAACATTTCCATGGCATTCGCCTCCTCCAGTATTCATCCATGAGTCTCTGGAGTGCTAGTGATGGCCAGGAGACCAAGACCCAAGAGGGCAAGCAATTTGCTCAAGGTCACAAATTGGGTTTGTTGCAGAACTGATGGGAGACCCCAGGTCCTCCTGCACCTCGCAGCTACCTGCAGGGGCTGTCGCTTGTCAGCTTACCTTTCAATACCCTATGCAGAGGGACTGATGCCACCGTAGCCTTCAGACACTGGGGCGCCACCCACAGTGACCATCCAGGAGGCTGTATTTGAGCTTTAAGCTTCCAGCTTCCTGCCTGGATTCTCAGCTTCGAGTCTCCCAGCCCACTTTTGCCTGCAATACTAGAGAGCACCACGGACCACCCACTTGCCTGAGACACTGGAGTTTCCTTTTTGCCCACCCGCCGCTCCGGCCCCACTCCTGCCGCTCCCACCCTACTCCTGCCCCACTCCCACCCCCGATGTGCATTTAATCCATCACTGAGAACTTCCAATCCCATGTTTAAAAATTTCTGAATCCCTCCATTTCTCTCCATCCAGCTCCAAACACCTGAGGCCACATCAGCCTCCTGCATGGCCTCCTCGCACCCGATCATTTGTTTTAGTTTTTATTTTCACTACTTAACATTTTCTCATAAAAACAGGTAGGTGTGGTGGAAAATTAGAAGTGGCCGACAGTGCCAGTGGAGGCTGTCACTCATCAGGGTGTCCAGCCCAGACTCCCCTGCACCCAGTGCTTGGATCCTGTCTCCCCTGCCTTCTAGAATTGTCTGGGAGCGGCACTGTCCCCTCCCAGTAAATTCCATTCACGCTCTTCAGTTGGCCAATCTGTTTCTGGGGACGGAACCAAGGGTCTCCTTGGCTTATAACCCCACCCCCTGCATAGATGGTTGGGGTCAAGCAGGACGTGTCAATGGGGCTGCTTCCGTGAGACTGGAGTGTGGCTCTGTGGGAGTGGGTGGGGCCTGGGACACATGCTTTAGAGGAAGCCGAAATCTTAATGATCAGAATTATGTCAAATGTCAGGCATCCTTTGGGAGGCAGAGATATTGTGAAAACGCTCTATGAGCCCCAGGAGAATGTAACACCTTCTCCTTGTCTCACCAGTTGAGGGGCCTCTTGCTGTTTGTCGCTCAGTCGTGTCTGACTCTTTGCGACCCCATGGACTGCACCACGCCAGGCTTCCCTGTCCTTCACCATCTCCTGGAATTTGCTCAGATTCGTGTCCATTGAGTTTGTGATGCCGTCCAACCATCTCATCTCCCACTCTTCCGCTGTGCCTTCGGTTTAGCTTAAAAACGTATTTGTTCAGGGGGAAAAAAAAAAAGTGGAGAGCGGTGCAAACCCACTTCCATAGACTGTGAACACCCAGAAGGCAGGGATTTATTTCTGCTCAGAATCTAGTGGGTTTGGGTTTAGTGCAGCAGCCTCGGGGGTCACTTTCTGTAGCCGAGGGCAGACTGGAAAGATAGCCTATAGGCTGTAGACCGAGTCTCCCCCAGCATGGAGCCTGAGAAGCTGCCCACCAAGGATCAGGCTTCACCTGGGGGGTCAGCCCCCCGTGAAGTTGATGTCAGCTCTCCCCACCCCGGGGAGCATCCTAAGCTCCCTCTGTTCAGCCCTTCGGTCCCAGAAAGCCTGGCTGCTGTCTCCTCCACTTTGGATAGTGTTCTCACAAAAGCCTGACTCCTGCCCCCTGGGGATCACAAAGGACACGCCTTTAAGCCCCACCCCTGCAGCTCATAACTGCCACCTCAGGGAAAGAGGCCCTTTGAAGGCACAGAACTTAATCACAGTGTTTCTAATTTCTTTCCATTCTGAAAGAGCGAGGAGCCAGTCTGATAAATGTGAAGGCAGAGCCATTAACCTCTTGGAGGAGGAAGGGCCATAACCCAGGGGCCCAGGCCAAGGCTGCCGCTGAGGGACTGGCCCGGGTCTCTGCATCTGCCGGGACCGCGGGCACTGCTGGCCTCCCCGCAGGGTGGTGCTCGCCTGGGGTGGCAGAGCTGCGTCCTCAGCGCTTCCTCAAAGTCTGCGTGGAGCCTGTGGGTCCTCTGGGGGCACAGGATTGGGGAGGCTGTGGGGATGTGTGGTCTGATCTGGGGTGCTGGAGGCGGGCATGGCAGCTCAGAACCAGCTCTTCCTTTAGCTCTGTGGGCCTCAGTTTCCTCACATGTAAAATGGGGCATGGGGTAAGATGCAAAGACGGCCAAGCTTTTCTTTTACCAGTCTATTTCCCATGAGCCTCTGAGGTGTCAGGCTGCCGGGCTGTGGTTCTGGGGTTTGGACAGTCTCTCCATCATCAACAGTTAGAAAGGACCAAAGGTGTTTTCTGCACCCCCTTACATTAGACAGAGGCCCCTCTCCCTGGAATTGCCTGGGCTTATCACCAAGATAAGGGGGAGAGATCACCAGGGGCTTCCCAGGTGGGGCTTCCCAGGTGGCGCTAGTGGTAAAGAAACCACCTGCCAGTGCAAGAGATATAAGAGAAGATCCTGATCCCTGGGTCAGGAAGATCCTCTGGAGCAGGGCATGGCAACCCACTCCAGTATTCTTTCCTGGAGAATCCTATGGACAGAGGAGCCTGGCAGGCTACAGCCCATAGGATCTTAACAGTCAGATATGACTGAAGTGACTTAACAGACAACACGCACATCTTGATGATAAACAAAGGAAGCTGGGGAAGCACGTCTTTAAGTCCTACTTAGAAATGGACTTCACCTGCTGTGAGCTAAGATCAGATGGATGAGAGGGGCTGGCGGAGTTGGGCTGTCTGTGTATCCCAGACATCAGACCGTCGGAGAGTGAGATAGCCAACGAGGCCAGTTGTGTGGCTTAAAAAAAAGTCAGTGGGAGCAGAAACAAAAACCCTAGGAGCTATTCCAAAAATGTTCCGTTTTAACCAGGTAAGTTTATTTTGTTACATGCAGAGTACCACTGAATTTAAAGGAAGTTAATACGAAAGTTTGCATGTCTTCTTTTAAGCAAAAGCCAGACAACATAGAATGCATCGTTAGGGCCGGATGGTGAGGCGGAAGGATGTCATGGCCATATTTGCCTGTGAGCTGGTGGTTCAGCTTTTTGGTCCTTCCTTTTGACCTGCATTAAACCCCATCGTTACTGCCTCTGTGAACTGTAGGAGAGGCTAAACAGATGGCGTTGTTCTGCGACCCCTTCAACACCTGTGGAGTGGATCGGAGCCACCGGCTGGTCAGTCAGGGCATTCGCTTTAGTCCTCCCCTCATTGACCCTGGTGCCCGCGGTCGTCTATCCCTGCCGAGGGGCTGAGCTGGCGTCTGCCGCCCTCCACTCTGTCCCCTTTCATCCTGGCCAGAGAGCATGTCTGTGTACAGAGCAGCCTTCCAACTCCTGTCACCTCCCTCTAAAGGTCACAGAAAACCTTCCTTTGCAGGGACATCTGCATCCNGCCGCTCCCACCCTACTCCTGCCCCACTCCCACCCCCGATGTGCATTTAATCCATCACTGAGAACTTCCAATCCCATGTTTAAAAATTTCTGAATCCCTCCATTTCTCTCCATCCAGCTCCAAACACCTGAGGCCACATCAGCCTCCTGCATGGCCTCCTCGCACCCGATCATTTGTTTTAGTTTTTATTTTCACTACTTAACATTTTCTCATAAAAACAGGTAGGTGTGGTGGAAAATTAGAAGTGGCCGACAGTGCCAGTGGAGGCTGTCACTCATCAGGGTGTCCAGCCCAGACTCCCCTGCACCCAGTGCTTGGATCCTGTCTCCCCTGCCTTCTAGAATTGTCTGGGAGCGGCACTGTCCCCTCCCAGTAAATTCCATTCACGCTCTTCAGTTGGCCAATCTGTTTCTGGGGACGGAACCAAGGGTCTCCTTGGCTTATAACCCCACCCCCTGCATAGATGGTTGGGGTCAAGCAGGACGTGTCAATGGGGCTGCTTCCGTGAGACTGGAGTGTGGCTCTGTGGGAGTGGGTGGGGCCTGGGACACATGCTTTAGAGGAAGCCGAAATCTTAATGATCAGAATTATGTCAAATGTCAGGCATCCTTTGGGAGGCAGAGATATTGTGAAAATGCTCTATGAGCCCCAGGAGAATGTAACACCTTCTCCTTGTCTCACCAGTTGAGGGGCCTCTTGCTGTTTGTCGCTCAGTCGTGTCTGACTCTTTGCGACCCCATGGACTGCACCACGCCAGGCTTCCCTGTCCTTCACCATCTCCTGGAATTTGCTCAGATTCGTGTCCATTGAGTTTGTGATGCCGTCCAACCATCTCATCTCCCACTCTTCCGCTGTGCCTTCGGTTTAGCTTAAAAACGTATTTGTTCAGGGGGAAAAAAAAAAAGTGGAGAGCGGTGCAAACCCACTTCCATAGACTGTGAACACCCAGAAGGCAGGGATTTATTTCTGCTCAGAATCTAGTGGGTTTGGGTTTAGTGCAGCAGCCTCAGGGGTCACTTTCTGTAGCCGAGGGCAGACTGGAAAGATAGCCTATAGGCTGTAGACCGAGTCTCCCCCAGCATGGAGCCTGAGAAGCTGCCCACCAAGGATCAGGCTTCACCTGGGGGGTCAGCCCCCCGTGAAGTTGATGTCAGCTCTCCCCACCCCGGGGAGCATCCTAAGCTCCCTCTGTTCAGCCCTTCGGTCCCAGAAAGCCTGGCTGCTGTCTCCTCCACTTTGGATAGTGTTCTCACAAAAGCCTGACTCCTGCCCCCTGGGGATCACAAAGGACACGCCTTTAAGCCCCACCCCTGCAGCTCATAACTGCCACCTCAGGGAAAGAGGCCCTTTGAAGGCACAGAACTTAATCACAGTGTTTCTAATTTCTTTCCATTCTGAAAGAGCGAGGAGCCAGTCTGATAAATGTGAAGGCAGAGCCATTAACCTCTTGGAGGAGGAAGGGCCATAACCCAGGGGCCCAGGCCAAGGCTGCCGCTGAGGGACTGGCCCGGGTCTCTGCATCTGCCGGGACCGCGGGCACTGCTGGCCTCCCCGCAGGGTGGTGCTCGCCTGGGGTGGCAGAGCTGCGTCCTCAGCGCTTCCTCAAAGTCTGCGTGGAGCCTGTGGGTCCTCTGGGGGCACAGGATTGGGGAGGCTGTGGGGATGTGTGGTCTGATCTGGGGTGCTGGAGGCGGGCATGGCAGCTCAGAACCAGCTCTTCCTTTAGCTCTGTGGGCCTCAGTTTCCTCACATGTAAAATGGGGCATGGGGTAAGATGCAAAGACGGCCAAGCTTTTCTTTTACCAGTCTATTTCCCATGAGCCTCTGAGGTGTCAGGCTGCCGGGCTGTGGTTCTGGGGTTTGGACAGTCTCTCCATCATCAACAGTTAGAAAGGACCAAAGGTGTTTTCTGCACCCCCTTACATTAGACAGAGGCCCCTCTCCCTGGAATTGCCTGGGCTTATCACCAAGATAAGGGGGAGAGATCACCAGGGGCTTCCCAGGTGGGGCTTCCCAGGTGGCGCTAGTGGTAAAGAAACCACCTGCCAGTGCAAGAGATATAAGAGAAGATCCTGATCCCTGGGTCAGGAAGATCCTCTGGAGCAGGGCATGGCAACCCACTCCAGTATTCTTTCCTGGAGAATCCTATGGACAGAGGAGCCTGGCAGGCTACAGCCCATAGGATCTTAACAGTCAGATATGACTGAAGTGACTTAACAGACAACACGCACATCTTGATGATAAACAAAGGAAGCTGGGGAAGCACGTCTTTAAGTCCTACTTAGAAATGGACTTCACCTGCTGTGAGCTAAGATCAGATGGATGAGAGGGGCTGGCGGAGTTGGGCTGTCTGTGTATCCCAGACATCAGACCGTCGGAGAGTGAGATAGCCAACGAGGCCAGTTGTGTGGCTTAAAAAAAAGTCAGTGGGAGCAGAAACAAAAACCCTAGGAGCTATTCCAAAAATGTTCCGTTTTAACCAGGTAAGTTTATTTTGTTACATGCAGAGTACCACTGAATTTAAAGGAAGTTAATACGAAAGTTTGCATGTCTTCTTTTAAGCAAAAGCCAGACAACATAGAATGCATCGTTAGAGCCGGATGGTGAGGCGGAAGGATGTCATGGCCATATTTGCCTGTGAGCTGGTGGTTCAGCTTTTTGGTCCTTCCTTTTGACCTGCATTAAACCCCATCGTTACTGCCTCTGTGAACTGTAGGAGAGGCTAAACAGATGGCGTTGTTCTGCGACCCCTTCAACACCTGTGGAGTGGATCGGAGCCACCGGCTGGTCAGTCAGGGCATTCGCTTTAGTCCTCCCCTCATTGACCCTGGTGCCCGCGGTCGTCTATCCCTGCCGAGGGGCTGAGCTGGCGTCTGCCGCCCTCCACTCTGTCCCCTTTCATCCTGGCCAGAGAGCATGTCTGTGTACAGAGCAGCCTTCCAACTCCTGTCACCTCCCTCTAAAGGTCACAGAAAACCTTCCTTTGCAGGGACATCTGCATCCAGGTGCCCCAGAAGCCACGCCCGCTCTCCCCTCTCTCCTCCGGGTGTCCAGCTGGACGCCACGATGTGCGATGCTCCTTTTAGGAGCCTGAAAGCCACGTCCGGCTCTGAATTCCCACCTCTCCTGTCCTGGCTCACGTTGCTGGCGTCCGTCACCAGGACCCTCACAGCAGTCTCGTCCCTGGTCTCCAGCTCCCCCCTCCCTATTCCAACCTTCCCTGTCATCTGGATGGATCTTGGGCAAAATGCGGTGGACAGAACATGGGTTTTGAGATGAGACACAGACCTGTGTTTCAATCCGGTGTTCCCACTTAGCCGTGCAGCCCCAGCCCAGCTGACATTTCCGTGCCTTCGTTCTGGATCTGTACAATGAGCACGGCATTGATGTTAGGTTATTCTTATGGAGACCGAATGCAATCACATTTTTAAGAAATGCCGACTAACAAGCCATAAGCGGCAGCCCTTTCTGTTACTCTACTCCCCACCCTGTTTAAAATCTTCCAGTGACCTGGCTTCAGGTCCCTTCATTGCACTGGTTGACTTCATCTAGGCCTGTCCAGTCTGGCACCAAGAACTAACCATCTTATAATATATTTAAGGCAGGGTTTGCCCCACAGAGAGTAGAACATTCTGGCATGTCCGTCCATCCACCCAATGGAGCGACGCTGTAATACACCCTGGGAAACACGGAAGCACAAGATGAGGTCTTTGTAGCCTAGTGAGGAGACAGTCCACTGGCGTCAGGAGGACCATATACGGCAGGAGTTCGGGGAAGAGGGCCGGCCAGGAGCCGGGAGCAGGTCAGGGAAGGCGCCCTGCGTGAGCTGCTGACCCCTGAGTGGGGAGGTGAGTCAGACAGACTCAGGACCTTGGAGACCAGGCCACCCACACCTTGCAGAGCCCTGCACCATGCTGAAGAGTTTAGACTCGGCTTTGAAGCCCATGCGCATGTGTGCTAAGTCAATTTAGTCGTGTACAACTCTTTGGGACCCCATGGACTGTAGCCTGCCAGGCTCCTCTGTCCATGGGATTCTCCAGGCAAGAATACTGGAGTGGGGTTGCCATGCCCTGATCCAGGGGATCTTCCCAACCCAGGGATCGAATCCTCATCTCCTCCGTCTCCTACTTTGGCAGGTGGATTCTTTACCACTCGGGCCACCTGGGGAGCCCCTTTGAAGCCCACGGGTAGCCTTAAACAGAAGACTGACATAGGTTTCTGTTCTAGAAACATCCCTTTGCCTGCAGTTCAGAGAATGAGTTGGGTAAAAGTCAGACCGGAGGCATCAAAGCCAGTTGAGACGTTCAGCTTGAAAAGGGTGGAGCCCTGGTCAGAGCAACGCCTCATGGACACGGAGGGTGGGGCCAACTTCAGGGAGGGGGTGGTGGTGGAACCACTGGCTCTGATGACCCTTTGAGCCNGGTAAAAGTCAGACCGGAGGCATCAAAGCCAGTTGAGACGTTCAGCTTGAAAAGGGTGGAGCCCTGGTCAGAGCAACGCCTCATGGACACGGAGGGTGGGGCCAACTTCAGGGAGGGGGTGGTGGTGGAACCACTGGCTCTGATGACCCTTTGAGCCGGGGACTTAAGGCAAGACCTCCAGGAGGCAGAGGCTTCTGAGTCAGGCGACATCCCCTGAGTCAGGTGATACCATTCACCATGGGGGTGGAGGGGTGGTGGTGACGCTGGTGGTGAAGGTGGGAAAGGAAAACTGCGGAGGTCAGGCTCAGAGGATCAGAGAGGGCAGGGCCAAGTTTGGGCTATTGGTGGGGGGATACTCCAATACAAAGGTTGGCCAAGGGGAGCAGACCCCAGAGGACAAAACCACTAGGAAATGGAGTCCCAGAGAACAAGGAAAACCATCAGGCTTCAGAAAGGAAGGATGCCTGGTAGCCAAGGCTGGAGTCAAGCAAGGCCAGGGCTGCAAGATGTTAGTTACAAGGGCAAAGTCAAGGTCACTGGTCAAGATACCAGCAGGAACCGTTTCCTTAGGGCTGTCTCTTATACACAT
>SJYV01038317.1:33-18202 GCA_006410875.1 Neotragus pygmaeus
TGGGACTTTGCTAGCAGGTCTGGAATCCCTTTGTTCTTTCTCTGTCAAAATGCAGTTGTTACTCGTGCAGGGTGTTATCTTTTGCTGTGATTTCAGTTGTGATGTGAATTGCCTGTAGCCACAGGTTTTGTGGACATAGGCACCACGAGTAGTGATGTCCCGGAGGACATCATGATAGAGGGCCTCTTGGTCCTGGCTGTTAGAGCTCAGCTGAAAGGGACACTGGCTGTCTGCTTCTGAGTGACAGCTGACCAATCAGCTGGGGTAGAAAGCCTTGAATGGACAAGGGCAGCTCTGGTTGAGATTTTCAGAGTTTCTGGTTGATCTGTCCCTTGTCTTAAAAACACAGTTTTCTGTATTGTCTGAACCATCCTCACGAAGCAGAGAAAAGCTCTGCAATGACATTTGTGTGAACAGAAGTTGGGCAGGATGATGGCCTTTTTGGAGTGCTGGCAGTTACAGAGGACACCTAGTGTCCCCCTTTCACTCACGCAGGCTATGTATGAGCTTCTTGGAGGGGCCAGTTCTCTCCAAGATGTCTCATACGTCTGATAAGATTAATTGCTGTGATCAAGTACAGGATACACGGGTAAAATCTGCTGGGATTGCTGGTTGTTGTCAGTTATGAAAAGGAGACCATGGTGCCCACTTTTTGTTGACCCATCTCAAAGCAGCCTTGATGTTCAGATTAGATGCCCAACTGCCTAGCAAATCAGCAAATCTTCTGTTTTTTAAAAACTGAAGTATAGTTACTTTACAATGTTGTGCCAGCGTAAATCAATGAACCTTCTGAGTGAGCACTGTACACATGGTGCCTTCTGCCCATGGTGAAAGGTGGGTTAAGGTATAATGACAGTGATCAGGGCCAATGGACTCAACAGTTCTGGCCTGAGCTTGGGAAAAGTGTGTCTTCCATGTTCTCAAGAGCCTCATCAGCCTATCTGCTCTTTGGACTCTCCATATACCTACCAATGGGGTATTGGTAAACTAGGACTCACAGGGCTTCTTCCTTTTTTAAAAGATACTTTATTTTTTAATTTTTAATTAATTTTTATTGGAGTGTAATTGCTTTACAATGTTGTGTTAGTTTCTACTGTACAGCAAACTGAATCAGCCATATAAATATCTATGTATCTCCCCTCCCTTTTGGACTTCTGTAATAATTCAGGGAATTCTGCTTAATGAACTGTGGTAACCTGAATGGGAACAAACAGTGTTTCCTCTCCTCTTATCACCCTTCAGAGGTTTCACCAACAAAGAGTCCCTTACTGGAGCATTCGGTGCCTTTTATAAAGTCAAGTTCAAACTTGCCTGTCCAACGTGTCTGTGTCATTTTGACCTCTGTATTTGTCAGCTCAGGATGTCATGTAGAATACCACAGACTGGGTGGCTTAAACAATAGAAATTAATTTTGTCACAGTTCTGGAGGCTGGAAGTCCAGCAGGGTTGGTTTCTTCTGAGGTCTTTCTTCCTGACTTCCTGACTTCTCACGCATCCTCACAAGGCCTTTCGTCTGTGCAAACACACTCCTGGTGCCTATGCTTCTAAGGACACCAGTCATATTGGATTCAGGTCTCACACTTATGACCTTGTTTAACCTCAATTACCTCCTTAAGGACCCAGTCTCCAAATACAATCACACTGGGTTAGGGCTTCAATATATTAATGGGGAGGGACACACAATTCTGTCCATAACAGCCATAAGCACTCTGGGACTTTTTTTTTTTTTCTTTTGCTAATCCAAAGTGGTACTGTCCTTTTCCTTATTTCCCACCTATTGAACTTTTACTTGCCCAGTTTTAGAGAGAAAACATTTTTTATTTTTATTCTTTATTCATTTTATTTTTTGACTACACCACAGAGCATGCAAGATCTTAGTTCCCTGACCAGAGATCAAACCCACACCCGCTGCCGTGATGCTCCGAGTCTTAACCNCTTATTTCCCACCTATTGAACTTTTACTTGCCCAGTTTTAGAGAGAAAACATTTTTTATTTTTATTCTTTATTCATTTTATTTTTTGACTACACCACAGAGCATGCAAGATCTTAGTTCCCTGACCAGAGATCAAACCCACACCCGCTGCCGTGATGCTCCGAGTCTTAACCACTGGGCCACCAGGGAAGCCCCTTATTTACCCAATTTAAATCTCCTCTACCAGCTGGGAGACAGATCTTAGTGTGAACCCTAGCCCACCATCTCTAGCTAAAAGATTTTGAACAGTATATCTATGTCTTACTTTATAAAATAGAAAGAATGTAATCTTCTTTACATGTCTGTCCTGATGGTTAAAAGTCATAATGCTGGTAAAGTTACTCAACTCAGCAGGAGCATTCAATGGGCCTCTAAGAGAACTAGTCTTAGTAATTTTATACAACTTTAATAAAATTCACCAAGTGTAATGAAAGATTCTACTTATGTCAAAATACTGGCCTTAAGGAGGCATCTTTACATGTATGTGTCTGATTGTAGATTGTGAAATTCCCTCAGAGTGAAGAACTATGTCTGACTCATCTTTCTCTCTATATACCTTAGGCCATGCATATTGTAGTATTAATGCTATGATAGAAATTTCTTAACGACAGCTCCAAAGAGTTTGTAGTTGGTAAGCCAGTTCTGAACACTACAGTAGAAGTTTAGCACTGAAAACATTGCTTTCCCTATGTCTATTCAGCTCAATTTGCTTGCAAACTCATAAGGAACAGGAATCTATTGAAAAATATCTTTCGCATTCTCTCCTTTTGATAGGGAGAAGGTAGGTCTGTTCAGGGCAGTTCCAGCATCTGAGAACAGAAGCCACAGGTAGCTATGGCCAGCTTGACACACACGGGCAGCTTAAGTTAATATGACCTCTGCAAAAATTGAGAAACAAGGTTCCTTTGTAGGAGAAGTTTCCTCTACTCAGCCTCTGGTTGCTTATTTTGTCATCCATGTTAGGAAAAAGAAAGAGAGGTGTTTTGAGATTGATTTTTCTTGGCTTGCTCACTGAAACCAGCTCTGAGTAGAAGTTCTCAGGAAGATTGAGGGGTGTGGGTTAGATATATGATCACTTGGAAGGCAGAGTTTTAATCAGCTTCCACCTCAACACACCAAAGTGTCCTTTTGTGCAGAGTGGAAGGGTCGATGATCCGTTATGGTGGAGGTCCATGTCCCCCATAGGGACTGTGTCCTGTGGGTTGAAGGGGTTCAACAGCCTGCTCTGCAGTTTTCATGAGGCTTGGAGCTCACAGGTCTGAGGTGGTAGGGACTACACACAGATTCCCTGATCTAAGAGAGAAGAACTTCACCCTTTGTGCTGATGGGAACACTTTTCTAGGAGTGACAGTGATATAGGAAATAGGGGATAACCATGATGGAGAGAAACCGACAAGAGTCTAGACTCAAAGATAATGACAATTGCTGCCCTTATTGATTGGAGGCAAGGAACAGGGAAGGAAAGGAACGAAGAGAAGGCCACCAGAGGAAGTGAGAGAACACTGAAATCTATGACAGAAATAGGACATGAGGAAGGGAACTAATTCTGCAGAAGAGACTTTTGATTCTAGATGTCTTAAGTTGGTGGTGCTAAGTGGTAAAGAGGGCTTCCCTGGTGGCTCAGGCGGTAAACAATCTGCCCACAGTGAGGGAGACCTGGGTTGGGAGGATCCCCTGGAGGAGGGCATGGCAACCCACTCCAGTATTCTTGCCTAGAGAATCTCCACGGACAGAAGAGCCTGGTGGGCTACAGCCCATGGGGTCACAAAGAGTCAGACACGACTGAGTGACTAAGCACAGCACAGCATAGTGGTAAAGAACCCTCCTGCAAATGCAGGAGACTTAAGAGATGTGGGTTCTATACCCGGGTTGGGAGGATCTCCTGGAGGAGGGCAACCCACTCCAGTATTTGAGCCTGGAGGATACTATGGACAGAGGAGTCGGGCGGGCTACAGTCCATGGAGTGGCACAGAGTTGGACTCGACTGAAGTGACTTAACATGCCTGAGGTTGAGATGACTGAAATGCCTGAACAAAACTTCTGGTGGTGGAACAATCCTATAATCATGGAGCTCAGGAGAGAAATTAGGGAATATAGATTTTTAAATTCTTTGCATAGAAGCTGTAGTTAAAGCTCTGATAGTGATGGGATTCTTGAAAGCAGAAAGGCTAGAGGGAAGAAGCAGCCCCTAAAAAACAACACGTCAAAAGGACAAAGAAATCCACAAAGGAGATAGAAAACTCAAGGCTGGGGGAAGACTGAGCCCGGAGAGACTTTAAGGGAGCTGGGGAGAGATTTGCTAGAAAGATGAGGTCACAGACTAAGTCAGTCACTGCAGAGAAGGAAAGAATGGGGAGTACTTTCAGCCTATTGTGGGCTTTTCTGGTGTCTCAGCTGGCAAAGAATCTGCCTGCAATGCAGGAGACCCTGGTTTGATTCCTGGGTTGGGAAGAGACCCTGGAGAAGGGATAGGCTACCCACTCCAGTATTCTTGGGCTTCCCTGGTGGCTCTGAGGGTACAGAATCTGCTTGCAATGTGAGAGACCTGGGTTCAGTCTCTGGGTTGGGAAGATCCCCTGGAGGAGGGCATGGCAATCCCTTCCAGTATTCTTGCCTGGAGAATCCCCATGGACAGAGGAGTCTGGCAGGCATGTCCATGGGGTCGCAAAGAGTCAGACATGACTGAGCGACTAAGCACAGCACAGCACATCAGCCTNAGATCCCCTGGAGGAGGGCATGGCAATCCCTTCCAGTATTCTTGCCTGGAGAATCCCCATGGACAGAGGAGTCTGGCAGGCATGTCCATGGGGTCGCAAAGAGTCAGACATGACTGAGCGACTAAGCACAGCACAGCACATCAGCCTACTGTGGTTAGATATGAGGTGGTTATGAATAAGTTTTAAATTGAATGAATAGGAAATTAAGTTGAGAGGAGTTTTCATAGGTTGAGTCGTACACTCCAGAAATTCATGTGCTGAAGTCCTAGCCCCTATATCTCAGAATGTGACTGTATTTAGAGATAGGTCTTTTACAGAGGCAATTAAGTTAAAATGAGATTATTAGGGTGGGCTGCAATCCCAATGTGACTGGTATCATAGTGGGCACTTGGACACAGACACAAATAGAGAGAAGGCCATCTGAAGACACAGGAGGACCATGGCCATCTGCAAACCAAGGACAGGAGCCACGGAAGAAATCAGCCCTGCCAACACTCCGATCTCGGACTTCTATCCTCCAGAATTGTGAGGAAGTACATTCCTATTGTTTAAGCCACCCAATCTGTAGTACTTTGTTATGGCAGTCGTAGTAAATGAGTACAAGAACAAATATAATTTACCCATCACTATCTTTTCTGGATCCAAAGAAAATCAGAATATCAGCAGCATGGAAGATGATCACAGTGAATGCAGGCACAGTCCCTCTCGGGGCCAGAAATTAATGTGGGAACCTATAAGATCTCAAAGGAATAGTTTTCAGTTTGTCTGAATATTAGAATCACCTGGAGAATAAAGTGAATTAAAAAAATCTTAGTTCCCAGACATCATGTCAGTCTCTTAAAGAATTTGGATGGGGGATCCAGGGATCCATCCCTTTTAAAGCTCCTCAGAGATTCCAATGTGCAGCCAAGATGGCACAAATGACCTTGTGAAATATGTGTCCACCACAGGTCAGGGAAATAGACAGCATGTCTGAAACTCCCTCAGGCAGAGGAGACCCAGCCATGCTGGGAAGTCCACAGGGCCCAGGAACTCTGTGAGACACAGAAGACTCTTGGGTTGGCCTGAGGACTGTACTTGGAAGACCCAAGGTATGAGTAACAGTTTTAGGTGATACAGGACATACTCCTTCTTTGTTCTCCAGAAAGTAGTGAACTGCTTGTATTTTTTTTTTTTTTTTCAAAGAAATATTTATTTATTTCGCTGCACCAGGTCTTAGTTGCAGCATCCGAGATCTATTTTTTTCAGGACTTGGGACTGCTGATTTTTATTGTGGCATGCAAGATCTTTAGTTGCAGCATGATGTGAGATCTAGTTCCCTGACCAGAGATCGAACCAAGGCCCCCTACCTTGGGAGCTCGGAGTCAGTCACTGGACCACCACGGGAGTCCCAGTGAAGCCTGGAGAAGTTACCAGGAGGAAAAGCTGACAGGTGTGGATTGAGCAATAAATATATTATTTAATCTTTCCTCCAGCCTCTAGGAGAATCAATAATTGGTGGAAAAGAAGGAGAACCAATGCTTAGTTAGGTCAGTTTGCATCTTCACATTCATGTTCAATTCATTTAACAAAATAGGAATTGACATGCCTACGTTACAGAAGACGAAGTTGAAAGGCTCTGCAGTTAGATAATTTTCCTAAAAAACACATAACTGGTAGAGTTGGATTTTGATTCCAAGTCTATCTGACTAAAAATTTTTATGATATTGCCATCATATTATGCTTCCTCCCCAGTTAGAAGGAGTGGGATAGGATGGGAAGTGTGGTATAGACTTGTGTTCTTAAGCAGGAATTACGTTTTCCAGAATTGCCCTCCCACTGGGGACCATACTTTGCCAACAAAGGTCCATCTAGTCAAGGCTATGGTTTTTCCAGTGGTCATGTATGGATGTGAGAGTTGGACTATGAAGAAAGCTGAGGGCCAAAGAATTGATGTTTTTGAACTGTGATGTTGGAGAAGACTCTTGAGAGTCCCTTGGACTGCAAGGAGGTCCAACCAGTCCATTCTGAAGGAGATCAGCCCTGGGTGTTCTTTGGAAGGAATGATGCTAAAGTTGAAACTCCTGTATTTTGGCTACCTCATGCGAAGAGTTGACTCATTGGAAAAGACTCTGATGCCTGGAGGGATTGGAGGCAGGAGGAGAAGGGGACGACAGAGGATGAGACGGCTGGATGGCATCACCGACTTGATGGACGTGAGTTTGAGTGAACTCCAGGAGATGGTGATAGACAGGGAGGCCTGGCGTGCTGCGATTCATGGGGTCGCAAAGAGTCGGACACGACTGAGTGACTGAACTGAACTGAACTGAACTGGGGACCATATGAGATATTTTGCAAGGTTTGCAAGGTGGAAGGAAAGCAGTAGCTCTATTTTTTTTTCCTTAAAAATTTTTTTAAAACAAATTTTTAAAATTAACTTTACTGGAGTATAGCTGCTTTGCAATTTCATGTTAGTGGTAGCTGTATTCTTTGTTCACTTGGCAGGACATAGCAGCCTATGAGGCCCTGTTGTGGTTATCTCTTTAGTAGCTCTCTTTGTTGGTGTAGGGCAGCTGCCTGCAGCACAGCTCCTACCAGATCTCCTCCTTCTGTTCTCTGCCTCCTAGGCCTAGTTCATGATTAGCTTAGTAATGAAGGGTGCTGACTTCTCCTAAAGGGTCCCCTCATCATCAAAGTGAGTACCTTGAGATTTTGAGAGACTAATGCATGTCCCAGCTCATCCTCATAGGTTTCACTCACTTGTGCAGTTTCAAGAGTGTCCTTACTCCTCCTAAAATGCCTGCTCTGTGGACTTCAGGCTGCCACACCAGACACAGAAGGCTGTTTAACGCAACCATAGATAGTTTGACCAGATCCCCAAATTTGTGTAATCCCAAATCCCTACAATAAAATTCTTTTTTAAAAATTAAACTTACTTTTCGTTATGAAAAATTTCAAACATACAAGATATACAGTTAATGCTCATATTTTCATCACTTTGATTTAATTAATTAAAAAATTTTATTCTGTGTAGTGCCTAGTGGTTCTGTTTCTTTAACTGAGGGTGAATGATGCAGGAACCAAGCTGCCTAAAGCTTTTTGAGAGCTCAAAGTAGAATCACTATACTGAGAAATCTTGTCCTGGGATACCTCTTGCCTGGGCAACCTGTCAGGGGTACTGCCACATGCTCTCAAATCAGACAGTAGCTTTGGGCCACAATGGTAGAAATTACATGTCGGATCAGTGGCCTGTGGCTCATGGCCCAGAAATAGCCAACCAGTGGCAAAAAGTGTCTCTGCCTCATTGCACTGGGTCTTGGGGCCTTTGTCAGCCCCACAGCTATATTCCCTGATGCTGTGGGTCAGAGAGAGGTTGAAGGACAGCCCTTCTCCAAAATGGGCTGAGACGTTCCCCAGGGTGACATCGTCATGATAAAACTGATACAAGATTGTGGGAGAACTTCTTCCTTTAGGCCTGGCAGTGAAGCTCCAGTGTATCTCCTGTGTTATCCTGAATCCCAGGAGCTCTGATGGTTATGACAGAGTGAGACTCTGGAGATGACAGAGATAAAGGAGAGAAAAGAGGAAAGACCTCGCTGTTTCCACAAATACCCCCTCCAATCTCTCCATCTACTTGAGGGGGTTAGAGTAGGTAAACAGTTCATTCTTTTTTTCCCCCACTTCGATATTTATTTGTCTTGGCTGTACCCAGTCTTAGTTGCAGCATGTGGGCATGCGGGATCTAGTTCTCTGACCAGAGGTCAAACCATGGCCCCCTGCTTTGGGAATGAGGAGTCTTAGCCACTGGACCACCAGGGAAATCATAACAATTCATTCCTAATATCTGACAACCCCAGAGTCCTGATCTTACATTCAGAGGAGTCACCCCTAGAGCTCTTATGAGGAATTTCAGACTGCATTCTTCTGTGAAACCATTCTAATGTCGCATTTCCATGAATTCCACCTGGTGATCTTCCCAGGGCCCTTCAATACTTTATCTCCATCACCACAAGTAACATCAGTAGCACCTAGGAGCTAGCTAGATATCTCATAGGCTCTGCCATGTAAACTAGCTACATGTGTTCTGTAGTCTCTGGTTCCTCCTTGAAACGTTCTCAAGTCCCCTCTAGTGACAATAACCTTAGTTTGGAAAGTATTGGTTGACGTGAATTAATGGAAATGTACTTCTCATAGTGACATTTACCCACCCCTTAAAAACATGGTCATGACCATTACCAGCTGCACAGAATCACTGTCTCTCACAACAGCTCACTCCCTGGAAGTACCCGAGTGCTCCTTCTCAGACCATCTCTCTGCCTGCTGTGCACCAGGAGAATTCGGTGTTCTCTTACACTGAGAATATATGAATAAGCATCTCTCAAGCCCTTACTCCTGCTCTGGGTAAAGGATGGAATGGGACTCAGCAATCATTCTAGACTTGGGGCTCAGTAGGTGAACACAAGGTGTCACAGATTGATTTTCCAGGGAAGCAGACCCTGATATGGAAATTAACATATAGGAAACTTATAAGGGAGTGATCTCAGGATCAAAAATTGCCAGAGGGAGCTGGCTCCCCTTTTAAAAAAATCGGGATATAGTTGGTTCACAATATTGTGTTAGTTTCTGCTGTACAAGAAGTGAATCAGCTATATATATACACTTATCCCCTCCCTCTCCACCTCCCATTCCACTGATTTAGGTTATCACCCGAGCCCTCTGTGCTAAACCACAGCTTCCCAGTAGCTATCCATTTAAAAAAAATATATATCTTTAATGGAAGGATAATTGCTTTACAATGTTGCATTGGTTTCTGCCATATAACAACACAAGTAAGTCATAACTATATACATCCCCTCCCTTTTGAACCTCCCCACACCACCCCTTTGAGTCATCAGAGTGCCAGGCTGGGCTCCCTGTGTCATATAGCAACTTCCCACTAGCTATCTATTTTCCACAAGGAAATGGCAACCCACTCGTGTTCTTGCCTGGAGAATCCCGGGGACGGGGGAGCCTGGTGGGCTGCCTTCTATGGGGTCGCACAGAGTTGGACACAAGTGAAGTGACTTAGCAGTGTATATATGTCAATCCCAATCTCTCAGTTCATCTCACCCCTTCCTTTCGAAGCAACCTCCATAGAGGTCTCTGGCAACTCCCTTAAATAGCTTGGACTATGGTGTTCTCTCAAAGTGGCCTTAAGCTGGAGCGAAGGGGCCTTGCTTCTACACCCCAGTGTTGATTGGCCATTGGATACATTACTATGGCAAAGAAAAGTGATGTTGAATACAGTGGCTGAGGCACTTTCCCAAGAGGGCTGATGACTGCAGGCTATCTGCCAGTGGCAATAGCAACTCTCAGCAACTGAGGGAGTGAGTCCTCCATTCCTGACAGAGGATCTAGGCAGCGCATCATAGCACCTGTTACACAAAAGTAGAGTCGATTTTAAACATGTATCTACTACCTCCTTGCTTAGGAATGCGTGATCTCCTGATACAAGAATTCATTTCAGGAACTCTGATTTCCCTAGGAGGTCAGGGTGGGCAGTGACAGTGACATTGCTGGGCATGTGTCTGGGGGCTTACTGGGTAGACCTGGGGGAGGATACTGAAGGACATTGATCTTCATTTGAAGGACTTTCCCAAAGATCATAAATCCCTCTTTCTTCTCACATTTCCACACTTATCTCAAGTCCAAATGTCTCAGTGTCTCCATGATCTCACTTTCCCTCTGCTCCAGTCTATACTCTCTCTTCTGTAATGCTCCAGTTTTGTGAGTGATAGCTCTCAGTTGTTTTCCAGCTGAGTGTTGAAAGGGCTCACTCTTCATTACCCCCACAACCTTTGTGGCCAGCTGATGGGTACCCCAACCTCATAATTACAGTAAACACGTGGTGCTTTGATTGGAAGGAGCAAGGATACATGGATATGGAGGAATTATAAACTTTGAGATTATGGGACTATCATAACTTTCCCAACTTTATGCACCAATGGGAAAGAGAGGACACCAGGAGGGCTGACAGGACCTATCTGCTTTCTTTTTGTTTTTTAAATTTTATTTATTTTTGGCTGTGCTGGCTTTGGTTGCTGCACGTGCTTTTCTCTAGTTGTGGTGAGTAGGGGTTACTCGTCATTGCCATGCACGGGCTTCTAGGGGATATATACATAGCCTCTCCCTTTTGAGCCTCCCTCCTGCCCATCCCTCCCAGCCTTCTGGGTCATCACAGAGTACCAGGTCGGCACTTTCATCAAGAGGCTCTTTAGTTCTTCTTTGCTCTCTGCCACAAGGGCAGTATCATCTGCATATCTGAGGTTACTGATATTTCTCTTGGCAATCTTGATTCCAGCTTGTACTTCATCCCAGCCCAGCATTTCGCATGATGTAATCTGCATATAAGTTAAATAAGCAGGGTGACAATATACAGCCTTGATACATTCCTTTCTCAATTTGGAACCAGTCTGTTGTTCATGTCCGGTTCTGACTGTTGCTTCTTGACCTGCATACAGATTTCTCAGGAGGCAGGTCAGGTAGTCTCGTGTCCCCATCTCTTTAAGAATTTTCTACAGTTTGTTGTGATCCACACAGTCAAAGGCTTTGGTGTAGTCAATGAAGCAGATGTTTTTCTGGAATTCTCTTGTTTTTTTCTATGATCAGGGGATGTTGGCAATTTGATCTCAGGTTCTTCTGGCTTTTCTAAACACAGCTTGAACATCTGAAAGTTCTCAGTATATATACTGTTGAAGCCTTGCTTAGAGAATTTTAAGCATTACTTTGCTAGTGTGTGAGATGAGTGCAATTGTGCGGTAGTTTGAGCATTCTTTGGCATTGCCTTTATTTGGGATTGGAATGAAAACTGACCTTTTCCAGTCCTGTGGCCACTGCTGAGTTTCCAAATTTGCTGGGATATTGATTGTAGCACTTTAACAGCATCTTTTAGGACTTGAAGTAGCTCAACTGGAATTCCATCACATCCACTAGCTTTGCTCGTAGTGATGCTTCCTAAGGCTCACTTGACTTAGAACTTCAGGATGTCTGGCTTTAGGTGAGTGATCACACCACTGTGGTTTTCTGGGTCATGAAGATCTTTTTTGTATAGTTCTTATGTGTATTCTTGCCACCTCTTCATATATATATATGTCAGTACTCATCTCCCAGTTTATCTCACCTCCTCCTTTAGATGCAATCTCCACAGAGGTCTCAGCCAACTCCCTTAGATAACTTGGACTGGGTGGTCCTGAGCTGGAGTGAAGGGGCCCTGCTTCTATACCCCAGTAGTGATCAGCCACTGGATACATTACTATGGGAAAGGAAAGCGATCTTGAATACAATGGAGCATGGGCTCAAGAGTCCGCAGATGGGCTATAGGGTGCGTGGGCTTCAGTAGTTGCAGGACTCAGGCTCACTAGTTGTAGCCCCTGGGCTCTAGAGCACAGGCTCAAGTTGCTCTGTGGCATGTGGGATCTTCCTGGATCAGGGGCGTCTCCTGCACTGTCAGGCAGATTCTTTACCGCTGAGCCACCAGAGAAGCCCAGGACCTACCTGCTTTCAAGCAGAACCCATTTTCAAGATTGAAACAGAAAAAGAATAAACAGTTATATTAGCTTCCATCTTCTCAGCTCCAGTCTGGCAGATTGGTCCCTCTGACACTGATTACATGAGTCTGGAATTATTGGTTTTCTTCCTATAGCCTGTGACATTCTCATTCTCTCTCTGACATCTCTACACCAGAGTCTTTTTTCCCCTCTATCCCCAGAATGTGAAGCTCCTGGGGCTTGCTTCAGCCTTTTGCCAGAGCTCTGCCATTTTTGCAGAAGCTGGAGTGAAGTTGGATTTCTTACAGCCAGAAGAATCTGGTGCTTTAACTACTCCATAGACTGTGTGTGTATGTGTGTGGGTGCACATGTGCATGCTCAGTTGTATCCAACTCTTTGGGACCCCATGGACTGTAGTCTGTCAGGCTCCTTTTTCCATGGAATTTTCTGGGCAAGAATATTGGAGTGAGTTGCCATTTCCTTCTCCAAGGGATCTTCCTGACCCAGGGATCAAACCCACATCTCTTGCATCTCCTGCATTGACTGTCAGGCAGTTCCTTTACCACTGAGCCATCTGGGAAGCCCATAGATAACTAGTATCTGAATATATATCTATACCTATATAACTGTACCACTTTGCTGTACACCTGAAATGAACACAATATCATAAATCAACTATACTTCAATTAAAAAATGGGCAAGCAGCTATTTCTTATAAGAAGCCTAAAAGGCTAACAAGAGCATGATAATTAGAAAAATGGAAATAAAAGTGCCAGTAAGATCTCTCTTTATGCCCACTTGATTGGCAAGATTTAAAGGGTTAATTAATTGGTTAATTAATTAACTCATGCCAAAGATTGCTTAGTTGCAGGGTGGCTCAGTTAATAAAGCATCTTCCTGCAATGCAGGAGACCCAGTTTCAATCCCTGGGTCATGAAAATACTCTGGAAAAGGGAATGGCAACCCACTGCAGTATTCTTGCCTGGAGAATTCCAAGGACAGAGGAGCCTGGCAGGATACAGTCCATGAGGTTGCAAGGAGTTGGACAGGACTGAGCAACTAACACTTTCACTTTTCAAAGGTTGCTTGGGATGTCAGATTAGGGAATGGTCTTGCACTTCTGGGGGCAGTAGCAATTTGGGGGACCACCAGGCATTACTTGTTGCATTAATCTCACTCTCAGATATATATTCAGAGAAACTCTCACACATGTCCTTGGTGGAACATGACAAAGGAAGTTAGTATCTGCAGTAGAGACAAGATGGGGATAATCTATGTGTCCGTCACTGGGGGATTAGACACGGACAGTGTAGTGGAATAATGTGCAGAAGTTAGGAGCAATAAATTAGATGTACACACAGTAGCGTGCATAAATTAAAAAAAAAAAGCACCAAAAGAAAAATGGAGCAACAGCATAGGCAAACAAAAAAATTAGGCTCACCACAAATAATGCATGTAAGTGAAGATAACACATCAAATGCACCAGAATGGTTGGAGACCAATGAGAAGAGCACCTAAAGATACAAGTCTATGAGTAAAGAAAGCTAGAGAAAATAGGTATGGTGCCACTATGGGAGTGAGCCATGAGCTGAGGAGTGTGATTAACTCAGCACCTGAGGTTACAAAACAAAGAGGAAGGGAAACAAAAAAAATGAAGAAAGTAATAAGAGAAAATATAGAGTGAAAAGGCGAATAGTTAATAAAATAAAATTTGTATCCAGTACAAAACCAAAACCCAACTATATGTTACATTAACACAACACTGTAAATCAACTGTACTTGAATAAGATAAATTTAAAGCAAAAAAAAAAAAACCCCTCTATATGTTATATACAAGGGATATATCTAAAGGAAAGTCACTCAGAAAGTTAGACGTGCAAGATTGGACAAAGACATATCAAGGCAGAAAACACTGAAGGAAAGTGGAAAAAGCTAAGATGTATGAGAAAGCTCTAAGCCTCATAAATCTTTGGAAGTAAATATCATGTCATCAAAATATCAATACTTGACACAATGGACGGCAGGAAATGGAAGGAGAAATAAATTTAATGACAATGACAATAACAAATGACACCTGTAGACCTGCAATAGATCAAGCAGATTAAAAAGGAAGGGTGCATATGAATCAAATAATATGACTAATAAGAAATTCATAATAAATATACATTGACTCCAGTAATAGAGAATTCATTTTCTTTTAAGTACTCACAGATGATCTCACAAAGAAAACCTTAAAAAATTATAAATGCAATCAATTGTTTTTAAAAATCACAAAATTAAGGGAAAATCCTTTCATCAGGCAACTAAAAAATTTCCTATTTTAAAAACATTTTTGAGGTCAAAAGAGAAAATAAAACTGATATTACAGACTTGATAACAATTATAACCAAAACACTACCTATCAAAACTTAAGAGACATGATTAAAACAGGTCTTTATTTTTTTTTAATTAATTTATTTATTTATTTTTTAATTTAACTTTACAATACTCTATTGGGTTTGCCATACATCGTCATGAATCCACCACAGGTGTACACAAGCTCCCAATCCCGAATCCGCCTCCCACCTCCCACCCCACAACGTCTCTCTGGATCATCCCCGTACACCAGCCCCAAGCATCCTGCATCCTGTATCAAACATAGACTGGTGATTCGTTTCTTACATAATAGTATATATGCTTCAATGCCATTCTCCCAGATCATCCCGCCCTCTCCTACTCCCTCTGNAATTTAACTTTACAATACTCTATTGGGTTTGCCATACATCGTCATGAATCCACCACAGGTGTACACAAGCTCCCAATCCCGAATCCGCCTCCCACCTCCCACCCCACAACGTCTCTCTGGATCATCCCCGTACACCAGCCCCAAGCATCCTGCATCCTGTATCAAACATAGACTGGTGATTCGTTTCTTACATAATAGTATATATGCTTCAATGCCATTCTCCCAGATCATCCCGCCCTCTCCTACTCCCTCTGTAAAACAGGTCTTTAAACAATTGGAAAAAGTACCAACAAGGAAAAATAAAAATAAATTAACTAAGCATAAATTAACTAAGAACTTAGAAAAATATCACCAAAACCAATGAAGATTAAAACAGACATTAATGAATATATCAAACAGAAAACCCCAGCAGAATATATGAACAAACTCAAAAGCTTTTCTATTAAAAAATAGATAAACCACTGAATAGGCTAATCAAGAAAGACAGGACAATGAATTAAACATACATCTTTTGAAAACCTATATTAAATGGATGACTTTCTAGGAAAATATAAATTATCTTTTTTTTGAAGAAGAAGAGAAGGTTAAATAAACAGAACAATAATAGTGAAAAAAATTGAGAACATTATTGGAGAGCCACATCTCCAAACATATCAAACCAGATGGTTTCACTCACTAATATTTTTTAGTCTTCAAGAAGATAAATTTAGTAGTGTTTACATTTTTTTTAGCAATCACAGAGAAGGAAATCTTTCAAATTAATAAGAAACCAACACAGCATTCATTCAAGCTTTTCAAAGAAAGTGTAAAAAACTACAGACAAATCCTCATTATGAACACCTACGTAAAAATCTTACATAAGATACCATCAAATAGAATTCAGCAGGATATTAATATACATCACAACCAGGTAAGGCTGTGATAATTATTCATTATAAGGAGAACTGTTGACAAAGAAATATATCTTTTCAGTTTTCTTCTTCCCATATCCACTCAGATTCAAAATTTAGTTACTAATTTCTAAAAGAAATCACTCAAATATTTTTTTTTAATAAATTTATTTATTTATTTATTTTTTAATTTAACTTTACAATACTCTATTGGGTTTNATGAATCATAAGCTGGAATCATTGCTGGGAGAAATATCAACAACCTCAGATATGCAGATGATATCAATCTAATAACTCACATAGCAAAGGAACTAAAGAACTCCTTGATGAGAGTGAAAGAAGAAAGTGAAAAAGCTAACTTAAAACTCAGCATTCAAAAAACTAAGATCATGGCAGCCAGTCCCATCACTTCATGGCAAATAGATGCAGAAAAGTGGAGACAGTGACAGATTTTCTTTTCTTGGACTCCAAAACAACTTACATATGGTGACTGTAGCCATGAAATTTAAAAAGGCTTGCTCCTTGGAAGGAAAGCTATGCCAAACCTAGACAGCATATAAAAAACAAAGACATCACTTTGGTGACAAAGATCTGTATGGTCAAAGGTATTGTTTTTCCAGTAGTCATGTATGGATGTGAGATTTGGACTATTAAGAAAATTGAGTGCTGAAGAATTAATGTTTTTGAACTGTGGTGCTGGAGAAGACTCTTGGGAGTCCCTTTAACTGCAAGGAGATCAAACTAATCAATCCTAAATGAAATCAATTCTGAATATTCATTGGAAGGACTGATGCTGAAGTTGAAGCTCCAATACTTTGGTCACCTGGTGTGAAGAGCCAACTCATTGGAAAATACCTGGATGCTGAAGACTGAGGTCAGGAGAAGCAGGTGACAGATGAAATGACTAGGTATCATCACTGACTCAAAGAACATGAATTTGAGGAAACTCTGGGGGGACAGTGAAGGACAGGGAAGGCTAGTATGCTGCAGTATATGGGGTTGCAAAAAACTGGACATGACTTAGTGACTACTACAGAGATAGTAGCCTGGGCTAGTCTCCTATTCCCCTGACAAGTGCCACGATAGCTGGCACCAGTGCTCTGGANCAGTGAAGGACAGGGAAGGCTAGTATGCTGCAGTATATGGGGTTGCAAAAAACTGGACATGACTTAGTGACTACTACAGAGATAGTAGCCTGGGCTAGTCTCCTATTCCCCTGACAAGTGCCACGATAGCTGGCACCAGTGCTCTGGAAGCTTTCACCTGAGTATGAGGCCTCACCTGCACTTAACTCTCATGTGATCCTTTTTTTTTTTTTTTTTAATTCAAAGCAACTGAAGAACTAAAGGAAGCAATGGGAAAAGAGATGTGTGCAGGGTGCCATATCCATAAACTCCCTTACAACTATTAATATATTGTTGATTTCTAAAATAATATGAAGAGTATGATGAAAAGTTCTGGAATTTGAAGGAAAATCATCATCGACTAGTACTTGGGCCATTTTTATAAAGTTTCCAGATGTGCTTTATACAAATGTGGATCATCTATTTTTTGAATTTAGGGATTTACTATAGCATATTTCCCAGGTGGTGCCAGTAGTAAAGAATCTGCCTGCCGATGCTGGCAGATGTAAGTGACATGGGTTCAATCCCTGGGTGGGGGAAATTTCCTGAAGTAGGGCATGGCAACCCACTCCACTATTCTTGACTGGGAAACCACATGTACACAGGAGTCTGGTGGACTACAGTCTATAGAGTAGCAAAGAGTCAGACAGAACTGAAGTGACTTAGCATGCACTATTATATCAAATTTGATTTTGTTCTCCAAAGTATTTGTCTGCTGGATCTATGAATACTTATAAGAGCTGATTAAAACATTCCATTATGATCATGGATTACCCATTTCTCCATTCCTCTGCCCATGTTTCATATACATTTTTATATTCATACACAATTATGATTGTTACCTCTTCTTTAAGTGTTTGTTTTTAGCATTTTATCATTTTCTCATATCAGTGGGAATATCTGTCTGTAACACATTTTACCAGCATTCTTGGCTCACTCTTTCCTTTCACTCCAGCTCACTGTTCCCTATCTGCTCACATTTTCTAATTTTTTCCATTTGAAGTCACTATTTTACCATTCTAGTCAGGTCTGGGGGTGGTGAAATTTCTTCTTTGCAAATATATTTATTTCATCCTCACACTTGGGGAAAAAAATAAACTTTAGTTTGCCATAGGATTTTAGATTGAGAGTTGTTTTCCTCCTGCACTTTGGATACATCAGTTTATTTCCAGTTCACCCATAGTTTTGCTAATGAAACATCTATTGTTTAGCTTTTTGATAATCCTGGGTAGGTA
>SJYV01038318.1:0-17610 GCA_006410875.1 Neotragus pygmaeus
CACTTTTCACTTTCATGCATTGGAGAAGGAAATGGCACCCCACTCCAGTGTTCTTGTCTGGAGAATCTCGGGGACGGCGGAGCCTGGTGGGCTGCCGTCTATGGGGGCGCACAGAGTCAGACACGACTGAAGCGACTTAGCAGGAGCAGCATCCCTGCTTTTCATCCATTGCCTCCCCAGGGGTGGCAACCCCAAATGCCTCCAGGCTTCGCTGGACATCCCCTGTGGGCGAGAGGGACTGTCCTCAGGTGGGAGCCATGGCTGTAGACACCCTGCCTTCTGCCCTTTGAAGGGAAGTCCGCAGAGAGAGTTGGGATGGATGGGTGGGGAGGAAATATGAACGAGATGGACCCAGGGGTACCACAGCCACAGCTGAGAGCCATAACTAGTGACTTTGCTGGTCACCAACCCTGGCCACGTGCTAAATTCGCCTGGAGAACTCTACCAAATACCCACTGTCTGAACCCAGCCCTACAGTCTTGAATGAGCTGGCTTGAGGACTTGGCCCAGGCATCAGTATTGTCTTCTTCTCAAGTTCCTTGGGTGACAAGTGTGAAGCCGGGGTCAAGGACCGCAGGTGGAGAGTGCAGTCTTACCCACGGCCAGGCAAGCTCAGTCCTACACAGCTGTCTTGGCTTCACAGAGTTCAGTGCCCAGAGTGTGCCCTCTGCACTCAACCCCTCAAAAGGGTGGGAAGACCACCTACAGCCCCTTCTCCAGCCCAACTCCTGGACACATCCCTACCCTCACCCCGTATAAGAAGCCAGCTCGATCCTTCCTTGCAGAGCAAGCAAAGGAAACTGTTACCTGTTTTCACCCTCTCCTGCAGCTGGCACAGAGACCCAGTGAAGCCTTGCCTGAATTTCTTGTCTGGTCTCTAGTCAATTTCTATTAATTGGGGAAGGCCAAAAATCCTGGTTGGTATCAAAAGGAAAAATTAAGAGTGAGAAAGAGTGACAAGGGTAGGTGATGTCACCCGAGTAGACTGCTCTTGAAGCCTGGGTAGAATTTTAACAGAAGGAGTTGGATGAAACAGAGTCATTAAGACATAGAGAGGAGAACTCGTGGGTGAGTGATCCAGCCTCAATAACAAAGGAGCTGGGTTAGTGCATGACAATAACTTTGGAGATTCCTAAGAGGTAAGGCCAGAGCAGTGGATGGGGCTTCCCTGGTGGCTCAGACGGTAAAGAATCTGCCTACAATGCGGGAGATCCAGGTTCAATTCCTGGGTCAGGATGATACCCTGGAGAAGGGAATGGGAACCCACTCCAGTATTCTTGCCTCGGAAATCCATGGACAGAGAAGCCTAGAAGGCTATATATAGTCCATAAGCTCACAAAGAGTCAGACACAACTGAGCGACTTTCACTTTTCTTCAGGAAGTAAGGCCAGAAAGATGGATGGAGGCCAGGTTCTGGAGGATTCTGAATACTGAATCTGACCTATTTTTATATGATTTGCTCCACCATAAGGAAATACTGCCTGTTTTCAAGCTGGAAAGTGTCTTGCTTGGGGCTGAGCTGTAGGCAGTTGAAGCTGGCACCAGTTTGTGTTGAAGGGATTAGAAACTGGGGACTGGAAGTGGAGCTGAGGTTTTCTATCTGAGCTGGCTCCTCTTTCATCTCCGTGAAAGGCTTTCTCATTGGAGTGGGGCAATCACTTTTCTTCCTCACCTGTTTTCTCAAGGAGAGGGTTTCCAGCTTCAGTGAGGAAAAGCAACTTGAAAAGTCAACATGTCAGATGCAAAGAGCCCTTCCCGGGGTGAGAGCTTTCGAGAGCCGATGATAAACACTCAGAAAAGAGCCTGAATGCCCTGCTGCAGTGAATGGATCCTTAAATTGTTAATTCCTGAAATAACATAGTATCTGTACATTGTTGTTTCCTTGCTCTTCGCCAGGGGATTGGGATTCCAGTTATTTTCTCAAGTCTCCTGTCTTTCCCTTTTTTATTCATAAAGTTTTATTGAAACTTACCATGTGCCAAGCACTGTATCAGGATTTGGGATATTCTATTTAGTCATTTTTTAAAAAACATTCTTTACCTAAGATTATTATTATATGAAAGTAAAAGTTAGTCACTCAACTGTGTCTGACTCTTTGTGACCCCATGGACAGTAGCCCACCAGGCTCCTCTGTCCATGGGATTCTCCAGGCAAGAATACTGGGGTGGGTTGCCATTCCCTTCTCCAGGGGATCCTTCCCACCCAGGGATCGAACCCAGGTCTCCTGCATTGCAGGCAGATTCTTTGCTGTCTGAGCCACCAGGGAAGTTATTCAGTTCAGTTCAGTTCAGTTGCTCAGTCGTGTCTGACTCTTTGCGACCCCATGAACTGCAGCACGCCAGGCCTCCCTGTTCATCACCATATCTGGGAGTTCACTCAGACTCATGTCCATCAAGTCCATGATGCCATCCAGCCATCTCATCCTCGGCCGTCCCCTTCTCCTCCTGCCCCCAATCCCTCCCAGCATCAGAGTCTTTTCCAGTGAGTCAACTCTTCGCATGAGGTGGCCAAAGTACTGGAGTTTCAGCTTCAGCATCATTCCTTCCAAAGAAATCCCAGGGCTGATCTCCTTCAGAATGGCCTTGTTGGATCTCCCTGCAGTCCAAGGGATTTTCAAGAGTTTTCTCCAACACCACAGTTCAAAATATGCCCTATAATATATCTGATTATTATAATAATTATTATTTTCACTTCACTTGTAAGAAAACTGAGGCACAGAAATGTTAAGTAACTTTCTTAACATCCAGAACTAAGCTGAGATCTGATTTGTGATATCCTGGCTGGGCATATTAAATATACAAAACACCATTTAATATCTTCCAGTTATCAAGTGGTACTATGTCTTAGCACTTCCAATAAATCACATTAGTTCTTACAGCAATGCCGTTATGTGGTGTTATGCCAGGAGGTGAAATGACTTGCCTGCTGCTACTGCTAAGTCGCTTCGGTTGTGATTTGCCTAACATCTCTTAATTAGTAATTGAGGGAGCTGGCTTGAACCTTCAGTAAATGGGGAGAGAAGACATTGAACTTTGTCTATCTGACTCAGAACTCAAGTGTCAAGAGTGTTTGATGAATTTCTGATGATCCACACCTCCTCAGCAATTCCCCTGAGGATTCTTGAGCACCTACTATGTGCTAGACTCATTGAGTGCTATCACATTTAATCCCGAGCCCTATGAGGGTGGGGTTCTCCTTTCACAAGTGGGAATCCAAGTCTCAGAGTGGAGATGTTATTCTCTAAGATTATTTGCTAGTAAGTGACGAGAAAACTGAGGTCCAGATGCATCAGATGCTCAATACTGGTTTGTAGGAATATCCTTTATTTCATGGGAGTTCAGTTCAGTTCAGTTGCTCAGTTGTATTCGACTCTTAGTGATCCCATGGGCTGTAGCACGCCAGGCCTCCCTGTCCATCACCAGCTCCCAGAGCTTGCTCAAACCCATGTCCATTGCATTGGTGATACCATCCAACTGTTTCATCCTCTGTCGTCCCCTTCTCTTCCTGCCCTCTGTCTTTCCCAGCATTAAGGTCTTTCCAAGGAGTCAATTCTTCGCATCAGGTGGCCAAAGTATTGGAGTTTCAACATGATCCGTGCTTCCTCAGAGTTACCCTCAGGTCCTCATTCTGTTTCCTGGGGCTGGACTTGGGTGGGGGCACCCAGGTGTCTTTGTTCTTAGACACCCCACTACAGCAGCCTCCAGAATAGCCCCTTCTCTCATTGAGAACTGTGTTGTTGAGTTTCTATGTCTAATGTGCCACATATTTTCAATGGAAAATATGAAACCATTGAAATTAAAATCATTGCAACTAAGCTGTGGGAAATGTTTACCCCATATTATTCAGTGGGAAAAGCAGGATACCAAAAGGTCTGCATAAAAATAGAAAAGCAGATGCACAGAAATTGGAGGGACGCACACAAAATGAAGACAGTGTAAGGGTAGCGGCATTATGGATGATTTGTTTTTTCATTTTCAAAATTGTCTGTTAGTGTTGCTGTGTGTTTTTGGTGGGGGAATGGAAGGAATTTGCTATGGAAGTGTCATACATTAAAAACTATGCAACCATAAGTGTACAGAGAATTTTCACAAACTGAACACCCTTGTGCAGTGAACTCCCAGACAGAGAAATGGATCACTGTCAGGACCACAGAAGTTCCACTCAGGCCCTGTTCCCATCTCACTCTATGTTTTAATGTAAAATTAGGAAAACCCATTATCAGAGCACATAATGGGATGTGCTAAGACTGCACCAGGAGACCTTGGGAGCTGCAGAAACCCGAGAAAGTGATGGGCTGGTCTCCTTAGCCAGTAAGTGATGAGCATCATGAGGGCTCCACATTTATCCTCATCTTTACTGCAGAAATGGCGTGGTAAGGGTGCGCCTCTCAGTTCAGGACCAGGAGCTTGGTTACCCACATAAATGGAGACAGGAAGAGATGAGCTGGCATCTGTCAGGAGATGTGAAGAGATCCTGCGGAACGTCTAGAAATACTGCAGCCACTGACGTTCCAGGGCCTGCTGGAGTCCCGACCCAGAGATGGCAGAGAACAAACACCGGTGGACCTTCCACACAGGGAGAAGGGGCTCGAGCACGTGGTGCAGAGGTGTTGAACCAACCAGAGAGAAACAGTTCAAGGACAGTTACAAAGCTGGCAAGGGCCTGGAGCCTTGGGGCATCAGAGTCTTCTGGGTGGGGTGATTGAGCATCACCCAAAAGATCATGGGAGAAGGCCTTGACATCAAGATGAATCTTTGGGTTAAACAGGAAAGTGCCATGAGAGTTACACTGGAAATTTTTTCTCTCATGAGCTGCACTCTAGCTCGTGAAGAGCAAACTGAATTGTGGGCTGAACTGTGTCTCTCTTAACATCCATATGTTGAAACCCTAACCCTCAATGTGGCTGTATTTGGAATAAGACTTGTAAAGAAGCTGTTGTGGTTGTTTAGTTGCTGAGTTGTGGTCTCTAACTCTTTTGCGACCCCATGGACTGTAGCGCACCCCCTCTGTAGTAGGGGTTCCTCTGTCCATGAGATTTCCCAGGTCAGAATACTGGAGAGGGTTGCCATTTCCTTCTCCAAAGGATCTTCCTAACCCAGGGATTGAACACAAGTCTCCTGAATTGGCAGGCAGAGTTTACCACTGAGCTACCAGTTAATTAAGGTTAAATGAGGCCATATGCATGGGGCCCTAATCCAATAGGACTGGAGTCCTTATCAGGAGAGGAGGAGACCCCAGGGATGCACATGCACAGAGGAAAGTCCACACGAGGACACGATGAGAAGGTGGCCGTCTACAAGCCAAAGAGGGAGGCCTCGGGGGAAACCAAACCTGATCACACTTGGGTAGTGGACTTTCAGCCTCCAGGGTTCTGAGGAATGTATTTCCATTGTTGAGGCCTCCTGTCTGTCATGGCGGTCTGAGCCTGCTGATCTTAATAGTTTTTAATAGCCTGTGTATTAGTAGTTTTGCTGACGCTTCTAAGAGAGTACGTGATTTAATCTTTGTTTCCTTTGCTTTCATTGGGTTCAGACGATGAATTCAATGTGCAGCTACTGCATCAGTTTTTATCCTATCATTTTCATATTCCACTTGTTAAAAATTCTTTTAAATAGAGTAAGATTTATTCTCAAAATAGAAATTTGCAGTACTGCAATGTGGATGCTCATTTTGGCTCTCTCAGGCAGACGCCTGTTTAGACTTTGGATCTAATTTTTAAAAATTGAACAATTGAGTCCTTGATCTGGAGCAAAAATCATAAATGCCTTGGAGCTCATATTTTTTTAAAATATCAAAATGATTTTTGTTAAAACAAAAGCATTCACACCTCCGTTCTTAAAAATACTATGACTTGTTGGAACATTGGAACACCAAAAACACATTTATTGACTGCCTGGTTTGGGATAAGGCATTCTGCATTTCTCTGAAACCCACTGTTCTGAGCTGTAAAGTGATCAAGATGAACAACAACGGATGTAAACTGTTGAACGAAGAGCCCATGGGAGGTGCTGAATGAGTGGCTCCTGCTGTCATCTGGAGATGGGATGAGAAGGAGGGTTTTCAGGATCCTGGAAGGCCTGGGAGCCACGGGGGCTGGGCAGTATCAGGGCCGGGTGGACTTCCCTGGAGGTTTTTTCATGGAACTGGGGAAGCAGGATTGAGGTTGGCTTGGAGCCGCCTCTGGCAATCCCGGGCTTCTGCTTCCAGGGGCAGGGCTATGAGCTGTGCTATAATTTGATTTGTCAGGGGATCGGAGGCCAGAAACCCAGCCCTTCACCCAGCTGAAAGTGAGAAGCAAGGTTGACATGGAGGAGACTGCTCACACCGTTGTGTTCTGCGGCAGCGCCGCCTTAGTGAAGTGTCAGCGCGGGTGGGCTGGTCTCTGCTCACCAGGGGCTTCCCTGGTGCCTCAGAAGGTAAAGAATCTGCCTGCAATGCCGGAGACCTGGTTTGATCCTTGGGTAAGGAAGATACCCTGGACAGCGGAATGGCTATTCATTCCAGTATTTGTGCCTGGAGAATTCTGTGGACAGAAGAGCCTGGTGGGCTGCAGTCCAGGGGGGGTCACAAACGAGTTGGACAGGACTGAGCAACTAACACTTTCCCTTTTGGGCTCTGCTCAGTCTCCATCCACTCAAGAAACGAAGGCAGGATGGTTGGGACACACAGCTGTTCTGAAGTGGGTCCAGGGAAGGGTGAGTCAGAATGCCTTGCTTCTGGACTGGCGTGGGTTTATGATGGCCCCCAGCAGGGACATGAGTGCTGGAGAAAAATAGTCCTGTCCACAGGCAGAGCAAGGCTGCCTGTTGTGGCCAGATGCACAGGCAAGACTCTGAATGCATGACTGTAAATGAAATTGATAAAGCTCAAGGACCTGCTAGAGAGCATGCAGGAGCTCTACTCAATATCTTGTAATAGTGTATATATATATATATAAACTCTTCACTGGACACCTGAAACCAACACAACATTGTAAATCAATGGAATTCAATTTCAAAAAATTGTGTTTTCTGGTTCGGAACCTCCTTTCCCCCTTACTTTGGTGCCCACGCCCTTCAGGGTCCTCCTTGGTGGCCCTGGACTGCTTGGACTACTGTCCCGTCATTTGTGGGGCCCTCCATGTGGTCCTTTACGTCCCCCTTGCTGGTGGCCTTGTCTTACTACTCTCATTCTTTCATTCAAATGATCCGAGGGGTGTCTCTCTCTCTGGGTTCAATGCTCCTCGTCTTGTCAGTGGTCCCCAGTGCTGATGACACAGGGAGCTGCCCGGACCTCTCATTTCAAAAGCCACCATCTGAGCTCCGCCCCGAGAGGACTTGTTTCTGTAGGCCTTCTGGGTGATCAGCAAATTTTCCAGAAAAAAAGACAAACACAAAACTTCATGTGCCGATTAAAACACTCTGAGGATCAGGGGTGGGATGAGTTGCTGATCTCAGTCAATGTGCTCTGGGCGGCGTGTGAGCAATTCACAGACCAGAAAAACTCCGCTCCTTCTCAAGCTGTGCCCCTTGTGGGGTTGGTCTGTGGGGTGTAGGTGTCCCAGGGGACCCGGGATCATTTCTAGACGCAATTCTGTGTGTTTCTACCCCTGCACCCCTGCTCCCAGTGTCCTAGGGCAGCAGCACATGAAACCTCAGGAAATGCTCGGGAAGGATGAAGGATTGGTAACATTCCACCCATTCATTTTGAATGGAAACGGGAGTCGAGAATTATTTCCCAGGTAGGGTGGGAGATGCTCATTTATAATAATAACACTAGACGGTGTTTTCTTTTTAAAAATTTATTAATTGGAGGATAATCGCTTTACAATCTTGTGTTGTTTCTGCCATACAACATTGCAGATCTGTCATAATTATATCTATCTATCTATCTATCCATCCCCTGGGCTTCCCTGGTGGCTCAGAGGTTAAAGCGTCTGTCTCCAATGCGGGAAACCCAGGTTCGATCCCTGGGTCAGGAAGATCCCCTGGAGAAGGAAATAGCAACCCATTCCAGTATTCCTGCCTGGAGAATCCCATGGACGGAGGAGCTTGGTAGGCTACAGTCCACGGGGTCGCTAAGAGTTGGACACGACTGAGTCACTTCACTTCACTTCACATCTATCCCCTGCTTCTTGGGCCTCCTTGCTAGCCCTCTCTCATCCTGCCCGGTCTAGGTCGTCGCAGAGTGTTGGGCTGAGCTTCCTGTGTTAGACAGCAGCTTCCCATTAGCTGTCTGTTTTACACATGGTAATGTACACATGTCAACACTGCGTTCTCAATTCGTCCCGCCCTCTCCTTCCCCCGCTGTGTCCATAAGTCTGTGCTTTGTCTCCATTTCCATTCTTCTCTGCAACTAGGTTCATCAGTCCCATTTTCCTAGATTCTGTATATAATATATTTAATATAATATATATTAAATTAAATTCTGTATTAAATTAAATTCTGTCCAATTTTCCTAGATTCTGTATATAATATATTTAATATAATATATATTAAATTAAATTCTGTATATAATATATTTGTCTTTCAAGCTTACTTCGCTCTGTGTAACTGGCTCTACTTTCTGGGCACGCAGGCTCGGTTATGTCCGACTCTTTTTGACCCTATGGACTGTAGCCCGCCAGGCTCCTCTGTCCATGGAATTCTCCAGGCAGGAATACTGGAGTGGGGGCCCCTTCCTCTTGCAGGGGACCTTCCTGACCCAGGGATTAAACCTGTGCTTCTTACGTTTCCTGCACTGGGAGACGGGTTCCTTACCACTAGTCCCACCTGGGGCTTCCTGGGTCCTGAAGATCCTCAAAAGGCAACAAAGAGTCAGGGAAGCAGGACTCTTTGTTGCCTTTTGAGGATCCACAAATATCTCTCCATCTAGCCTAATATCACCCCAGAAATGCCGTTATTACTGAACTCTACATACTGTATTTATATCATATATTTATTCACTTTAATAAATATTTAAGTGATTCAGGGCAGCAGGTGACGAGCCCTAAATTACGGACTCCTGCAGATCTATCTCATCAACTCCACAAACGACAGAAAGCCTAGGGGATCGTAGGATGTGGAAATCTAATTCCATCACTCCAACCACTCCTGGAACCTGGAAATAGCCCAAAGCTCCATGTCTTCATTCTATTTTGGAATCCGTGATCTCCAAAAATGATACAAAACAGAATGCATATTTCTAGACTTCACCTCTTTTCACAAAATGAGTAGCTGAAAAAGTTTCTGAAGCTTCATCTCTCCTGCAGGGCAGGAGCGGGATTCATGCACTGTGGGTGTCTTATTTATTTTTGCAGGGGGGAGCAGGTTTTATTCCATATCACATACCCAACACTCTCCCTTCCTTAACCGATTCTCTGCACTTCCACACACTGTCTTTTTATTTATTTATTTTTAACCCCAGAGAATGCCATGTTCCCTGCTTGCCTCACATTCACGTTGAAGGAACAACAGCGAGACGTTGGACAGAGGCGGCTATTAATACATTCTGAGTAACAAGCACACAGCTCAGCCCAAGGATCCCTTGGGGAAATAGAAGCCTGCAAGAAACAAGCCAGGCTGGGAAGGATCGGGGAGGGACAGCTCAGCTCGCCCATCACGCAAGACATCAAAAATAAAACCGGAATTGATGTTCTATGATTCCTTAGCTAGGTAGAAACAAAAGAAATTAAAAATACTATCTCTAAGCTTTGTGTCCAAAGAATGGCCTCTTCCCTCGCATCTGATTGCAGTGTCCTCTCCAAAGGTTACCCTTCTACATGTCCAGAAAAAGGATCTAGAAGGCCTGCGATTGACAAGTACATGAACCTGGGCTTTTGTCTTCCAACTGTCAGGGGTCAGTGATGAGGGTCCGTTCTCAGGGCTCATTGTGGGGACTGGTGCTGGGGAAATCTGGAATCAATAGGATTAATTCAACTTCCAGCTGGGACGTTAAGCAACAGTGTGCGCTTATGGTTTTATGCTCTCAGAGGCAAAACCTGGCCCTGGAGCCAATCTGCCTAGCGTCAAAGTCAGCCCTGCTCCTAACTAGCACTTATAGATTGCCTAACCTCTTGGTACCTCAGTTTGTTCATCTGTGGAGTGGGGTAGGGCAGAATCCACTCTGTGGGTTTGTTGGAAGGCTTAAGGGAGTTAAAGTAGGGGAAGTCTGAGGACAGTGCTAACCACAGATGTTATAACTAATATTAACGTTAGTGAAAGTGAATGTGTTAGTCGTTTAGTTGCATCTGACTATTTGTGACCCCATGGACTGTAGGCTTCTCTGTCTGTGGGATTCGCCAGGCAAGAATACTGGAGTGGGTTGCCATTTCCTTCTCCAGGGGATCTTCCCGAACCGGGGGTTGAACCCTTGTCTCTTGCATTGCAGTAGATTATTTACTGTCTAAGCCATCCTGCATCCCTTTATATCAAGAAGCTTCATGATTCAGTGGAGAGAACTTTGAGGCAGGCCACTGGGGTTCTGCAGCCCAGCGTCCACTTCACCCAGATATTCTATTTAAATGTGGGCACCTTCTCCAACCTTCTGAAACCCACCCAGATCCGTCAGCTGGGAGTGGTGATGCCTGACTTGTGTGTGGATTTCCCTGGGTTGCCGTGAAGGTAACATTAGACGAACATGCCCGTGGTTCATAGCAGATCTAACGAGTTATGATTTTCTGCTCTCAATATCTGATTCATTTTTCTTTCCTCCCTGCCAGGTGGCTCAAATCCAATTCAGGCCTCAAATTGGACTGCAAAGGTGGAACTCTGAGATGTTAGCTTATCGGGCTGCACCTCCATTCAGCTCACTGGGCCCAGGATGTTCTGGATTATTAGAAATCTTGTGAATTTATTACAAAATCCCATTTTAAATTGATGTGGTTCGATCTTGCATCTTCGATGTGGCATGTGTCAAACATTGAATACATCCCTCATCACCATCTGACACAATACAGAGTTACTTGCTAGCTGTTGATGTATCATAATACATTTCTCTTTGCTCTGAAACAGAAACTTTATATTTTATGGATTTGGGAGGCTGGGGTGTAGGAGAGAGAGTCAAGTGTAGAGATTAGAAATGTCCTTTTCCTGGAGATGGAGGTGGGTACCATAGTTACAGCAAGACCGTTGGCTGAGCCAAGCAAAACGAAGACAGAGAAAAAAGAAGGCGACTCAAACCCCAGTTTACGTTATGTCCCCACACAGAGCAGGAAAGCGTCCAAACCTGCTGATGCCACCAAGAGGGCAGTGGGCCCACTGTGGAGTCAGCTGTGTTTATTCAGAGGTGGGCTGGTTTGAGTCTATCTGGTGAATATCACCTTCCCCACTAGGAACGGCATTGCTTTCTACCTCCCATTTATCAGCTCATTCCCTACAGGTGCTCTGTCCTGGTTTTGCTTTGTTCAAAATACATCTCTTAGCCCCATTCAGCAGCATAGATGGAGTGGACAAGAAATTCTGACCATTACTCCCCGAACATAAATCATCTTGCAGCAGAACTGTGTTCCCTCCAGGAGAGGCGTGAATGTGTTGGAGGAGAGACCCTCTCAAGACAAATGGCACCAAGCGCGGTGATGACGCCTGAGACAGATGGTCAAGGAGGGCTGCTTTGAGCCCACTGCAGACTGCCTGGCTGGTGGGAGCTTTCCAGAACGGCCACTGCGAGGGTGCTGGGGAGTCAGAAGAGCCTGGTCCTCACTCTGTTCTTTTTGTCCTTGGGGGAAGTGAAGGGATTAAGGCCAGGAAGGAGGATCTTCAGGTTTCACTCATTCATTCATTCACTGAATCATCAGATCCATGCCGATGCTGGGCTCGCACGTGATCGTGTGGGTGACCGGTTTTTCCAGCCAACCTCTATCTGCTGGGTCTGTCCCAGCGTCTGTTGCCTTGGCTGTGCCAGATGTTAACTATTGCGAATTTCACCTCAAGAATCAAATTTTGTCGAATACTCACTACTCTTCAAGCATAAGGGAAAGCCCTGGAAGTATCAAAACGAATGGTCTCATGCTTGTCTTCAAGGAAAATACAAGCTATTGGAGGACACAGAGCTGCTTAAAGAAAAATAGAAAGACAGCTAATTTTGAAATAACTAGACATGCCAGGATGCAGGGTTTGGAGGACTGGAGGAGACTTTCTAAAACAGGACAGGGTAGTGGGAACTTGAGAAAACAAAAGAAGGGGCCCCCACATCGTGGGAAACCATGGTCTGTTTGGCAAATGGCCCCGTTCAGTGTGGATCTGCATGGGAGCCCTGGGGCAGACCAAGCTGGGCCTGGGGAAATGGCTCGTAGCATGCAAGGGCTTGAATTAATTTTTCTTAATTCCGTTGCTAACATTTCTAAGCAGTACAGTGACAGGATCATATTGGGTTTGTCAAAAAGTTCACTGGGCTTTTCCATAGCATCTGATGAAAAAACCTAAACAAGCCCAAAGAAGGTTTCTGTGCTGTCTCTGTGTGTTTAAGTGGGCCATTAAAAGTTAAGAAAAGGAGGACTTCCCTGGTGGTCCAGTGGTTGAGAATCTGCCTTGCAATGCAGGGGACTCGGGTTTGAGCCCTGGTCAGGGAAGTAAGTTCTCACATGCTACAGGTCAACTAAGTCCACACACCAAACTAAGGAGAGCATGGGCCACACAAAAGATCCCATGTGCCACAACTAAGACCCGACACAGCTGAACAAATAAATAAAGGTGTTTTCAAAACAGGTGAGGAAAGAGCCCAGGCCATCAGTGGCGTGATTTCTTCCCTAACAAACCCTGGAGAACAGTCTTATCTTTTCTTCTTCAGCAGAGGATTACTGATTTGCTTGTGACTCAGGAAAACACACCCACCAGACTCATCTCTCCAGCTCTGCTGAGTTTGACTTGTTTTCCCTCCTGGGGTCAAGGATTGTTTTGATTATTTCATTCTTTCTGCAGACTAAGGGAGGGTATTTGAAAACTGTGGCTGATGACAGAGTTCCTTTTGCTGTGGTTTAACACTCAGTAACATTCTCAGGGAAAGACAAAATGTGCTAATGAGATTCTTTCAAAAAGCAAGATAAAAGGGTTTTTGGCAGAAAGGAACCGAAGCCTTGGGTTTACCATTGAGTAAAACGGGAGAAGGGAGGCAGGTAGTCACCAGCCTGCCTTCAAGTGGAGTCCAGGGTTCTCAGGTGTGACTGGTGACGAACGCTCTGCTTTAGCTCAGGCTTTGCACGCTTTATTCTTAAACAAAGGCAACACAAAAGAAGCCACTTTGAAAGAAGATCGGGTTAAGAGGAAGCTATTGCATCGAATGACAGCTGACTTCATTTTAAAGTGTCTGCTTGCTCTGGGCCATCTCAGTGTACAGGGCTCAACCACTGGCCTTACACACTCGGAGTGCAAGGACTGGGGGGAGCTGGGAGGAGTCAAGTGAGGCAGAAGGAACGCAGGCAGCTGGCTGATTTGTGTGTGTGTGTGTGTGTGTGTGTGTGTGTGTGTGTGTATGTGTGTGCACTTGTGGGCTTCCCTCGTAAAGAAATCAGCCTGCAATGCGGGTGTGATCCCTGGGTGGGGGAGATCCCCTGGAGGAGGGCATGGCAACCCACTCCAGTTTTCTTGCCTGGAGAATCCCACGGACAGAGAAGCCTGGTGGGCTATAGTCCCTGGGGTTGTAGAGTCAGACAGGACTGAAGTGACTTAGCCTGCAGTACGTGCACTGTGCCTTGGCCATTTGATTTGTCACGTCTAGATGTACATTTATAAGTTATAAATCTCTACTGTCTGTGTGATGCTGCACTGAAAAACAGAGAAATAAAAGTAAATCAAAGGACATATCCTTTCCTTCATCTAACAGAGAGACAAATCCACTCAGAATAACTTCTAGACACCTCTGCACCTATTTCGAATGAAGTGAGCTGCCTAGGAATTGAAGGAGATAGCTTCAGAAGAGCAGACAGGGAGCAAGTTGAGATGCCTTGCATACTGTGACTGCGCATAGGAGTCAAGAGTTGCCCCGTCATTCTCAAGAGATGGGTAGGCTGCCTCAAGAAGGTCAACCCCATGTGTAAGGCATTAATTCCTTCTTTTCAGATCATCCTGAGTTAGTGCCATCTTGCCTGATCCTGAACACAACATCTTGCTCAGCATCGAGTCAGTTCAGGAAGCCACAAGGTCAGGTCTTCTGCAATGACTGATTCCCAGGTCCCCAGCCTGGGAGGGGAGTGCAGACCCATTCAGCGCTGGAAACAGCTCCAGGAGCTCCTCTGTCTGCCAGGAAATCTGCGGGATGTTTCAGATTCAGATTTTCCTCCATGAACACATCTCACACACATTCTCCAAATTTGGAAATCACGTATATGTCCAGATATACTCACCCGAACCCTCATTTTGCTCCGAGTAAAATCCATCCTTCTTCCCAGAAACAGTTGGGAAGACTCAGGAATTCCTTAGCCTTTTCCTGCTCTCTCTTAATCGCCAGGTTAGCCCCCACTAGCTGGGGACCGTCATGCGGTTTGCTCTGAGGTCTACGTGGCTCTTCTGCGAGTGGCCCCCTGCCATCCTGAGAGCTTGCCTTTGGCTGCTGCCACCTCCCCTCTTCCTCTCTTTCCGGCAGCCTTTCTTTCTTTTTTTTTAAACAAATAATTTTATCTGTTTATTTTTGCTTGTGCTGGGTCTTCGTGGTGCATGGGCTTTTCTCTAGTTGCGTTGCTCAGGGCGTGACTTCTAGGGCACTCGGGCTTCAGGAGTTGCAGTATGTGAGCTCAGTAGCTCAGTAGCTCAGCTCTACAGCTCCCCAGCTCTAGAGCACAGACTCAATAGTTGCAGTGCAGGGGCTTCATTGCTCTACGGCATGTGAGATCTTCCCAGACCAGGGATTGAACCTGTGTCTCCTGCACTGGCAGGCAGATTCTTTACCACTGAGCCAGCAGGCAAGCCCCACCAGCCTTTCTTGAGCTACCATACCAGCAAACACTCACACTCTAACATGAGGTGCGTCACTGAAGTTTTAGCCCCTGACCCAAGATCTCTGTCTTCCTAGGTTGGTTGATAGTGGCTACATCTACTGCTTTCAAAGGAACCCCCCCTTCAACTCCCAATCCCTCCATCTTTGAAGAAGTTTGCCTGATGGTCCCCTAAAAGAAATTTCACTGAAATATTGTAGTCCATCATTCATTTCTCCTCAGACCTGAGTTATTTTAACCTATGAGTAAGATATCAGCCTAGATCGTTTTTAGCCAAGTCCAGTGTGGTTCCTATTATAGACTCTCATTTGCAAGTGAAGCTGAGTCCTGCCAATCTATTCAGGTATTTCCAGGGAGCCTACCTGAGCTGGGACACTGACAGGCATACTCATCTGCCCGCCCGCAGGACCTGTGATGGTCAGCTCTGAGAAGTCTGAATCCACAGAAGAGGGACTCTTCTAAAGGAACAGAAGAGTCCTAACCTCTAACTGAGATGAAGTTCGACTAAAATCATCGACATCACTTCAGTTCAGTTCAGTCACTCAGTCGTGTCTGACTCCTTGCAACCCCATGGACTGCAGCATGCCAGGCTTCCCTGCCCATCACCAACTCCCTGAGGGTCTCAAACTCATGTCCATCAAGTTAGTAATGCCATCCAACCATCTCATCCTCTGTCATCCCTTTTTTCTCCCACCTTCAATATTTCCCAGCATCAGGGTCTTTTCCAGTGAGTCAGTTCTTCGCACCAGCTGGCCAAAATATTGGAGCTTTAACTTCAGCATCAGTCCTTCCAGTGAATATTCAGGACTGATTTCCTTAGGATTGACTAGTTTTCCTTTAGGATTTCCTTTCAGATTTACTGAGCATGGCTCCCACACATCAGAACAAGACCCAGTTCACCCCACAGTCAGTTTCTCCCATCAGGAAGCTTCCATAAGCTTCTTATCCTTATTCATCAGAGGGCAGGCAGAATGAAAACCACAATCACAGAAAACTAACCAAACTGATCACATGGACCACAGCCTAGTCTAACTCAATGAAACTATGAGAGCCACGCTGTGTAGAGCCACCCAAGATGGATGGGTCACAGTGGAGAGTTCTGACAAAACGTGGTCCACAGGAGAAGGGAATGGCAAACCACTTCAGTATTCTTGCCTTGAGCACCCCATGAACAGAATGAAAAAATCATTGACATAGCCATCCCCAAAGAGAGCACCTGGACATCTCCTGGTAAAGTGTCTGTGATCAAGGACTTCACAATGATGGCAAGACAAGCTTTGTGTTTACACTACCAAGAAATGCTTTGGGGTGGCAACCCTGGAACACAGGGCTGCATGGCCTCAAAAGAAGACTCTGCTAGCTGCTTTAGGTGTAAGGTTAGGTTGCTGATTTGTTGGTCTCTGGTTTCTTGAGGTAGGCTGGATTCCAGTTGAGATCTCTTTCGAAACAGAGAGCTTCTCAGGCTTCTCACATTGGTCTCTCCAGAGTCCCAACAATGAAGACTCCATCAGAAGTTGCAAATGGCCAGCCCGGGCCTGGAATCCAGCAGGTATCATGTGTCTCCTGACTCCCAGCCCACTTCACTTGCCCTTGAATCTGGTACACACCCTGATCTGGGTGACTCAGTCACAGTTGCTGCCCTCGGGGGTTATTGGCCAAGGGGATGGGGTCCATGGGGAGTGGGCCACACAGCGATGCCCAGCAGAGCATGAGCCTCCACCCTTGTGGCTAATGTTGCCAATTTCTTCTCGAGTCTCTTCCTGCTCTGGAAAGCCATCAGACTAACAGCACTTGTGGGCATGGCCAAGCCTTGGTTGCCTGCCCCTTGTCAGCACCCTTGGCCGAGCGCTGGCACTGCCCGGGCACTTGGCCTTTGGTGCTGCTGCCACCAGCCGCTCTCTCCCTCTTGCCACTGGGCCCACCTGCCGGACCAGGCGCAGCTGCCCCTCGACAGTTCCAAAATATCTCTGCTCTTCTGAGCTCTCCCTGCCCTCCAGCAGAGGAAGTTACAGAAGGTCATCTTCCCCATCATTTTAGTGTCTGCCCGCTTGACCCCCGAGGAACTGGGGTGAGGGAGAACGGTCGTGTCTGCTCTGAGCCTGCGTGGGACAGATCCCAGCCTGTCCTTTTGGAGCCCCTGATACATTTCATTGGAGAATTAGGGAAAATGCCAGCACAGAGCCAAGCAGTGTTTCCGTCTGTTCCTGTATTTTAGATGCCTCAGCAGCCAACATATCAATGGCCGCCTCTCTCAAAGCATATTGCAATCTCCTGTTTTCGGCAAGGTTCTTGCCAGAGTCCTATATCATCTCCAAACAGCCTCGTGAATCACCCTGTGGCTTTGGTCCACAGAGCTGTGCAGGCTAATTGCTGCATCGATGCTAAGTGTAGGGTAAAGCATCTGGGGTATGTAGCCTTTATTAATTGTCTCAGAGTAATTAATGTATGTTTTTATTCATCCATTGAAGGAGCACTCATTGTAAATCTATTGTGATCTAGGTTAAGTGACAAGCAGGGTTCAGCTAAATTTGAGACAAATTTCCTATGTTCTGGAAGCTTCTGATCCAGATGGCCAAATTCATCTGGAAATATGTGGAACCCCCCTTGCCTCCATCCTCACTAGCTGTGTGACCCTGGGGAACTCTTTGAAAGCCTCTGGGCCTCAGTTTCCTTAGTGAAATGGAAATTTAAAATACGTGGGAGACTTCCCTGGAGGTCTAGTGGCA
>SJYV01038320.1:0-13303 GCA_006410875.1 Neotragus pygmaeus
GGTTTAGGATGGGAGGCATATGTACACTCATGGCTGATTCATGTCAATGCATAGCAAAAATCATTACAATACTGTAAAGGAATTATCCTGTAATTCAAATAAATTAACTAACTAAAAATAAATAAAACAGATTAGAAAAAAATTAATTGTTGACTATCACAGATATTTAAATAGTACCTAAAGGGGCACCTCCTCTGTCCCTCTTCTTGCCAAATACTTTTTCAGAAGAAAAAGATCCAAAGATGTGCCCACTAGAAATCCACATTCTTCTCTGCTAAACAAGTCTCCTGGAAACTAGGAATTTTGACTTCTGAACCAAAAAGTTCTCAGACCACTTCCAGGTCTTCTGTTAAGCTCTTGCCCAGGTCTGACTCACAAGGACAGATTATACCCCTAATTTGTGTATCCCTTACCCTGAAAGTGATTAAATGGCAAGAGTTTCAGGTCCTGTTAAACACAAATTTGTGAACTAGAGTGTCCATATATGTGTGAGAGAAGCTAAAACGTACACCCAAAGTTGTTGAAGAAAATGGGACAAGATACTTGCCTGGGGTTAATGGGAGAGATGTATTTTTCTAGAGAGCCATGTATCTAAGGAGCATCTGGGAACTCAGGCCACTTGAAAAATGTTTTTGTCAAGATGGAAGAATAGAACTTGTTTAATCTAACAAGTCAATAAATTCATTAAAACTTTTAAATATTTAGACACATTGAATGTACATCTCTATGTGTATGTGAGCTAAATCGCTTAGTTGTATCTGACATTTTGTGACCCCATGGAGTGTAGCCAACCAGGTTCTTCTGTCCATGGGGTTTTGCATTAAGAACACTGGAGTGGGCTGCCATTTTCTACTCCCTGACCCAGGGATCCAACCCGCATCTCCTGTGTCTCCAGCATTGGCAGATGGAGTCTTTACCAGTGAGACACCTAGCAAGTGTTATTTCTTTATGTACTCCTGCCCTAATAATAGGAAAAAGAGTGTATCTGAAAATCACTACTTTATGATCAATGTTCATTTATTCATTCAGCAAATACTGATTTAATTCCTACCATGTGCTGGGCACTTCTTGTTCAGTTCAATTCAGTCATTCATTCATGTCCAACTCATTGTAACCCCATGGACTGCAGCACACGAGACCTCCCTGTCCATCACCAACTCCCAGAGATTCCTCAGACTCATGTCTGAGTTGGGGATTCCATATAGCCATCTCATCCTTTGTTGTCCCCTTCTCCTGCCTTCAGTCTTTTCCAGCATCAGGGTCTTTTCCAATGAGTCATTTCTTCCCATCAGGTGGACAAAATATTAGAGTATCATCTTCAGCACCAGTCCTTCCAATGAATATTCAAGACTGATTTCCATTAGGATTGACTGGTTTGACATCCTTGCAGTCCAGAGGACTTTCGAAAGTCTTCTCCAACACCAACACTGCTGAATTTTTCAGCAGTCAGCTTTCTTTATGGTCCAACTCTCACATTCATACAAAATTACTGGAAAAACCATAGCTTTGACTATATAGACATTTGTTGACAAAGCAATGTCTCTGCTTTTTAATATGCTGCCTATGTTGGTCATAGTTTATCTTCCAAGGAGCAAGCATCTGTTAATCCCATGCATACAGTCACCATCTGCAGTGATTTTGGAGCCCAAGAAAATAAAGAATGTCACTGTTTCCATTGCTTTCTCATTTATTTTCCATGAAGTAATGGAACCAGATGCCATGATTTTAGTTTTTTTGAATTTTGAGTCTGGTTTTTTTTTTTTTTTTTTTTCCACTTGCTTCTATCACTTTCATCAGCAGGCTCTCTAGTTCCTCTTCATTTTCTGCCATAAGGATGGTGTCACCTGCCTATATGAGGTTATTCATGTTTCTCCCTGAAATATTGATTCCACCTTGTGCTTCATCTAGCCTGGCATTTCACGTAATATATTTTGCACATAAGTTAAATAAGCAAGGTGATGATATACAGCCTTGACGTACTCTTTTCCCAATTTGTAACTAGTCCTTGTTCTATGTCCAGTATAACTGTTACTTCTTGACCTGCATACAAATTTCTCAAGAGGCAAGCCAGGTGGTCTGGTATTCCCATTTCTTGAAGAATTTTCCACAGTTTATTGTGATCCAGATAGTCAAAGGCTTTGGTGTAGTCAGCGAAGCAGAAGTAGATGTGTTTCTGGAATTCTCTCACTTTTTCCATGATCCAAAAGATGTTGGCAATTTGATCTCTTGTTCCTCTTCCTTTTCTAAATCCAACTGGAACATCTGGAATTTCTTGGCTCATGTGGTTTTGAACCTTGGTTGAAGAATTTTGAGCCTTACTTTGCTTTGCTAGTGTGTGAGATCAATGCAATTGTGCTGTAGTTTGAATTGTGTGCAGGGCCAGAGGAAGCACAAACCTGGTACATCTCAGGCTTCTGGGTTTAGGTCTGTTTGCTGGTGCCTGTGGCCAGGGAGCCTGACACAGCAGCCATTGGAGTGAGGCACAGCTGCAAGCAAAAAGGGCAGATCAAGCTGGCCACAGTGGCCGGGGCCCAATGCTCCCTCCTCCTCCTTCTTCTCCTTATCCTTCTCCAGCCTGCAAGGGACACTCCTTGAGATGTTGAGAATATAGTGGTGAATCAAAACAAAAGTTGTACTTTTCAAAAACTTCATTTTTCTGAGGAAAAATGTGCTCTATTTATAAAGTTTAACATACTCATGTTAAATGCCATACTAATTTTATTTCTGGAGATTTTTCTTTTAATAATCTCTTACATATATACATGATGATACAGAAAAATATATTTATATAAAAAAGATATGACATAAAAGTACACTGAAGGGATTTAATCAATGAAGTGTGGAATATTTATGTGTAATACTATACACCACTAATAACAAAAGAAATGAACTAAGTGTACACATTTAACAAGAGTTGGTGAATGTGGGAAGGAAAAGAAGTTTTATGTTGTTGGTAAATATATAAATTAGCTTAGTCATTACGGAAAACAATACAGAGATCTGGAAAACATTTTAAAAATAAAACTATCATTTTTTTCAAGCAGTCCCATATCTGGATATACGTGTAAAGAGAATAAAAACAGTATATTGAGAAGATATATGCACACCCATGTCCATTGCAATATTATTCACAATAGCTAAGACATGGAAATGACTTGTGTCAATGCATGAAGAAAAATAATAATTTATACCATAATACTATAATATATTTTATTATATCATGTGTTATAAGTATGGGGCTTCTCAGGTGGCATAAGTGGTAAAGCACACGCCTGCCAATGCAAGAGACATAAGGGATGTGTGTTTGATCCCAGGGTTGGGGATCAGGTGGCCAAAGTATCAGAGTTTTAGCTTCAACATCAGTCCTTCAAATGAACACCCAGGAATGATCTCCATTAGGATGGACTGATTGGATCTCCTTGCAGTCCAAGGGACTTGCTAAAGCTGAAAGTGCAGTACTTTGGCCGCCTCATTNGATCCTCTGGAGGAGGGCATGGCAACCCACTCCAATGTTCTTGCCTGGAGAATCCTCATGGACACAGGAGCCTGGAGGGCTACAGTCCATAGAGTCACCATGAATCAGACATGACTGAGGCAACTTAGCACACAAGCATTCATGTATATGAGTACATTGTAACTGCATGCTTATATATATATATATATATATATATGCACACGTGTACACAAACTGGGATATATGTGTGTGTGTGTATATGCACACATATATGCATGTGTACATATATGGAATATAATAGGATATTATTTGCCAGAAACAAAGAAATACTGTCATTTGTGACATGATGGACAAATCTGGACATTATGCTAAATGAGATAAGCCACACACAGAAAGGCAGATACTGCATGGTATCACCTACATGTAAAATAGAGAAAAGTCAAACTCAAGAGAGAAATGTAAATATTGTTTGTAAATGACTGAAGTGGGGGAAAGGAAGAGATATTAGTCAAAGGATATAAACTTTCTATTTTAAGCTGAATTAATTATGTAGACATATAGCACAGCTCAGTTAAGTTCAGTCGCTCAGTCGTGTCTGACTCTTTGCGACCCCATGAATTGCAGCATGACAGGCCTCTCTGCTATCACCAAATCCCGGAGTCAACCTAAACCCATGTCCATCGAGTCAGTGATGCTATCCAACCATCTCATTCTCTGTCATGCCCTTCTTCTCCTACCCTCAATATTTCCCAGCATCAGGGTCTTTTCAAATGAGTCAGCTCTTCTCATCAGGTGGCCAAAGTATCAGAGTTTTAGCTTCAACATCAGTCCTTCAAATGAACACCCAGGAATGATCTCCATTAGGATGGACTGATTGGATCTCCTTGCAGTCCAAGGGACTTGCTAAAGCTGAAAGTGCAGTACTTTGGCCGCCTCATTTGAAGAGTTGACTCATTGGAAAAGACTCTGATGCTGGGAGGGATTGGGGCAGGAGGAGAAGGGGACGACAGAGGATGAGATGGCTGGATGGCATCACCAACTTGATGAACATGAGTTTGAGTGAACTCCAGGAGTTGGTGATACATAGGGAGGCCTGGCATGCTGCAATTCATAGGTTGCAAAGAGTTGGACACGACTGAGCGACTGGACTGAACTGAACTGAACTGAAAGGCTAATAGAGTTCTGCCATGAGAACACACTGGTCATAGCAAACACCCTCTTCCCACAACACAAGAGGACTCTACACATGGACATCACTAGATGGTCAACACCGAAATCAGATTGATTACATTATTTGCAGCCAAAAGTGGAGAACTTCTATACAGTCAGCAAAAATAAGACTGGGAGCTGACTGGTTCAGATCATGAACTCCCTATTGCCAAAATCACATTAAAATTGAAGAAATTGTGGAAAACAATTAAACCCTTACAGTATGACCTAAATCAAATCCCTTATGAGTATACAGTGGAAGTGAGAAATAGATTTAAGGGACTAGATCTGATAGACTGCCTGATGAACTATGGATGGAGGTTCGTGACATTGTACAGGAGACAGGGATCAAGACCATTCCCATGGAAAAGAAATGCAAAAAATGGCTGTCTGAGGAGGCCTTACAAATAGCTGTGAAAAGAAGAGAAGTGGAAAGCAAAAGAGAAAAGGAAAGATATATCCATTTGAATGCAGAGTTCCAAAGAATAGCAAGGAGAGATAAGAAAGCCTTTCAGTGATCAAAGCAAAGAAATAAAGGAAAACAAAAGAATAGGAAAGACTGGAGATCTCTTCAAGATAATTAGAGATAACAAGGTAACATTCATACAAAGATGGGCTCAATAAAGGACAAAGATAGTAGGGACTTAACAGAAGCAGAAGATATTAAGAAGAAGTGGCAAGAATACACAGAAGAACTGTACAAAAAGTATCTTCACTACCCAGATTATCACGATGGTGTGATCACTCACCTAGAGGCAGACATTGTGGAATGTGAAAGTCAAGTGTGCGTTAGGAAGCATCACTATGAACAAAGCTAGTGGAGGTGATGGAATTCCAGTGGAGGTATTTCAAATCTTGAAAGATGATGCTGTGAAAGTGCTACACTCAATATTTCAGCAAATCTGTAAAACTCAGCAGTGGCCACAGGAAGGGAAAAAGTCAGTTTTCATGCCAATCCCAAAGAAAGACAATAACAAAGAATGTTCAAACTACATCATGGTAACTATAGTTAATAATATTGTGTTGTACACTTGAATGTTGCTTAAAATATATCTTAAGTGTTCTCACCACAGAAATAAAAAAGGTAACTATGTGTGATGATGAATGTGATAATTAGCTTGATTGCAGTAGTCATTTCACAATGTATATGCATGTCAAAATATTACTTTGTACACCTTCAGTTCCATTCATTTGCTCAGTTATGTCCAACTCTGTGACCCTATGGACTGCAGCATACCAGGCTTCCCTGTTCATCACCAACTCCCAAAGTTAACTCAAACCCATGTTCATTGAGTCAGTGATGCCATCCAACCATCTAATCCTCTGTCATCCCCTTATCCTCCCACCTTCAGTCTTTCCCAGCATCAGGGTCTTTTCAATGAGTCAGTTATTCACATCAGGTGGCCAAAATATTGGTGTTTCAGCCTCAGCTTTCAATGAATATTCAAGACTGATTCCCTTTCCTTTCCATCCTTCCTAGGATGGATTGGTTGGATCTCCTTGCTGTCCAAGGGACTCTCAAGAGTCTTCTCCAACACCACAGTTCAAAAACATCAATTCTTCAGCGCTCAGCTTTCTTTATAGTCCAACTCCTCGTCCATACATGACTAGTGGAAAAACCACTTTGACTAGATGGACCGTTTTTGGAAAAGTAATGCCTTTACTTTTTAATAATTCTCTAGTTTGGTCATAACTTTTCTTCCAAGGAACAAGCTTTATTTTTTTAATTTCATGGATGCACTCACCAGCTGCAGTGATTTTGGAGGCGCCCCCCCCCCAAATAAAATCTGTCACTGTTTCCACCATTTTCCTGTCTATTTGCCATGAAGTGATGGGACAAGAAGCCATGATCTTAGTTTTCTGAATGCTGAACTTTACGCCAACTTTTTCACTCTCCTCTTTCACTTTCATCACTTTCTTCCTAAGTTCTTCTTCACTTTCTGCTATAAGGGTGGTGTCATCTGCATATCTGAAGCTATTGATATTTCTCCTGGCAATCTTGATTCCATCTTGTGCTTCATATAGTCCAGCATTTCTCATGATATACTCTGCAAATAAGTTAAATAAACAGGGTGAAAATATACAGCATTGATGTACTCCTTTATTTGGAACCAGTATGTTTTTCCATGTCCAATTTTAGTTGTTGCTGCTTGACCTGCATACAGATTTCTCAGGAGGCCGGTCAAGTGGTCTGGTATTCCCATCTGTTGAAGAATTTGCCATGTTTTTTCGTGACCCACACAGTCAAAGGCTTTGGCATAGTCAATGAAGCAGAAGTAGATGTTTTTTTCTGGAATTCCCTTACCTTCTCTCCAACCCAACAAATGTTGACAATTTGATCTGTGGTTCCTCTGGATTTTCTAAATCCAGCCTGTACATCTGGAATTTCTTGGTTCAGATACTGCTTAAACCTAGCTTGCAGGATTTTGAGCATAACTTTAGTAGCACTGGAAATGATGGTAATTATTTAGTAGTTTGAATATTTTTTGGCACTGCCCTTCTTTGGGACTGGAATAAAAAATGCATTTTCTAGTCCTGTGGTCACTGCAAGGGTTTTCCAAATTTGCTGACATGCTGAGTGCAGCATTTTAATACCACCATCTTTTTAGGATTTTAGATAGCTTACCTGGATTTCCACCACCTGCATTAGCCTTGTTTGTAGTAATGCTTTCTAAAGCCCACTTGACTTCAGTTATAAAATCTTTATACCCTAGGTAAAGAAGTCTGTCTTGATCTCTCATAACCTTGATACTTCATGCTACAGCATCCTACATTAAGTAAATTCTTCAATAATACTTATTACAAAATATATATATATATATATATATATATATATATGGAATATTTTAGTAAATATATTTGAAAGACTCTTCTTTGTGCTTTTACAGAGCATTAGTAATACATTTTAGTTTCATAAAATTTAAGTTAGTAAAATTTCACTGGTTTATGTGTCTCTTCTAACTTTCACTAATGTGAACGATGCTAATTGAAAGTAAAATAAATAAAGTTAAAATTAAATTAAAAATAAAATGACAATTTGATATCTTTTTGGAGATGCAAGTCAACATGCAGAACATTTATATTTTCAGTAAAAGGTTATTCTTAATGACTCAATTCACTAATCCAATTATTTTTACAACAAATACTTGATAGTGTCTATTCTGTGTACAGTAATAACTTACATAGACTTCCAAATAGATTTAAATTTTATAACAAAAAGAGAACTTAATTAAAATCAAGTTAATAAATCCTTTAGTCTTTAACTTGGTAAGATTTATTTGATAGAGAGATAATTTTTTTAAATTACTTTTGTTTCTATAATATCCTTCCAAGAAATGGTTAAGCCCATTGATTTTATTATGTGCAAAATGCATTATAATTTTGTATTTTAATGCATTTTAACAAATCAGAGTTTACAAAGTTCATTTATAATATTATAAACATACCTCTGCTTTTACTGTAGTCTCTATCAAAAGAGTAAACCAGTAACCCTGAACCACTTCTATTTATTCCCAAAGGATTAATCTAATTTTACTTTCTCTTAAGAGATTTTCACATAAAATTCTTATTTTAATACTCCAGAGTAATCTGGCATCTTTATTCCTTATTCATTACACATCAGATAGTTTTCTTTCTGACATTCATTTTGCTCTCTTTTGGCTGAAGTAAATTTGTTTTAAAATTACATTTAACATTTACAGAGATCAGACGTCTTTGGCAGAAATGCTTCCTTACTCTGTTTTACAAAACTCACAAAAAGGCTTTTAACATAATGCTTCTTTATGATCCTTTGACAAAAACTGTCACACATTGTACTACAACTCTTACTCTTCATGGAAAATTTTAAATATATTTTGAACTCAAGCTTAGATTTATCAAGGGTTATGACTAAATTGGCATGAATACTTATACCTAAGTGTTACCAAATAACCCAAGATTGTTTCATAAGGCACTACTTTTTCTGATCATATGAAATATGTATGCATGACTATGTATACACATACACATAACATGCATATATATAGTATATAATATATATATTATATATGCAATTTCCTATTAATTTAACCTTCATATTTATTTCCCTCATAACAGGTTTGACTGGTATTGTGTAAGGAGGCTGGGAGGAAAATCACTGAGCATTCCTATTCTGGAGCTGTTCACCTGTATGTAAGCTCTATTGTGCCACCTTTCATCCATTGTGTGAGTTCACCGATTATGCTAATACTGGAGTTGATATAGGTCCCACCTTAAAGTGGGTATGCCAACAATTAGCCTGATGTCTCTCAGTTCAGTTGAGTTCAGTTCAGTCGCTCAGGCATGTCCGACTCTTTGTGACCCCATGACTGCTGCACTCCAGGCCTCCCGGTCCATCACCAACTCCCGGAGTTCACTCAAACTCACGTCCACCCAGTTGGTGGTGCCATCCAGCCATCTCATCCTCTGTCGTCCCCTTCTCCTCCTGCCCCAAGTCCCTCCCAGCATCAGGTCTTTTCCAATGAGTCAACTCTTCTCATGAGGTGGCCAAAGTACTGGAGTTTCAGCTTTAGCATCATTCCTTCCAAAGAACACCCAGGACTGATCTCCTTCAGAATGGACTGGTTGGATCTCCTTGCAGTCCAACGGACTCTCAAGAGTCTTCTCCAACACCACAGTTCAAAAGCACCAATTCTTCGGCAATTTATTTGCACTGATCACTGAAGAAGGCTTTCTTATCTCTTTTTGCTTTTGTCTGGAACTCTGCATTCAGATGCTTATATCTTTCCTTTTCTCCTTTACTTTTCACCTTTCTTCTATCCACAGCTATTTGTAAAGCCTCCCCAGACAGCTATTTTGCTGTTTTGCATTTCTTTTCCATGCAGGTGGTCTTGATCCCTGTCTCCTGTACACTGTCATGAACCTCATTCCATAGTTCATCAGGCACTCTATCTATCAGATCTAGGCCCTTAAATCTATTTCTCATTTCCACTGTATAATCATAAGGGATTTGATTAAGGTCATACCTGAATGGTCTAGCGGTTTTTCCTATTTTATTCAGTTTGAGTTTGAATTTGTAATACGGAGTTCATGATCTGAGCCATAATCAGCTCCTGGTCTTGTTTCTGTTGACTGTATAGAGCTTCTCCATCTTTGGCTGCAAAGAATATAATCAATCTAATTTCGGTGTTGACCGACCTTAATGGTCTTCAAAGGTGAATTTACACAGTCTGACAATCCCAAACATTACTCAAACAGAACACTGTAAAAGTATGTTCAGTTTTGGGCCCAAAGTGGAGTGCTCTAATTCTCTCCCTTGCTTTGTCTATCTCAGGATAAGGTAAAATATGGAGACTACAAGAATACTACTAGTGGAAATTTTCAGTGCCAGTAGAATTCTGATTGACATGTTTTTTTTTGTTTTGTTTTGTTTTGTTTTATGCTGGAATTCTGCATCGACAGCTGACTTAGATCACAGATCTAATATTTACTTGATAAATAGAAGACTTTTTAAAAAATGCACAAACATTATGACAATGGAGTTGCTCTTAAGACTATCTATTGTCATGGAAAGCGTGTAAGAGTGTCTTTGTGTTAATCATCCATTTGGAAAATTAGCAGCTGCACAAGAAGACTACAGAAAAGTATACTCTTGTATCAGGACACAAAGGATACTAGAAGGGTTTGATACAAAGCTGGAAATTCTGTAAATAATCCGACTTCTAAGAAAACCATTTCTGTCTTCAACCTAGAGCACAATGGTTCAGTAATAATAATGAGAGAAGCAATGCGATCAGCCATCAATTAAACTTTTTAATGAAACACCCTTTTTTTTTCACCTGCTTCCAAGCTTCCATACAGGTACCAGAAGGGCTTATCTTACAACTATATAGGGTGAAATTAACCCAGGCCCAATTCAAATACCACACCTTCATTCCAAGAAGGAAGAAAGCAGAGCAGAAAATAGCACATCTTCTTCCCTTCATCTGGAATTGAAGGGACAAGTGGAACAAACAGACTGTGTATGTAAGAGTGTGTCACGATCTTCGGAGACCAGAACCTGGGGACTGGAGTCGATGAGAATAAGGACGAAGGGGACCCAAGTCTCGAGTGAAACAAGGGTAATTTATTTGCAGAAACGCATGCTTATATATCTTCAATAAAATGATTACTCAGCCAGTAAAAAGAATGCAATCCCACCAGTTGCAACAAAATGGATAGTCCTTTAAGTGAAAGGTCACTGAAGAGAGTCACTGAAGGGAGTCACTGAAGGGAATCCAAGCAGGTGCTCTTTCCCATAATTTCAGTCTTGAGAACTGCATGCAACTCTGCTCATTCCTGTTTTCCAGGAACTGATGAGGAACAGAGAGTCCTTGAGAAATGGCACACAAAGGAAGAAAACATATTGGATCCCTTAAAGTTGAACGTCCCCTGACAAGAGTGGACAAGTTTCGAGAATTAGATATCAATTTGGAGTTTAAAACTTGATAAATGTTTAATAATCCAAATTTATGTGAATGTCCAGATTCAACGTGTCATCAAATACTCTAGCCCATTGGGTAAGAGATAGGTTACCATTACACAATTAGGAAAATGAACAGGGGGAAAAAATAAAAGAATTGTCCTGTAGTTAAACCTTTCAAATTGAGATAGTGGGGTAATTTGGTGGCACTTATTAACAAAACTGAAAAAGAGATCAAAAATATACTGGAAGCAGAATTCTATTGGCAATTGGTAGTCTCTGAGCACACAACAGTTTAGGAATCAAATATCACACACCAACTTGAAAGATAAAAGAGAATTACAAAAGATCCTTATACTTTGATTTGTTCAAGGATGGAGATTATCTTTAAAATATTTTCACCCATCTCCTAAAAGATTTTTGACACAGCGCCCTATTTAACCAATGAGACCCTGTCTATAATTAAAGATATTGGCTCATATATTCAAAAAAATATATAGGCAAATACTTTTAATAATCCTTTCTTTGGACTTTTTGATAAAAGCCGGCTGGGTACTCTTAACCACAAAGTTTTGATTAGTATATTAGATCCTACCGAGAATAAAGCTGAAATTAATCTAAAACGGATAAAATACAAACACTTTTCATACTGAAGCATTTTAAATTAGAATTGCCAGCAACAAAACAGACAGTTCTCTGATATGAATATAAAGTCAGTGTGAGAGAGTTACAAGTGGTTGAGCTGAATCAAATTTCCCTTCAAAACTATCATCTATTTCATCATCTAAAATTGCAACCAGATGATAAAACTGAGGTTGGGCTAGTAAATAACCTCTTTAAAGTCATAAATGTGGCAAACTGAAGAACTGAGTGGAATGTCTGTATGTGGTCTTTCAAAATTTCACAACCTCACCTATATTACTCTATTTATGATCTAAAACTTTAAAATTGAGTAATTTTTGAATCTTTTTCATACTTTTAAAATTCAAGTCCATATATATAAATGCATTTTGAATAAAGGCCTGTTAAACTTTTAATGAGAAGGCTACAGTTTTTCCAGTGGTCATGTATGGATGTGAGAGTTGGACTGTGAAGAAGGCTGAGCATCAAAGAATTGATGCTTTTGAACTGTGGTGTTGGAGAAGACTTTTGAGAGTCCCTTGGACTGCAAGGAGATCCAACCAGTCCATTCTGAAGGAGATCAGCCCTGGGATTTCTTTGGAAGGAAAGATGCTAAAGCTGAAACTCCAGTACTTTGGCCACCTCATGGGAAGAGTTGACTCATTGGAAAAGACTCTGATGCTGGGAGGGATTGGGGGCAGGAGGAGAAGGGGACGACTGAGGAGGAGATGGCTGGATGGCATCACGAACTCAATGGACGTGAGTCTGAGTGAACTCTGAGAGATTTTGGTGGACAAGGAGGCCTGGCATGCTGTGATTCANATGCTGGGAGGGATTGGGGGCAGGAGGAGAAGGGGACGACTGAGGAGGAGATGGCTGGATGGCATCACGAACTCAATGGACGTGAGTCTGAGTGAACTCTGAGAGATTTTGGTGGACAAGGAGGCCTGGCATGCTGTGATTCATGGGGTTGCAAAGAGTTGGACACGACTGAGCGACTTAACTCAACTGAATTGACACAAATAATAGGATCAAATTTAATTTATAACTAAATATTCTTTTAACAGTGTATATTGAAAAACATTTTCTAAAATTTGAAAACCAGCTGCTCTGTTATCATAATTCTATGAAGTGACTGATTCATTAAGAAAGACAATTTTATTTATTTATTTTTCATAAAAATATTACTTCATGTGAGTTTGGTCATAAAAGTCATTGATCAAAAGAGATAACCTAATTCTTTAAAAACTGAATCAATTTGAAAAACAATATAAAAATTCTAGGTTCCTTTAAGATAGATCAAGAATATCTTATTTTATTTTATTTATTTATTTATTTTACTTTATTTACAATACTCTATTGGCTTTGCCATACATCGACATGAATCCACCACAGGTGTACATGAGCACCCAATCCTGAATCCCCCTCCCACCTCCCACCCCACAACGTCTCTCTGGTTCATCCCTGTGCACCAGCCCCAAGCATCCTGCATCCTGCATCGCACCGAGGATACCAGAATTGAAAGAGACACATGTACCCCTATGTTCATTGCAGCACTGTTTATAATAGCCAGGACATGG
>SJYV01038321.1:0-11987 GCA_006410875.1 Neotragus pygmaeus
AGGGGCAGGGCTCGGGGCAGGGGGATTGTAGGGTCCGAAGGACGGACCTGGAGAGGGGAGTGAGCAGGCAAAGTGCCATCTCGGAGCTGGGGCCGCGGGTGTGGCGGTGTCCTGCACTGGGCCTGGGGCAATCTGGAGGGAGAGGAGGCCAGGGCCTGTGACCAGCCAGGACCCGAGGCTGTGCACCCTGGTGACTGACGGCGAGGGGCACGGCGGCTCTCAGGGAGCAGGGAGGGCGCTCCCAGCGGTCCTTGCGGAGCTCCAGGCGGATGGTAGTGTGCCCAGGGAGGGGTGTGAGGACTCTCTGGGGTCCCCGCATTGTGGGCCAGCAGCCCGGGGTCTCCTGGGTGCCCCCTGCCCCGACTGCTGCACCGCTTTCTGCATTTCAGTGAGACCCTGGGTGACCCTGGGGATTGGAGTTTTGCGCGTGGATCTTGGGACCTGGAGCAGGTGTCGGGGGCCTCTGCGTGACCCTCAGGCCTTCCCCACGCGCAGGCTCAGGGGCACTGAGAGCTTTGGGGCCCAGGAGCCCCCGCCTGCTGGAGCCCTTCCTGGCTGAGCCTCCAGGCCCTGAGCTGCTTCCCCGTTCCCCCCGGGCGGGTGCAGGCAGAGCCCTGGAGTGCCCTCGCGCTCCCCTGTATCCTGTCGCCGCGTCCTAGACGCTCCTTCCTTCCACTGTAGCTGAAAGTGCCGCCTCCTTCAGGAAGTCATTCTGACCGAGTCCAGACCAGCCTGAGCGGGGAGACCCGGCCTCCCTGTCATGCTCTGCATCTTCACTCACGGACTGCGGCAAGGCCTGCCCCTGACTGCAGCCCCCGCCCAGGCCCCGGGCAGAGACCCGGGATGGTGAGTGAGGGCAGGAGTGGAGGGCACCCTGCCTCTGGGCAGGGCATTCGGCTCTCTGCTAGAATTCTCTGTGCGCCTCCAGGCCTGTGGGGGTGGGGCAGCGCAGGAAGCCAGGCAGGAAGGGGCTTCGCAGTCAGACCCAGCGAGCAGCTGCCACGGGAGCTGGCCTGGGGTTAAGGGCTTTCCTGTCTGGGGGCGGTGGCCGGGGGGAGGTATTGCCACACAGACAAGCGGCTGCCAGGGTGCCCGGGTTTGTCAAGCTACCTCCCTGGAGAGACCACGCTGGCCTTGGGGTCTGGCGCGTGGCCCGCACCCGGGAAAGGAGCTCGGTGCGTGCCGCCCTGAACCTCTGCCCTGAGCGGGGTCCAGACCCTCCTGCAGACAGGCTCAGGGTGAGAGTGGGCAGGCGCAGGCTGTGGACTCACCTGAACGTAGAGCCCACAGGGGCCTCGGGCTTCTGGGGGTCCTGCTGTGGGCTGGGCACCACGGCTGCCTGGGCTGGCCGAGACCCCAGNGGGTCCAGACCCTCCTGCAGACAGGCTCAGGGTGAGAGTGGGCAGGCGCAGGCTGTGGACTCACCTGAACGTAGAGCCCACAGGGGCCTCGGGCTTCTGGGGGTCCTGCTGTGGGCTGGGCACCACGGCTGCCTGGGCTGGCCGAGACCCCAGAGCTGGGGCAGAGGTGGGAGCACCCGGAGGGCCACGCTGTGGGGCTCCTGAGGAGGACCTGCGTGAAAGACTGGCCCCTGGGAGGAGATGGCCCTGGGGCTCCCCCGTGGCTGCAGGAGGCCCCGCGGGCCCCTTCCGGGATGGCCGTCCCGGGCCCCCTCCTGAAACCGATCCTGCCTCGGTCCTGCCCTCCATGGGTTCCTCCAGGTCCGCCCCCTGTGCGCCAACACTGGACAGCCCTGGGCAGCAGGCAGGGCATGAGGGACTGTGGTCCTGGCAGACACTTGTGGACAGTGTGGCTCTGAGTCTCCTGGGTGTCTATGCGGGGCCCACGGGGGCTGGACACGACCCTTGGCAGCTCAGGACACGGGGGACAGCTCTGGTCAGTGACTGCAGAGACACGGAGGAGGGTGGGGGCATAGTCGGGACCCACGACTCGCCCAGCTCCAGGACCTGGAGGCGGGGCACCGCTGGGTGCTTCTGGCTCACCCCAGGTCTGAGTCGGTGCGGGCCGGGCGGCACTCTGCTCTCTGACCTCTGTCCCGGGGTCGGGTACCTGGGAGCCGGTTTGGCTACATCTCCTCTCGCGGTGTTGCTCCCCTCAGCTCCGTGGTGACCCAGGGCTGCCCGGAATCCCCTTTGGCCCCCAGGCCCCGGGGCCTCTGTGACGAGGTTGGGCTGCTGGGCAGGACAGGACCCAGGAGCGTGGGCCTTTGAGTCCGATCCTGGCCCACTGCCCACCCTTGACAGGTGCTGTGAGTGGCTGAGGCCATGGCATCCCAGCAGAGGCCCAGCCGGCCTGAGGCCTGCAGAAGCTCCCCCAGGGTCAGAGGCGGGAAGCTGCTGGGGGCCTCCTGTCTGGGTCTCCACAGCCCAGCGCCTGGCCCAGGACCCTTCCTGAGGCTGTTGCTTTCCTGAATCAGCAGGGTGAGGGTGCACAGGGCGCAGTCCGACGGTCAGGAGGGCCGGTGGTGCCCCAAACACAGCCTCCAGCATCTCTGGTCGTGGACGCTCCGGGGCGGGGGTTTTTGTCCCAGAGAGTGTCACTGTGGTATAACCATAACTATAACCGCTATAATAACTACCACCGTGACACAGCCAGCATCAGAAACCCCAGTGCTGGCCTTCAGCGCCCCCTGGTCTTGTCTGGTGGGCGTGGAGTCCTCGGGAGCTGTCAGCTGGTCCAGGTCTGACAGGCCCTGTGCTGGGGAGAGTTCTGAGAACCTAGTCTTGATCCAGGCCTGGATGGCCCACCGGCAGGGTGCACCGTGAGGCCTCCTTGCCCAGCCGACTCTGGCCGTGGAGGACCCTCCTCCAGGTGCAGGGCTGAGTGCACCCTGGACTGAGGGGCTCTCTGAGCCCAGGTCCGATGTCCTGCTGAGCCTGCCCTCTGATTCCCTTCAGGCCAGCCGTGGCAGGCCGGGGAAGCCCAGGAGTTGAGCAGAGGCAGAGCAGGGCGGCCGCGGACGGCACCCTGCACAGGACCCTGGGGCAGGGATGCCAGTCCATCTTGAGCTCCCAGGCTGAGCTGGGGTGGCGGGTGGCCACGCCGCGGGGCTGGGAGGGAGACTTAGGTGTAACGGCTCCCACGGGCGCTTCCCGCAGAGGCTGGTCACTGGCTAGCTTCTGGTGCAGTGCCCGCTCCGGCCATGATATCTGGACACTGCGCAAGGAGCCTACACACCCCTGCTACATGTGAGAGGCCCCTCGAGCCCCTTCTGGCCACAGCCATATCTGGACTCCCCCAGCTCGGGTCTGGCAGCATGCTGGGAGCTGCTGCCTCTGCATGAGCCGCTCACAGCCTGCTCCGTGGCGAGCTCCTATGCAGTTGAGTACAGGCCCAGCCCCAGCGTCCACTGCTGTCAGCTTCCCTGAGCTCCCAGCAGGGTGGGAGGTGTCTAGGCTCTTGCCCCTGGGAAACGTGACATGGCGGTTTGCCCAGTGTGGGCTCTGCTCTTCCTGACCGCATCTGGGGGCACACTGGGTGCCCAGGGGTCAGGGCCAGCTTGGGCTAGGACGTGTGGCCGCGCGGCCAGTGCAGTCGTCTCAGAGTCTGGACACGGGCCCGTGGGCCGCGTCTGCCCAGAGAGGCCCAGAAGGCTGAAGTTCTGGTCTCTGAAGCTCAGGTCGGGAAGCCTGGCCGTGCGGGGCTGGGTGGCCGTACGGTTGGCAGGCTTTTGCTGCCCCATGTCTCACTGTGGTAGTCACTATAGAACCACCGCAGTAGAGCCCTTAGCAAAAGGGCAAGAAAAGCCTTGTTTGCACTGTAGGACATCCGCGTGGGGCCCCTGGATGTGGGGCATTCAGAGGGCTGAGCGGCTGTGGGGGCTGGGCCGCCTGGCTGGCCGTGGGTGGACTGGTGCCGGCCTCAGTCGTAGCGGAAGGCGTGGCGCCACAGGCGTCCTGCTGGAGCTCATGGGAGGCGTCTCCGGCCAGGTGGACGATGACCGCGCCAGCTCTGTCCTGAGGCTCCGAGCTGGGCCCAGCCAAGTGACAGCCTCCTGGGCTGATAGACTGAACCCAAACTGCCTGCAAACTGTGTGTCGGTCACCTTGAGGCCAGCTGTGCTCTGGGGCCAGCAGGTGCCTCCCACCAGGAAACCCAGGGGCAGAGCAGGGTCNAAAAAAAAAAAAAAAAAAAGACCAAAGGAAATATATAAAACCACTTGGAAAATGAGATTTAAAATGGCCAGAAATACATATATTTCATAATTATCTTAAATAGCAATGGTCTAAATGCTCCTACCAGATGTACTGGAATGCATACTAGATAAAAAAAGAAGAACTGGCAATGTGCTGCCTATATGACACTGACCTTATGACAAAGGGCATACATAGATTCAAACCGAGGGAATGGAAAAGATATTCTACTCAAATCTAAATGGCCAGAAAGCAGAAATCACAATATTCATACCAGACAAAATAGACTTTAAAACTTAGACCATAAAGAAAGATAAAGAAGGACACTATATTCTGATAAAAGAATCACCAGAAGAGGATTTTACACGCATCAACATATACACACCTAATTCAGGAGCACCCCAAACATAGAAGAAATCCTAACAGACATAAAGGAGAAACTGACGGGAATACAACAATAGGAGACGTTATCACTCCACTGACACCAGTGGACAGACCTTCCAGAGAATCAGTGAGACAACAGAGATTCTAGGTGATACAAAATAGAGCAGTGAGACTTGACGGATACGTTCACGATACTGCATCCAGAAAACCAGAATATACATTCTTTCCAAGTACACCAGGAACATCCTCTAGAATACAGACTAGGGCACAAAACAAGCCTCAGCATATTTAAGAGTGTGGAAATTATCTCGAGTACTCTTTCTGATCACACAGCATGAGACTAGCGATCAACCACAGAAAAGGAAATGAGAAGAAACAACGCCATGGAGAGTAAATAACATGCTGCTGTGAGACCAGTGGGTCAGCGAGGAAATCAAAGAGGAAACTGAAACTACCTTGAGACAAAAGGCAGTGAAAACACATACAAAGTCTATGGGATGCAGCAAGAGCAGTTTCTAGAGGGAAGTTCATAGTGACATAGGCCTTCATAGGAAAACAAGAGAAATCTCAAATCACACCTACCAGCAGCAGAAGACATTGAGCAGAAGTGGTTAGAATACACAGAACTATATTAAAATGCCCCAGTGAGCTGGACAACCAGGATGGTGTGCTCACTCACCTAGAGCCAGATATCCTGGAATGTGGGGTCAAATGGGCCTTGGGAAGAGTTGTGAGGAGCAAGTCTAGTAGAGGGGACAGAATTCCAGCCCGGCTACTCAAGGTCTTAGAAACTGACGCTGCACTCTGGGAGCCCTGCCCTTGGACCCCAGTGCATCTCACGGTGAGCACCAGGGCCACGTGGATGCCCCTGGGGGCAGAGGGGTCTGGGCTGCACTGGGAAGGACGAGGGGAAGATGGGTGTTGGGTGGGTGTGAGGAAGATCGGCCCGAGAGACAAAGCACAGGAGCTGTGGGTGGAGGGGTCCGGCGTGGGCCGTGCTGGGCAGAAGGGGCTCAGGGCTTGGGTGTGGGGTCAGGTTGACCTAGTTGGGTGAGGAGACCCCAGGGCCAGGGCAGAGAGGGGAGAAGAGGGAGAGGATATACGTATGCATATGGCTGATTCACTTCATTGTANTTCTGGGGGTCCTGCTGTGGGCTGGGCACCACGGCTGCCTGGGCTGGCCGAGACCCCAGAGCTGGGGCAGAGGTGGGAGCACCCGGAGGGCCACGCTGTGGGGCTCCTGAGGAGGACCTGCGTGAAAGACTGGCCCCTGGGAGGAGATGGCCCTGGGGCTCCCCCGTGGCTGCAGGAGGCCCCGCGGGCCCCTTCCGGGATGGCCGTCCCGGGCCCCCTCCTGAAACCGATCCTGCCTCGGTCCTGCCCTCCATGGGTTCCTCCAGGTCCGCCCCCTGTGCGCCAACACTGGACAGCCCTGGGCAGCAGGCAGGGCATGAGGGACTGTGGTCCTGGCAGACACTTGTGGACAGTGTGGCTCTGAGTCTCCTGGGTGTCTATGCGGGGCCCACGGGGGCTGGACACGACCCTTGGCAGCTCAGGACACGGGGGACAGCTCTGGTCAGTGACTGCAGAGACACGGAGGAGGGTGGGGGCATAGTCGGGACCCACGACTCGCCCAGCTCCAGGACCTGGAGGCGGGGCACCGCTGGGTGCTTCTGGCTCACCCCAGGTCTGAGTCGGTGCGGGCCGGGCGGCACTCTGCTCTCTGACCTCTGTCCCGGGGTCGGGTACCTGGGAGCCGGTTTGGCTACATCTCCTCTCGCGGTGTTGCTCCCCTCAGCTCCGTGGTGACCCAGGGCTGCCCGGAATCCCCTTTGGCCCCCAGGCCCGGGGCCTCTGTGACGAGGTTGGGCTGCTGGGCAGGACAGGACCCAGGAGCGTGGGCCTTTGAGTCCGATCCTGGCCCACTGCCCACCCTTGACAGGTGCTGTGAGTGGCTGAGGCCATGGCATCCCAGCAGAGGCCCAGCCGGCCTGAGGCCTGCAGAAGCTCCCCCAGGGTCAGAGGCGGGAAGCTGCTGGGGGCCTCCTGTCTGGGTCTCCACAGCCCAGCGCCTGGCCCAGGACCCTTCCTGAGGCTGTTGCTTTCCTGAATCAGCAGGGTGAGGGTGCACAGGGCGCAGTCCGACGGTCAGGAGGGCCGGTGGTGCCCCAAACACAGCCTCCAGCATCCCTGGTCGTGGACGCTCCGGGGCGGGGGTTTTTGTCCCAGAGAGTGTCACTGTGGTATAACCATAACTATAACCGCTATAATAACTACCACCGTGACACAGCCAGCATCAGAAACCCCAGTGCTGGCCTTCAGCGCCCCCTGGTCTTGTCTGGTGGGCGTGGAGTCCTCGGGAGCTGTCAGCTGGTCCAGGTCTGACAGGCCCTGTGCTGGGGAGAGTTCTGAGAACCTAGTCTTGATCCAGGCCTGGATGGCCCACCGGCAGGGTGCACCGTGAGGCCTCCTTGCCCAGCCGACTCTGGCCGTGGAGGACCCTCCTCCAGGTGCAGGGCTGAGTGCACCCTGGACTGAGGGGCTCTCTGAGCCCAGGTCCGATGTCCTGCTGAGCCTGCCCTCTGATTCCCTTCAGGCCAGCGGTGGCAGGCCGGGGAAGCCCAGGAGTTGAGCAGAGGCAGAGCAGGGCGGCCGCGGACGGCACCCTGCACAGGACCCTGGGGCAGGGATGCCAGTCCATCTTGAGCTCCCAGGCTGAGCTGGGGTGGCGGGTGGCCACGCCGCGGGGCTGGGAGGGAGACTTAGGTGTAACGGCTCCCACGGGCGCTTCCCGCAGAGGCTGGTCACTGGCTAGCTTCTGGTGCAGTGCCCGCTCCGGCCATGATATCTGGACACTGCGCAAGGAGCCTACACACCCCTGCTACATGTGAGAGGCCCCTCGAGCCCCTTCTGGCCACAGCCATATCTGGACTCCCCCAGCTCGGGTCTGGCAGCATGCTGGGAGCTGCTGCCTCTGCATGAGCCGCTCACAGCCTGCTCCGTGGCGAGCTCCTATGCAGTTGAGTACAGGCCCAGCCCCAGCGTCCACTGCTGTCAGCTTCCCTGAGCTCCCAGCAGGGTGGGAGGTGTCTAGGCTCTTGCCCCTGGGAAACGTGACATGGCGGTTTGCCCAGTGTGGGCTCTGCTCTTCCTGACTGCATCTGGGGGCACACTGGGTGCCCAGGGGTCAGGGCCAGCTTGGGCTAGGACGTGTGGCCGCGCGGCCAGTGCAGTCGTCTCAGAGTCTGGACACGGGCCCGTGGGCCGCGTCTGCCCAGAGAGGCCCAGAAGGCTGAAGTTCTGGTCTCTGAAGCTCAGGTCGGGAAGCCTGCCAACCGTGCGGNTAGGACGTGTGGCCGCGCGGCCAGTGCAGTCGTCTCAGAGTCTGGACACGGGCCCGTGGGCCGCGTCCGCCCAGAGAGGCCCAGAAGGCTGAAGTTCTGGTCTCTGAAGCTCAGGTCGGGAAGCCTGGCCGTGCGGGGCTGGGTGGCCGTACGGTTGGCAGGCTTTTGCTGCCCCATGTCTCACTGTGGTAGTCACTATAGAACCACCGCAGTAGAGCCCTTAGCAAAAGGGCAAGAAAAGCCTTGTTTGCACTGTAGGACATCCGCGTGGGGCCCCTGGATGTGGGGCATTCAGAGGGCTGAGCGGCTGTGGGGGCTGGGCCGCCTGGCTGGCCGTGGGTGGACTGGTGCCGGCCTCAGTCGTAGCGGAAGGCGTGGCGCCACAGGCGTCCTGCTGGAGCTCATGGGAGGCGTCTCCGGCCAGGTGGACGATGACCGCGCCAGCTCTGTCCTGAGGCTCCGAGCTGGGCCCAGCCAAGTGACAGCCTCCTGGGCTGATAGACTGAACCCAAACTGCCTGCAAACTGTGTGTCGGTCACCTTGAGGCCAGCTGTGCTCTGGGGCCAGCAGGTGCCTCCCACCAGGAAACCCAGGGGCAGAGCAGGGTCATTCCTGCTGCTGGCCGTCCTGGGAGTCTGGGCCCAGGTGTGCTGGCCCAGCCCCAAGGGCAGCGCTGAGCTGTTCCATCCTCGTGGCCCCAGTGGGACTGGGAGCTGGTGCAGGGAGCGGCTTCCCCCACCCTGCACCTGTCCCCACCCTGACGCTGGGAGCCCGGAAGCCCAGGACGAGGAATTGGCTGAGGGGCAGGGCTCTCCTCCCCAGGCACTTCGTGCCCTCTGCACCCTCACGGCTCCAGGCCTTGGAGCATGGTTGAGAACCATCCTCTTGAGGCCTCAGCGGCCCCTGGGCACCCACTCCACGTTGATTTTGGGAGGTGGGTTGTGATCAGGCCTGGAAGCTCTGGCTTGTCAGCAGAGTCCCTGCTGGAAGGTGGACACTCCTCTGGATCTGGTCTCCCCCTAGCACCCCAGGGCATCGAGAGGGGCCCCCTCCGCCTGCAGGGGGTCCTCGTGACCAGGGCTGGAGGGTGGCCCTTTGCTGGGACGCCTGCCCTGCTGGCAGGTCTTGGTCCTGGGGAGTCTTGGTCCTGGGGAGGGGTCAAGGGCTCCCTGGGACGGCTGCCCCATCAAGACCTTGGCCACATTTGCTCAACACTCTTGGTAGGTGGCCCAGAACCCTGGGCACTTCCTTGTCGCTAGGCCGTGGGCTGAGCCCAGGGCCCATGCCCGCACACCCCTTCTGGCTCACCGTCCTGAGCTGGTTGGGGAGGCCCCCTGGTTGGGAGCCCAGTGCCCCGGGGACGCATTGCCCAGCTCCACACCTGCGTGCCGGTCGGGCCCTATGACAGGGCCTGAGTCACTGTGGCTGTAGCAGGAACTATCCTCATGGTGCTCTCACGGTGACATGCACACCCTCAGAGCCCTCCCTACCTGGCCCTGTGTGTGTGGCCGCCCCCGTGGGCTCCAGCTGTCTCTGAGGTGGGGATGCTGCGTTTCCAGTGGGTTTTGCTTTGAACAGGATGAGCAAGGTGCAGGTGAGTCTGACGCAAACCTCCACGGGTGAAGAGGCAGCCTCGCTCTGGGCCTGGGGCCCGCTGAGATCTGCCCACGGGTCCCACGGGAAGCCTGCCTGCTGGGGGTTCTGGTCATGTCCTTGCTGCCCTCTGGGCCCCTCTCAGAGCTTCCCTGTCCAGGGCCTGACCGGTGAGGGTGAGCACCCCTGGCCGTCAGCTAACACCTGTTGGAGGTTGCTGATGGTGCCTGGCTCATGCCTGGCATGTGTGTCCACCCCTTGGAGCGGGCACAGCCACCTGGATGCGAGGCCGGCTCCTGTCTACGGCCGTGGGGGCCTCCCCCTCCAGCGTCGGGTGCAGGTGGCCCGCGATGCGGGTGTTTCCGCGGTCGTCTGGGAAGTCTCTGGTGACCAGCCTTCCCTACCCTGTTCCCTGGCTCTAGTGCGTGTCCTTCTAAGGACCCCAGGAGCCAGCTGGGGGCACCTGCCGCCCAAGGAGGGGCTGGCCATGCAGGTGAGTCAGGGCCTGGCCTGGGTGGGCGGAGCAGCAGCAGCTCGGCGGGGCGTCTGCCCCGGCTCCGGCCCTGCTGCAGGGGCGGCGCCTGCCCACGTCCTTGGGCCTGGGACGCCCTGTTAGGAGCCAGGCCCTCCCAGCACCTGTGCTTATGGAGTGGCCACCAGGATGGGGAGGAGCGGGGCCTCAGCCCTCCTGCGGGGCAGCCTGGCAGCTCCGCGTGAGAAAGCAGCCGGGCATCCGTGGGCAGGGACACGGTGAGCCAGGGCGTCAGAGGACAAGACGCAGCCCCCCACACAAAAGCCCGGGAACAGGAGCAGACGGGCGGCCTGGGAGGCGATTGCTGGGGGCGCATTAGGCGCGCTTTTATTCTGCCAGGGAGCCGGGGCCTCATGTCTGGGATAGAGGGCGGTGGGGGAGCCAGTGATATAGAAGTTTTGCAACAAAGGGAAGGTAGTTTGGATGTCCAAAGGGTATTGCTAATTAAAGAAAGCCAGATAACCAAGTTCAGGAGCCAGTGCTTTTCTGTGAGTTGGGAGGTGCAAGAGTCTGGGCCCCCTGAAAGCACTCATTTCACAAGCACCCCGCTATCTGGGCCAGTGTCCCGCGTTTTCACATCCTGAGTTTCCTCGGCTCACTGAGGGGAGTGGCTGCAGCCCCTGGGATGCTGGAAGGCAGGTACTGTTCACGTCCCTGGGCGCCCTCAGGGCTCAGAAATTCACTCTTGGGGGCTGGCATCTGGGATGACTGTGGCATCCTTGTTTACTGATATGGTAGGAAGTACTCCATTTCTCAAAGATAAGAAGAAAAAGGGAGACTTTATTCAAGCCAAACTGAGGATTCTAGCCCCAGAAGGGCAGCGGATTCTCAGAACTCACTCTGCTTACTGGGAGTCAAAGGCACAGTCATACGTATTTTTGAGACAAAGGATTGTCCATCGGAAAGACGTGAGGGTTTTCACAGAAAGGTCACCGAGGGTGCCCAGCCAGGTAAGTCATAGAAAGTGGGCAGAGGTTTGCTGAGGCCCCTCCAGAGCTGGGAAGGACTGCTGATCTTTAGGAAGCTATGCGGCCGGTGTCGGAAGAGAGGAAAACATGCCCTTCCCCTTGCGGCAGCCCTCTGGCGTCTGAGGAGCACCGGCTGAGCTGAGCCACAGAAGCTCAGGTGCCAAGAAGGCCCAGCACGGGCAGGGGCATGCTCCACGGAGGCCTGTCCTGCCTGAAATGGAAAAGCAGCCTCACCACCTTTCAGGGTCCCTGCAGGCGTGGGGGGAGGGCCGCCCCCTTGGCGTCCACATGGGCTTGCAGTGGCTTAATAGAGTGAGTCTTTGCTTCCCATGGGGGAGGTCACTGGGTGAGCTGTACAGAGTTCTGAGTGTCTGCTTGAGTCTGCAGTGAACTGCACAGAATTTGGCTTCCTAGAATTTCATCTGGACTTCCCTGGTGGCTCACTGGTAAAGAAGTCTCCTGTCAGTGCAGGAGAGGCTGGTTTGCTCCTGGGTCAGGAAGCTCCCCTGGAGAAGGAAATGGCAACAGACTCCATTATTCTTGTCCGGGAAATCCCGCGGCCAGAGGAACCTGGTGGGCTGGACAGTCACGGGGTGAAGAGTTGGACACAACTTAGTGTCTAAACCACGACAAACAAGAATGAGAGCTTCAGGGATGGCGTCTGGCTGTTTGCTGGCGCGTCATGCAGCCTGAGCTTCTCCCTTTGGTCCGCACACGGCCATGGGGCATCGGGGCAGGATGCCTACACGCAGGCATGACCAGTTTCACAGATGCGCGAAAGCTTGTCCAATCCACCAGGGCCTGGACTTGCAGACGATTACAAACTTGGTAATCTCAGAGCTTTCTTGAGGATTAGCACTCTAATTCGATTCCTACTTCCTCCTCAGTCAGTTCTGTGGCTAGAAAAGGAGCGCTCTGGGTGAGGGCCTTGACTTTGTTGGCATGCTCTGCTAACCCCTGTGCTCTGGACTTGCTCGGTCCTCCCAGCCGGCACTGTGTCCAGGGCAGGGGAG
>SJYV01038322.1:0-24535 GCA_006410875.1 Neotragus pygmaeus
AGAAAATTCTCCTAGATCCCAACAACAAGTCAACTACCACTATGAGTTTTTAGTGTTTCCATAGGTAATTGATCTTTGCTGGTGCCTCCTTATGTATTTTAGTGTAAAATCAAGAAACACAGAGGGAGTGCATCAGAACCTATAGCCTCCTCTGTATACTCACTCTTGAAAGCAAAACTGTCAATGCACAGAGATGACTCCTGATCCAACCGGATTAATCCTAGTCCTAAAACTGGTCTTGGGGAAGAGTAAAGCATCAGGGCCACCTGCCAGCCTCCTCCTTTCTCATTACACTCACTAACCACATGACATTAGTTTCATGGCCTTGTCACAAGGCCACAGATGCCCCTGATTCGTGGTCTTTACACTCTAAAGAACTTTAAACGTTTGGCAGACATTGATAAACAGAGTACCCTGCTCTGTTTTCCTCATCAGATGAATACCAAAACCCTTGTCAAGGTGACAGAGCTATTAAGTGTCTATTCACACAGCAATCAGAAATTGGAGCATCAATCAGTAATCATAAAGTCAGGGGCATTTTCTCACAAAGTCAGGAATTCAGAGGGCTTTCATAAGCTAATCAGCAGGCATCAAATAGACAATCAATCTAATTAGCTGCTCACATTCGGATGGCAATCAAAGCAGCACAGGGCGCTTCATTAGTAATGATATTGAAAATTGTGATCTGTGCAGTATTCAGCTAGGAAATGAGTATCCTTTTTTTGTAAATAGGTAAGGAGGATACGGCTGGCTGTGTGTACAGTGTGCCAATTCAAAGATGCAGGCACCTGAAAGCAAACTAATGCCTACTTTTACTGTTCTGTTGGCCTAAATGTAAGGGAGGTGGGCAGGGTCATTTTTCAATAAGTTTGACAGTAGTGAATCAGTAGAGTGGGTAACATGACCCACCTCAGAGGAAATTCAAGACAGAGGGGAGTGAAGGGGATGTCAATAATCACAGAAATTTACTGTTTTGTTTTGTTGACGGAAGTGCCATTGTTTAGCTCTAAATTCAACCCTGTTTACCTTCAAAACCCACAATGTTTCTACCATGTATGCCTTCTCTGGATAAAACCAGCACCAAAGCACTCCATGGTGGGGACCTTGAGAATCACCCTTCTTCAAGGTAAGAGCACTCCTCTCCTTCCACCGTGAGAATCAGTCAGAGTGCCATTGGCCACATTGGTGGTAAAGGCCTTCTGAGATAGAGGCTGTGTCCTCTTCTCAATCCAGGATGACAATTGTATATTACATATTTTTCCAGGCATTGTGAAGGTAACTGAAGAGACCAGCTCATCTTATCTTTGGATAACACTGACACACACGCACACAAAACCCCAAATTTTATGGCTTTCTCTTGTGCTACAAATCTTCATATTCTAGAATTTGAGAATTGAGCAGAGGGAGGAACACTGATACATCACATGTCAGAAGAGCCTTCTGAAAAAAAGCTAGAGGCCAGGAGCTGGTTGCCTTCAAACTGGTATATTTCTAAATTGCCTGTTTCAAGAGAATGGATAGCCATTCTTAGTGAAGCTTAGAATATGCTTAAGAAAGCTGGTATAACATGGTCATATAACCAAAGTTAAAAAAAAAAAAAAAAACTCCCATACATTTTCTCTGTATAGTACACTTTCAGTCTCAATAAATATCCTTGGTAAACATATGTTCATGAGTGAGTAATAGTAACAATATTCAGACACCAAGCCATTTAGCACCAAGACATCTGTGCCCTACCAGACCCTAAGTAAGTTCCTTACAAGGGAAGTCTCCTGTCCCACATGTCTTGAGGCATCTCCATCAGGTTGGGGTGGAGGAATATCCACAGATTTAAAGACCCCTGTCCTTCAAGTCTCAGCTCTGCAGTCACTTCCTCTAAAGAGCCCCTGACCCTGTTCCACCTCTCCTGGTGGTCTATCTTCTTCTAACCTCATCCACACTTTCAATTCCTATCTTTTAACTTCTATCTTCTAACCCCAACCTACAATGCTTTCTTACACATATTTATTTACATTTTTGAATCCCTCTATTAGACTGAAAGTCTCCTTAGAGCAAACAAGGCTTTTGATTCAACTTTTTAACCCCATTCACTAATATGTGTCTGATGAATAAATTAATGTTTTGTGTTTTTTCAAATTAGTTTTGGTTTCTGTGAAAAGTTGAGTTCTGTGAAAGGAAAGTCATTACAGGGATTTAGCAAGAACACCTAGTGCCCAGAAGGCTGTGTGAGATATTAAAGCTCACGTCTCCGTCTCCGAGGAGTTTCTGTGCCTATGTGTGATAGATCACTCGTGGAGTCACACTGCAGGAAGTTTAATATGAGGGCTGGAGAGAACAAGCATTCAAAGGATGAAAAATCTGGTTTATGATCAAAAAAAACTCCTAAGGGGTGTTCAAGGGGCTTGTTATAAAGAAAGAAAAGTTTAAAAGGCAGGGAAATAAATGAGGACATAGTATCTTAAGGGAGAGAGCAGAAACAGGTCTTTCTTTATACAAAGGAGAACACCAGAGTCTTAGAAAATGCATAGTAATTCCATTGAAGATATTTAAGCTTCTACATTCCAAGATAAAATTTTTCAGATGAAAAGTGCCATAAAGGAACTAGGAAATAAAATCCCCTGTGAGCAAAGTAATCTGTGTGTTTCATTTGTCTCCCCCACCCTTTTTGATGTCTTACAGCACAGAGCGCTTGATTATACAAAGTCTGGGCCCTGCTGCACCTGACAATGGAACGAAGCAGGAGGAGTCTGGAGCCGGTGGGCACCGTAGCTGCAAACCCCAGTGGGCACACCCACTGGTAGGCACTGAAAGAGGTGCTGCAGAGTCTGTGTCTGGCTTGTGCTTGGCTGCTTGTCATTACAGTGCAGCCTGAGATGAGCCACAGTTCACTGCTGTTCTGTGCAGGAAAACCAGGATGCTCTGCAGAGAATGCTGACGAGCAACTTCCCTGGAACACACGCAAGGGCTATTGCAAGAGATTTTCTGTCTGGGGTGCATGTTAGTTTGCTAGGGCCGCAATGACAAAATATCACAGATTGGGTACCTTAAACAACAGAAACTTGTTCTTTCACAGTTCTGGAAGCTAGAAATCTATGATCAATATATTGGAAGGGTTGGTGTTTCCAAAGCCTTTCTTCCTGGCTTGCAGATGGCTGAATTCTCTCTGTGTCCTCAGATAGCTCTTCCTCTGTGCACATGGGTCTCTGTGTCCAAATCTCTGCTTGTAAGGACATCGGTTTTATTAGACTATTGATTGCATTTTAACTTAAGGTTAAAGGTCCTCTTTAAAGGTCCTATCTTTAATACAGTCACATTCTGAGGTACTAGAGGTTAAGAGCTCAACAATGAATTTTGGGAGATCACAACTGAACCTTTAACAGGGAAGGGTAGCTGCCCCTCAACTACCATCTGCAAAACGTATTCAGAGTATTCTTCTGTATTCTTCTCAGAGTACCTTCTTTCAATGATCCAATAATAGAAAACAAGGCTAATATTTTTGACAGCTTACTATTTCCAGGAATGACTGCAAATACCCTGAATGAGTAATTTCATAATTACAATAATCTTTTGAAGCATNAGTATTCTTCTGTATTCTTCTCAGAGTACCTTCTTTCAATGATCCAATAATAGAAAACAAGGCTAATATTTTTGACAGCTTACTATTTCCAGGAATGACTGCAAATACCCTGAATGAGTTATTTCATAATTACAATAATCTTTTGAAGCATGTATGGTTATTGGTCTCATTTTACTTGGGGGGTTCCAAAGTAGTTTTATTTTGTTTTTTTTTAATGTTGCTCACTTTTTAAAAAAAGCTTTTAAGGTATAATTGATATAAACTGGTCCATGATTAGAGTATATAATTTGATAATTTTTGTGATATGTTCACACCTGTGAATTCATTATGCAGTGAAAAATTTCTTCCTGCCCTTTGTAATCCTCCCCCACTGCTCCTTCCCACAATCCAGACACCCCATCTCCAGGCAACCAGGGTTCATTTTCTATCACTATAGTGTTGCTTGCATTTCACAAGGCTGGAATTTACAGCATGTTCTCTTTTCTGACTTCTTTCCCTCAGTATAATTGCTTATAGACTCACCATCTTCCCAATATAATACAACAGATTGGTCATGCTCTTGTCTTAATGTTGAGAAACCATCCTTTATTGTGTTTGGAATCTCTTCTATGTTATCTTCAAGTTTTATCTCATTGTTCCTTAGAAATTCTAAACAGCTATTCTTATTTCCAATAATATCACCACAAATCAAAAAGTGTTAGATCTATACCTATTAGTAAACATAGTAACCAGGAACCAAGAGTACTTATAATATTACTGGGAAAAATATGCTTTCAGTTTTCAAATACCATGCATGAGCTATGGAGCTAAAGGATTTGGTGTAGGGTTTTTATATCTGTATGTTCTTATTAATGACATAAAATCCTCTTCTTCTTCCCCGACTCTGTTTAAATTCACTGTTTTTTTCTTTTTCTGTCTGCAGTGTAATTTGACCTCTTACTTGAATACAGAACATAATTCAACTGACAGATGTGTTTATACCACATGAAACACAATTCTTAAATCATTAGCAAATGAATGGTTGCAATATTCCCAGGATGCTCTCTACTCTCCTGCAAACTCAAAGCAACTGTGGCTACTTATTAATATATGGACCCCCAGTGCCTTTTTGAGACATTTAAAAGCTGGTTGATGTGAGAGGGATCTAATGGAAAATTCACAGAGAAAGATGGAATGGAAGATGTGTCCCGAGACTGGGAAAGAATTTTCTGATGGAGAATAACAGAGGCACAAACTGTTATCTAATGCCACGATACAAGCTAGATAGCAGCCAGATAAAGTGAGAAGAAATGACCTAGGAACCTCAGAGAGAGCCAATGTCATGGCCAAAGTCAGGGCCAAGATAATACCCAAGTCTCCTGACTCTAAAGTCTATGCTGCATGGCGAGTGGGACCAACAGAAAAATCAGCTGAAGCTGGGCCTCTGCTATCTTGATTGAGCTACAATTAGGAGCCAATCAGTCTTAGTTCCTTGTTATAAGAAACTACTGTTCTGCCACATGAGCTCTCTCAGTACTTCAAGTATTGTATTTTTCCCTTAGAAACTGTTTTTTTTTTAATCAAAATACATTTTTCCGTTATTTCATTTTTCAATGCAAAGTTATCCATTTTCTAATAATGGTAAAATATTGTTTCAAAATTTCCATATAAGTGACTCTTTAAAAAAATCAACTTAATTGTAGGAAAGGTCTGAAAAGATAGTAAGAAACTATAAGGCCAAAGTGTAGGAGAAACAGCAACCCTGAGTGGTAACCAAAAATTGCTACTCTGGCCTCCACCCATCAACTACATGAACAGCCTCCCATTTCACTAGCAAATTAAGGGTAAAGATAATTTTATAACCTCATATGGCACAAGAGAGCGTATTTGACAAAATTCAGTATCCATTCATAATAAAAATAAAATCTTTAAGCAAGCTAGGTAAGGAAGGGAACATATAAATCTATTAAAGATAATGTCAATACACAAAAAACTTGCAGCAATATCAGAAACAAAACAAGGCTTTACTCTTTCCCACCTTCTGCCCATATACAGGACAAGAAGTCAGGAAACAAAAAAGTAGAGGGTAAAAAAGGAAGAAATAAAATTATCATAATTCATAGATGGTTTCATCTTGTTAAATTTCTTGAGTTTATCAAGTTTTCTATATATGAAATCAATATACAAAAATCATTTTTACTTCAGTAAACCAACAATAATTAAAAGTAATTAAAACAGTATATGTAGTATTACTAAAAATGTAAAACAGAAAGTAATAATTAACTGACCAACGTGCCATATTCCTACAAATCAAATAATAAAATTTTACTGATACGCTTTAATGAGAGTTAAATAAAGAAGATACATGTTGACAGGCAGGAAGACAGGAAGATTCCATATTTAAAGCTGTCAGTTCTTCCCAAATAAATCTAAAAGACTCAATCTATTAACAATAATATCATTTAAAATCCAGGAAGTCTGCCCAAGTATATAACTTGACAAGTCAGCTGAACAATTTCTATGAAAATGAAAAGAAATAGACAAGATCCACTTAAAGAAGAACAAAGTGGGAAGACTTGCTTTCCAGATATCATGTCATATTATAAAGCTTTGATAATGAGAAAAGGCAAAAAGACAAAGGCAAAGAACAGAGAACCTAGAAGGGGATCTATCCACACATGTACACTTGATTTATACAGGGTCAAACTGCAGAGCTGTAGGGCAGGGACAGATTTTTCAATAAGTGTTTCTGAGATAATTGAATAATCTATAAGGAAAATAAAATAAAATTAGAATCTACTTCATACCCTATAGAAGATATTAACTTCAGGTATACCATAAACCTAAATAAATGGAAAAGGAAAAGCAGTATAACTTCTTGTCAGTAGAGAAGAATATCTTTATAAATTTGGGTATAAATTGATTTCTAAAATAAAACAAAAATATATTAACTATAAATAATGACAAGTACCAATATAATAAAATTAAATGATCTGTTCCTTAAAAGACGCCATAAAAACAAGCCACAGACTATATTTTTCACACATATAAACAAAAGACTGTTATTTAAAATACATAAAGATTTCCTACAAAGACAGGAAAAATAGGCAAGTGTTCTAAAAAGACATATTATTAAAGAGGAAAGTTAAATGGCCAATAAAGATATGAAAGTATGTTCAACCTTATTAATCATTAAAGAAATTAAAACTAAAATGTGGCACCACTTTACAGACAGTAGGTCAGCTAAAATGTAAACTGCTGTTAATACCAAGTGTTGGTGATGATGGGAGCAAATGGAACTCATACACAGCTGATGGGAATGTCAACTGTTTAACCAGTTTGGAAAACTGACAGTATTTCTATGGCCAAGTCTGCACATCCCTGAGATGCTGTAATTCTATCCCTAAGTATATCACCAACAATCTTACATATATATGTTCTCCAAAAAACATAGACAACAATTTTACAGCAGAATTATGTGCCAGAATCAATAACCAGAATATTAAAAGATCTTAGGGTTTTCATTAAAAGAGCACAAAATATTAACAAAAATGAAAGGATCATAGTTACACATAACCAACATGGATAAATCTCATAAACATAACATTAAATGAAGGAATAAAGATAGAAAATAGCACGCATAGTATAATTACATTTATATAAAACAAAAAATAGACTATACTGTTTAGTGATACATGGTCAAGAAAATGTCATTCTTACTCTAAATGAGGGGGGAGGATGAATACTGACCATGAAGGGGCATGAGGGCTTGAGGGGAGCTGATCTTGTTCTATTTCTTGATGCACATAGTGCTTACAAGTGAGTATACTCTGTGACTTGTTTGTATAATATTAAACCACATTTTCAAGTTTAAGAAATCCTTTTTAATTCCAATCAACAACTACTTTTGACACTTACATACTGAATTTAACTGCCACACAACTTGTTTTGGGCTATCTACTTTGAAAAATCTGAGTCCTCTGACGTTCTGCATGATGTGTCTTATAATTCATGTTGGTACCATATTTATTTCTGTGAGTTCTTGGGTGGAACTGCTAATTAAACTTCATGTTTCATTCATTCATGCAATTAAATTCCACCCAATGGGATGCAAGTTTTTGTTTATATTACATGGAACATAGACTCTTTTGATCTGCATTCTCTGGTGGTTTATCTTATATTTTAGCTCAGGAAATAATCTCTTTCTCAATCTTTTGATTTGTTCCAACTGTTTTGACTTCTTCCTTAGAAGAAATGATCATATTAATCTTAGGCCTGGGATCACTCCTTTCTCTTCTATCTTCTCTCATGGTATTATCCTTTATTTATAAATTTCCACCTAGCAGATCCATCTAATAGGGTCTCTCAAATATATACTCCACATTATTATATCTGTTTGCGTAGTATCAGTTCTCTACTGCCTCTGGAGGGAATTTCGTTTCTGCTATTTTCCTTCTAATTTTTTCATAATCATTCCTTGCTCTCTCACCTGTTTTTTCTTCAAATCTCCTTTCTCGTCATTTTCTGCCCATATGTTAGCTCTTAACTGTTTTCAAATATGGAAGCACAAATGCCGGGTTTTGTTGCATTTTATTTAAATATTTTAAATGATTTCCTTCTGTACCTTCTAATTAACAATCGTTATCAGAACGTCTTTTCCATCTAAGGGTGATCTTTCCTTCCTGGCTGTGTAGTCCGCTGTCACAGACGTCATGCAGGTCTTCTTCTGTGCCCTCCTTGCGTGAGGAACTATCTTCTTAAGTTTAACATTCCCTAAAAATCATGATACGCGCAATTTCTCTCATTATCGAACTGCTGGATGTACAATGATATGAAAGTCTTTTGTAAACATCTCAAGATTTTTCTTAATCCCACTGGTTTGGTATATTTATCAACATGTTGTTATGCTATATGTTGATTCTATATGTACTAAACTGAACTTCCCATGATGCACTGCCACCAACGTCTTTCCTAACTCAGTTCTGTAAATAGCGCTTTTTTGAAGGTTCGAGACTCCCAAAATACAGCATGCTTTCCCTTCTTCACATACGTCATACAGTTGTATTTTTAAAATGTCAGTGTTTTACTATATGTTAAAAGGAAACAATACAGGTGTGGGTTGGAGATGAAATTGGAATATAAAGAGAAAGTGGGAAGTGAGAAAGAATAGCTTCTTACCTATCTCAACATACGTTACACACGCACACAGCTGTCATGCAGTGGAGAGAGATTTCCAGTCAGTAAAGAGCTTGTGCTTCTAATCAGGAGGACAGAGAATACAAGCAGGAGGGAGGGAATTGGAATGGGTGATTTTTCATGAGCCTAGACAATGGACCATCGATTACACTTCAATCCAGTTCAATCAACCTAATGGTAGAAATTCCTTCTAGATTTGGCAATAGACTTACTGTCAATTTTAATTTATCCTGTTGTGAGTTAGTAGCAGTTCAAATAGAAACCTGAAGTCCCTTGACTTAAATATTGTTTGGGGGTGTTTTTTTTTTTATATTTCTTTATTTGGCTGTGCCAGGTCTTAATTGTGACACATGGGATCTTTAGTTGCAGCATGTGAACNCTGTTGTGAGTTAGTAGCAGTTCAAATAGAAACCTGAAGTCCCTTGACTTAAATATTGTTTGGGGGTGTTTTTTTTTTTTTTTTTTTTAATTTATTTATTTATTTATTTTTAAATTTAACTTTACAATACTCTATTGGGTTTGCCATACATCGACATGGATCCACCCTTTGGCTGTGCCAGGTCTTAATTGTGACACATGGGATCTTTAGTTGCAGCATGTGAACTCCTAACTGTGGCATGTTAAGATCTAGTTAATATGTGGGATCTAGTTCCCTGACCAGGGGTTGAACCCAGGCCCGTATTGGGAGCATGAGTCTTAGCCACTGGACCACCAGGGAAGTACCTTAAATATTGTTTTTTTACTAAAACATTCATTTTCTTTAAAAATGCCTATTAACCTTATAAATTATGACATTCCAGGAACATGGCAGATTCAGTCAACAAAGCAAGAGTTCTGCTTACAGGAAAATGAAGGTCTGATTATATACATTGTATAACATAACATATACTTGAACTCAAAGGAAAGAAAGGGGAATTTCTAAGTGTCATAAAAAAGAGGAAACTTAAAGAAAGCATAGCCATCAAGAAATCGAAAAAACAGCGGCCCAAGTAATACCGCATGGCATAATGGACCACAGGATGTAGGAGGTATAGGGCTGGGCAGCTCAGCACATAATGGACTACTGGACGTAGGAGTTACAGGGCTGGGCTTTAGAGCCCACATAAGGAGAGGACAGGTGATATTTCACACATGTGAAGTAGGATGCTAAATCTAAGAAACCTCAGTGATAATGAGAATAGAAGTACACCCACTAGCTTCGACACCAAAGAGAGAAAATGCATCTTGGGAATGGTGTGTGAAAATATAAAAATACACAAGCCAAGCAATAATTTTACAATAGCCATAATTAAAAGGTTAATTTTTGTTAAGCAACATAACCCGTGTTGGGTAAATTTGTAAACCCTACATTTTTTTCTATCAATATGATATTCATAGCTCAGAGTGATAAGTAAATCAAAACATTGGTTTAGACCTATAAAATCCCTGGATAACCTGGAAGTTAAAACAAAAACAAATAAACATAAAAACCCTTCATGGCAATATGTCTATAACCAAGGGTTTATGGGACCAGATAGCCTGAGCATAAAACAATGCATACAAACAGAAGCGTATAGCTAAACACACACACACACACACACAAGGAAATGATCACAAGGGAAATATTGATAAACAGATATACTCAATCCCCCAAAATTTTAGAGAGTAGAAAAACTAGACTCTAAAATAGTATGATCAAAGTAAACACAGGGACAAAAATAAAAAAAGGTATAAGGGAAAACTGTCTTATAGGACCTTAGGGAAAAGAACTATCAGCTTTGAAAGTAAAGGTTAAATATTACATCTAGGAATTAAACACACACAAACATATACACAATGTGTTTTCAGAGAAATTAAACATTCAGTAAATAAGCAGAGCTGAGAACTGAATTAGGGAACTAGAAGTTCCCCACACTGATTAAAATACGGAAAATATTAAATAAAGCTTAAGAAATACAGATAATAGAAGGAGACATCCAATTTATACTTAATGAATGCTCTACCAGGAGGTTAGACTGAACCCTGAAAAGTCAGTGTTTATTAATAATCTCCTAGGATTTTACAGAATTGCTGAAAGGTAGAAATACACTGTACCCCAACATAGCATACTTTTTAAAAATCCGCACGTGGATTTTTAGACACACTGCCACAAAGCCCCAAAGACAAGAAGAGAATCTTAGGAACAACCAAAGAAGAAAGGCAGAATATTTACAAAGAATTCACAATTCAATCTTTCATTAGCAAAAACAGAGATCAAAAGAAACTGAATTCATATTATCAAAATATAGGAAAATAATTAATAATAATAAAGAACTATATTCTCAGATTATGATTCAAGAGAGAACATTAGAAGGAATTCCTTGATGGTCCAGTGGTTAGGACTCTGCACTCTTAGTGCTGAGGGCCCAGGTTCAATGCCTGATCAGGAACTAAGACACTGTAAGCGGTGCAAAGCAGCCAGAACAGAAAGGGAGAACAGAAGAGACATTTCAGACAGACTTACCAATTCACAGAACCTTACAGAAACAATAAAGGATGTACTTGACTAAGAATGAAGTTGAAGTCAGAAGGAAGAGTTTGATATATATATATATATATCCCTCCATATTTTCTTTTCCATTCACATACTAACATATCTACTGGCATCAAATAACATATGCAGAGTATTTAATACGTAATAAGCATTCAACTAATGTGAGCTTTTAGGAGAAATATTTTTGAATTGTGTTTCTTAATCTTTAACTTCAGAACATAGAAAGACACACAAGGGTTGCATATTGATCTTGGTGCTGGCCATGCAGTTAAAGTCTCATTATTTCTAATAATTTACCTGCAAGATTCTGAGTATGAAATGATATAACTTGAAAATTAAACTGCTTTGGTTACTAAAAGGTGGAGTTGTCTAGGATGAGTTCAAGATTTCTGAGTTGATTCAATAAAGAGCAACTACGTCAAAGGCAGAAGTGAAAGGGTAATTCTGAAAGGAGCTGACATTACAGGACACTTTTGCAAAATATTTCTTCTCTGTGTTTTAGTTTCCTCTTCTGTAATAGGGATATAATAATTTTGTCTACACAAGTATTTGCATTCTTTCTAGCCCTTTCATTGTCATCAGAGTACCTAAGATTTACATCTGTTGAGCATCACAAGTAGAGTACCAGTTCTTTATCAAACAGACTGTTTGAGGAGAGTCATCTCAGAAGGACTCTGTATTCCAAGTGTCAACCATGAGACCCATGATTTGAGTTCAGATTTAACCAGCAATTCTTAGAAATAGGTTAAAGCTCTCCTCACTTGTTTACTATGCTCCTTTGCAGGATGTGCCTATAACTGCTGTTAGCAAGCAACCCACAGTTAGCAAGCAACACAGTTAGCCCTACATCATAGATAGCTTCAAGATAAGACTATTAGAATAGATCCTAAGAAGTCAATGTCATTTCTAGCAGACTAACATTTCACTCCTACACTTGTTTTATTTCAAACATGCAGCCTCTAAATAACTACAGATGGGCAGGTATAGCTGACCCAGTCCATTTCTCTCTTTTTCTTCTAGATCAACTCCAAATTCATGCCCTGTAGGACAGAAGGCTGGGAACTGGTATAAAGTTCCAAAAGTATTCTACATATCTTTATGAATTGAGATCTTTGTAGTTAGTCACTCAGTCACATCTGACTCTTTGAGACCCCAAGGACTTTAGCCTACCAGGCTCCTCTGTCCATGGGATCTTCCAAACAAGAGTACTGGAATGAATTGCCATTCCCTTCTCCAGGGAATCCTCCTTACCGAGGGATCGAACCCACATCTCCTGGTTGGCAGGCAGATTCTTTATTACTGGCCACCTGAGAAGCCTGAATTGAGATCTACAGGATGGCTAAATAAGGTCAGTTAACTGCTTCTCACATCCGCAGTGGTCCCAGGCCCCACATTTCCTTGCATAACATCCTGAGGCCTATACATGATGATCCCTCCTGTTTCCCCTCACACTTCTGGCTGTCTTCATGGCCAGACCGTTTCAGAAAACATAACCTTAGGCCAGGTATGAGCATCGTAGAGACTCACTTTCTCCCACCTGTTTCCTACAGGATGAGCCCCAGCACAGGAGCCGGTCTTTGTGCCTTTTCTATTTTGCAGCAGGAGGCTATGAGAGGTTTCTGGTCTGTGTCTTCCATTTTAGTGGTTTTAGTCACAGCAACTGAAAAGAGAGGAGGCTTGGGGAAAGTAGGTGACATAAGTGAAATATTTAACTCTCTGTGATAGAGACACTTCCAAACCATCACCTGGGACACCTGTCCCAGAGGAAGCTATGGGAGAGGAAGCAACCGACTAGTCAGCTTCTGTCATGAGGGTGTTCCCTCCTGGATTCCCCTTCCCCAACCCTCTCACCGGAGTTTTTAGACATCTTCTATCACTGTCTTTTATTATGTGAATTTCCTATAGTCCCTGAAGCCCGTACCAACATCAGTTCAGTTCAGTTCAGTCACTCAGTTGTGTCCAACTCTTTGCGACACCATGAACTGCAGCACGCCAGCCCTCCCTGTCCATCACCAATTCCCAGAGTTTACTCAAACTCATGTCCATTGAGTCAGTGATGTCATCCAGCCATCTCATCCTCTGTTGTCACCTTCTCCTCCTGCCTTCAATCTTTGCCAGTATCAGGGTATTTTCCAATGAGTCAGTTAATTGCATCAGGTGGCCAAAGTACTGGAGTTTCAGCTTCAGTATCAGTCCTTCTAATAAATATTCAGGACTGATTTCCTTTAGGATGGATTGGTTGAATCTCCTTCCAGTCCAAGGGACTCTCAAGAGTCTTCTCCAACACCACAGTTCAAAAGCATCAATTATTCAGTGCTCAGCTTTCTTTATAGTCCAACTCTCACATCCATACATGATTACTGGAAAAACCATAGCCTTGACTAGATGGATCACTGTTGGAAAAGTAATGTCTCTGCTTTTTAATATGCTATCTAGGTTGGTCATAGCTTTTCTTCCAAGGAGTAAGCGTCTTTTAATTTCATGGCTGCAGTCACCATCTGCAGTGATTTTGGAGCCCCCCAAAAATAAAGTCTGTCACTGTTTCCACCGTTTTTCCATCTCTTTGCCATGAAGTGATGGGACCAGATGCCAGGATCTTAGTTTTCTGAATGCTGAGTTTTAAGTCAATTTTTTCACTCTCCTCTTTCACTTTCATCAAAGGCTCTTTAGTTTTTCTTCGCTTTCTGCCGTAAGGGTGGTGTCATCTGTATATCTGAGGTTATTGATATTTCTCCCAGCAATCTTGGTTCCAGCTTGTGCTTCATCCAGCCTAGCATTTCTTATGATGAACTCTGCATATAAATTAAATANAAAAAAAAAAAAAGAACTTAGGTTTATCAAATGATGTGATTAAGAGAGTGAAAAAAAGCACAAAATGGAATATATTTCAGTCTGTATATTCAAAAGAGGATTTGTGTATAGAGTATATGAAAAGCCCCAATGGATCAAGAAGAGAAAGACAACAGGATTTTTTTAAATGAGCAAAAGATTTCAACAGACACCTCCCTAAAGAGGATTTCCAATGGCCTATAAACACATGAAAAGATCTGCTTCATTAGTCATCAGAGATGTATAAAATAACACCACAGTGAGGTCCTACACATCTCCTATCACAGTTAAAATTAAGAAGGCAGACAATCCATACAGCACAGGATGTGCTGAAGCTTGAATCTTTATACACGGCTGCTGTTGGGAATGTAAAACTGTACAACCACTATGGATACTTTTTTTGTTTGTTTTTGTTTTTGAAATTTTATTTGTTTATTTTTGGCTGCACTGGACCTTCATTACTGCATGCGGGCTTTCTCCAGGTGTGGCGAGTGGGAGCTTCTCGTTGCAGTGGCTTCCCTTGTTGTGGAGCACAGGCTCTAGGGTGCTCTAAGGCTTGTGGACTTAGCTGTCCCGTGGCCTAGGGGATGTTCCCAGACAGGGAGTGAACCTGTGTTTCTTGCATTGGCAGGCAGATTCCCAACCACTGGACCACAAGGGAAGTCTGTGCATAATTGTTTGAATTATTTCTTAAAGCCAAACTTAAACATACTCCGTGAACTAGTGGTTCCACTTCTTGACACATACCCAATAAAAATGAGTATAGTATCCACAAAAGACATGCACAAAAATGTTCATAGCAGCAGTATTTGTAACAGTGAAAAACTGAAAACAAAAGTCCAACAACAGTAGAATAGATAAAACAGTGATGTAATCATAAAATGCTATACAGCAATGAGAATGAAGAAACCATTGCTACTTGTAAAATGATGGATAAATCTTATAAAATGCAACAAATGCATGAACAAAAATCATACAAAAGAATACATAATATATGGTTCAATTTATATAAAGCTCAAAACCAGGCAAAACTCACCAATAGAGATAGAAACTGTTTGGTGGTATTTTCACTGGGTGGAAGAAGGCTTGAGTGAGATCTCCTGGGGTGCTGGCTATATTCTGTTTCACAATCTGGGTTCTGATTGTTAGATCTATGAAAATTCTCTGAGCTGAGCAATTATGATTTGTGTACTTTCCTATTTGTTACACTATACTGAAAAACTTTTAAATCTGCCATAACATGTAGACATAATGAAAAAATATTGAAAATTCTAAGAAACGAGAACCTCCTAAGTTGATAAGCTTCGCAGTACACAAACTCATCATCATCAGTAGGATTTGGTCCTCTGGAGTGACAAATATTAATTCCAATTAATTCTCAGGGGTGAAAAGGCCAATTAAGTAGCATCTTCTTTAATCAGGTGTCCACACTATTTTGAGGGTGAATTTTGAAGTATGAGTACCCAGAGTGGACACTGGTTATATTTTCTGTCTAGAATTACTTCCTTGGGGGCTGCTAGTGTCCAATATGTTCAATATCTGGTTTTGATATGTTGTTAAGAGATCTCTTCAAGAAAATTAGAGATACAAAGGCAACATTTCATGCAAAGATGGGCTCGATAAAGGACAGAAATGGTATGGACCTAACAGAAGCAGAAGNGGCAGGAGGAGAAGGGGACGAGAGAGGATGAGATGGCTGGATGGCATCACGGACTCGATGGACATGAGTATGAGTGAACTCAGAGAGATGGTGATGAACAGGGATGCCTGGCGTGCTGCAATTCATGGGGTCGAAAGAGTCGGACATGACTGAGTGACTGAACTTAACTTTGCTCTTTCTCACTTAACTTCACTCTGTATGATGGCCTCTAGGTTGATCCACATTTCTGCAAATAGCACAAGTTCATTCCTTTTTATGGCTGAGTAATAATCCTTTGTGTAGATGTACCATATCTTTGTCCATTCTTCTGCTCGTGGAAGCTAGGCTGCTTCCATGTCTTGGCCATATTTGCAAAGCAGCTGTAGAAAACAAACTATGAACACCATGTGAGGGGAGGGGAGTAGAGTGAACTGGGAGCCTGGTATTGAAATATATGCTCTACTGATACTATGATAAAGAGATAACCAATTAGAACCTACTGTACAGCACAGGGAGCTCCCCTCAATGCTCTGTGATGACCTCAATGGGAAGGAAATCCAAGTAAGAGGGCATATACGTATACAGATTTATTTATATAGCTGATTCACTTGGCTCTACAGTGGAAATCAACTCACAGCATTGTAAAGCAATGGTATAACAATAAATCTTTTCTTGAAAAACCCACAGTCTCGTGGACCCATGGACCCAAGTCCCCTCATGTCTGCGCACATCTGCCTCGTTAGCTGTGTTGATGTAGCAAGGTTTCGTCCTCCCTGGTTGCCTCACCCTTCACTTCAGGCTCTGCCACTTACACCTCACGTTCCAGCTGTAACAGAACGTGAGATTGTACTGCTGTCTTCCCAGTGGACCTCGTCTGCCTCTGAAACACTGCATATTCTATTCACTCACTTGGAAGTCTGTCTCTAGGAACACACACAGACACAAGCTCACACGCACACACCCCTTCCTCCCGTTTTCTTGCACACCTTGTAGCCTCGTACACCTCAATGTGAATTTGTCAACAGCCAGCTGAGGGAGCATCCGATCCCAGAGACCACATCTCGCTGTCCCTGAGACAGTGCTCTTCAAACACAACACTATTTTGTGGACACACTTGAAGGCATATTAATTCTCCCCTTGGCCTGAGAACAACACCAATGTTTGGGAGTGGGGGCCCTGAAGCGGTATGTTCTTTGTGCCTGTTGTTCATCTATACAGGAACAACTCAGCATATTCCCCTGGAGAAACGGGGGCAGCACCCTCCAAGGTCCCCCAGATACCTTCGGAAAACACTGTGGGGTAAAACTCCCCCCACCCCCATCCCCCACCTATGGAGCTCTCCATCGGCAGCAAACACTTAGCTCTGCTTACTGCCTCATGGCGGGGTGAACCTGACCACAGGGTAAAGCTTCCGAAGTCATGTGTTTCTTTGGCTCTTTTTGTCTTGGTTTTTACTGTTGATTTTCCTTCAAAAAGCTGGTAAAGGTCAACGAGGTTTTTGAGCACCAGGTAAAGAAATTATTTGACATCAAACAGCCCTGCCCAGCAAAGAGGCAGCCCCTTCTGTCTTTCTGTATTTAATCCACCTCATAGAGCACCCACCAGGAGAACTTCCTGATGCTGGGTACTCAGTGCATGTTTGCTGAGCTCTTGTGGATTGAATATTTAAGCACTTAACCTTGATGGCCTTGGAACACTGGTCTCATAGCAGCAACCTGAGTAAGCAGCGCACGTGCTCTGCTCAGGCACTGCAGTCATGTCCGACTCTTGGCAAGCCCATGGCCTGCAGCCCGCCAGGCCCCTCTGTCCATGGGATGCTCCAGGCAAGAATACCAGAGTGGGTTGTCACTTCCCTCTCCAGGGGATCTTCCCGACCCAGGGATCTATCAAACCTGTGTGTCCTGCGTCTCCTGCACTGGCCCGTTAGTTCTTTACCACGAGTGTCACCTGGGCAGCCCAAGCAGTACACACGCTCTATTTTATTCTAGAGTATACATGGCAGATAGAAAAGGAAAGATATACCATCTGAACGCAGAGTTCCAAAGAATAGCAAGAAGAGATAAGAAAGCCTTCCTCAGCAATCAGTGCAAAGAAATAGAGGAAAACAACAGAATGGGAAAGACTAGAGATCTCTTCAAGAAAATTAAAGATACCAAGGGAACATTTCATGCAAAGATGGNTCATTTCATGGCTGCAGTCACCATCTGCAGTGATTTTGGAGCCCCAAAATAAAGTTTGACACTGTTTCCTCTGTTTCCCCATCTATTTCCCATGAAGTGATGGAACCGGATGCCATGATCTTTGTGTTCTGAATGTTGAGCTTTAAGCCAACTTTTTTACTCTCCTGTTTCACTTTCATCAAGAGGCTTTTTAGTTCCTTTTCACTTTCAGCCATAAGGGTGGTGTCATCTGCATATCTGAGGTTATTGATATTTCTCCCGCAATCTTGATTCCAGCTTGTGCTTCTTCCAGTCCAGCGTTTCTCATGATGTACGCTGCATAGAAGTTTCCATTTACGTAAATTCATTTGACATTGTGCATATATATATATATATATATATATATATATATATATATATATAGTTAGAGAGACTTTCTGCTACTCTATAGATGGAATTCCTTGTTTAGCAGTGAATCACGTTCGCATTTTCAAAGCGTTATAAATAATGTGCATTCTTGGGCTTCCAGTTTTTACACAATGATCCATAGGCAAGACATAGAGTATTGTATTAGAATTATAGAGTCGATTGTAAATGTTTTAAATTTATCAGTAATGTAAATGTGAAGGAATAGAAATTTAAAATTCTATTAATAAAACTACAGCTGCTCATTACTTTAATATGTAAACTTATGGACCGATGCTCAGAGCAGGAGAGAGAAGTACAGAGGAAGAGGAATGCAAAGACCCCAGTTTCCTCTTCTCGTATAGTGGCACATCAAGTAATGTAATACATAATTGATCAGTCATGATACATAGACATGTACACATTATAAAAAACCTACACAATGTTTTGTTTGTGTGTGTATGTATGGTTTCTTATTTGTTTCCTTGATTTTTGTTTGTTTGTTTGTTTTGCTTTAGCAAACTATTACAACCTTAGTGGCTTACAGTAGCACAGGTTTATTGATTTGAAGTTCTGTAGGTCAGAGTCTAGAATGAATTCCATAATGCTAAAATCAAGGTTGGCAGCAGGGTTATATTGCTTTCTGGAAACTCTAGGGAAAGAACTGACTTTCTTGTTTATTCAGATTGCTGGCAGACCTAAGTTCCTTACTGTTGGAAATGACCATCACCATTGTTTTCTTGGTTTCTGCAGGCAGTGCACAATTTACAGACTGTTGTATTCCTTGGTTTGTGATTTCATTCCTTCATTTTCAAACCCAGCAATGGTGCATTGAGTTCCACTCACATTACATTGGCAGGAGGATTGTTTACCCACTGCTGCCATCTGTGAACCAACTACTTCAACAAAAATTCATTTAAAAATAAATAATTTGTTTTTCCTCTTTTTTAGTGTCATCTCTCTGCCTGAAGCTTTCTTCTACTTTTGAAAGTCAGAATCACCTTTAATATACCCAGATTATCCAGTATAACTTTCCAATTCATGGCCCATAAACTTATTTCTATCTTCAAAATTCTCCTTGTCATGTAACAATGTATACAGGCATAACATCAAGATTAGTATGAGAATATCTTTGGGTGTCTCACAGGAGATTTCAGTTCAGAAAAGTGCAGCATGATTAAGAAGTTGTTGTGAATAATTGATTTTGTTGTTGTTGTTAGGAAAGGAGCAGAGGTATCTACCTCATTTGAGGAAACAGTCATCATGATTCTAGCATCAAGTTCCCAGAATTCTAGGCAAATACCCAACCACAGTACCCACATGTGTTTGCTAGAAAAGTACAGGTATCTGTTTTGAGCATAGCTCCTTCATGGTCTCTGAACTGAGTTATCCCCTGCCATACTAATGCTTCATAACCATCAACTCCCGAATTCTCATTTACTGTTTTCTCTTGTTTTGAGGGTTCTGCTGAGGTAGAACTGCTTTAGGCTAGGCCATCAATTTTCAATCTTAGGTCTCCTCTACAAATTTCTCATTTGAAAATCCAGAGTTAAGGAACAACAACTACCTGGGTATGCTCTTTTCATAATGATTGGTAGAAGTACCAACAGGCTGGAAGAGAATGTGTGTCAGTTTGTTTCGATCTTTATTTTAATTTCTGTTTGTTTTTAACTAAAACCTTGAACAATACAAAGGATACATTAAGTGATTGAAATAATTTTCATGGAATGATTTTTGGAACAAACTATAAATGCTTCTTATAGGTTATTCCAGTTGAAAAGAGTAATCCATGGGAGATACTGCTGAGTCAGACACTATTTGAAGAAGAAGCAATTTCAAGATATGTTTTAATTTTAAGTATGATCTTAGAATCCTATTCCTCAGAATAACATATGGTAGTGATTTTTGTTGATTTTAATTAATTTATTGGTGTAGGGGCTTCACAGATGGCAGCAGTGGTAAACAATCCTCCTGTCAAAACAAGAGACACAAGCGACCCAGGTTCAACCACTGAGTTGGGAAGATCCCCTGAAGTAGGAAATGGCAACTCACTCTAGTATTCTCGCTTGGAAAATTCCATGGACAGAGGAGCCTGGCAGGATACAGTCCATAGAGGGTCACAAAACACTGGACATAACTGAGCATACACAAACGCAAACACACACACAGTTGATTTACAGTGTTATGTTGCTTTCTGCTGTACAGTAAAGTGAATCAGTTATACATATACATATGTTCACTCTTTTTTAGATTTTATTCCCATATAAGTCATTAAGATTATTGAGTAGAGTTCTTTATTCTATACAGTAGGTTCTTATTAGTTATATATTTTATATATAGTGGTGTGTATATATCAATCCCAATCTGCCAATTTATCTCTTTCCTCTTGGTAACCAAAAATTGGTTTTTGACATCTGTGACTGTTTTGTAAATAGGTTCATTTGTACCATTTTTCAGTTCAGTTCAGTCCTTCAGTCATGTCCAACTCTTTGCAACCCAATGGTCTGAAGCACGCTAGACTTCTCTATCACCAATGCCCAGAGATTGCTCAAACTGATGTCCATCAAGTTGGCAATGCCATCCAACCATCTCGTCATCTGTTATCCCCTATTTCTCCTGTCTTCAAACTTTCCCAGCATCAAGGTCTTTTCAAATGAGTCAGCTCTTCGCATCAAGTGGTCAAAGTACTGGAGTTTCAGCTTCAGCATCAGTCCTTCCAATGACTATTCAGGACTGATTTCTTTTAGGATAGACTGGTTTGATCTCCTTGCTGCCCAAAAAACTCTCAAGAGTGTTCTCCAACACCACAGTTCAAAAGCATCAATTCTTTGGTGCTCAGCTTTCTTCATAGCCCAATTCTCACATCCATACATGACTACTTGAAAAACCATAGCTTTGACAAATTAGTTTCTCAATATCAATTTCCATGCAGCCTTTAACAACTCTTCATAACTTTGACTAGATGGACATTTGTTGGCAAAGTGATATCTCTGTTTTTTTGTTTGTTTGTTTTGTTTTTTTAATTATGCTGTCTAGGTTGGTCATAGCCTTTCTTCCAAGAAGAAAACGTCTTTTAATTTCATGGCTGCAGTCACCATCTGCAGTGATTTTGGAGTCCTCCCCCCACCCCGCCCCAATAAAGTCTCTCACTGTTTCCTTTGTTTCCCCATCAATTTGCCATGAAGTGATGGGACTGGATCCCATGATCTTAGTTTTCTGAATATTGAGCTTTAAGCCAACTTTTTCAATCTCCTCCTTTCACTTTCATCAAGAGACTCTTTAGTTCTTCTTTGATTTCTGCCATAAGGGTGGTGTCATCTGCATATCTGAGGTTATTATTATTTCTCCAGGCAGTCTTGATTCCAGCTTGTGCTTCATCCAGCCCAGCATTTCTCATGATGTACTTTGAATATAAGTTAAATTAGCAGGGTGACAGTATTCAGCCTTGATGTACTCTTTTCCTGATTTGGAACCAGTTTGTTTTTCTATGTCCAGTTCTATAACTGTTGCTTTTTTGCCTGAATACAGATTCTCAGAAGGCAGGTCTGGTGGTCCGGTAGTCCCATTGCTTGAAGAATTTTCCACAGTTTATTGTGATCTACACAGTCAAAGGCTTTGGTGTAGTCAATAAAGAAGAAGTAGATGCTTTTCTGGAACTCTCTTGCTTTTTTAATGATCCAGCGGTTGTTGGCCATTTGCTCTCTGGTTCCTCTGTCTTTTCTAAATCCAGTTTGAACATCTGGAACTTCACAGTTCATGTACTGTTGAATTCTGGCTTGGAGAATTTTGAGCATTACCTTGGTAGCATGTAAAATGAGTGCGATTGTTCAGTAGTTTGACCATTCTTTGACATTGCCTTTCTTTGGGATTGTAATGAAAACTGACTTTTTCCTGACCATTTTGTGGCCAAAATGGTCCTGTAACATTTTTAATCATTATTTTTTTTTAATAATCACTGAGAAGCCTTTTTTGCCCTGTTGGAAATCCCCTTTATAAGGTTATGTTTTTGCCATGTCTGTAACACTCATCTCAAATTAGTTTCTCAATGTTCATTTCCATGCAGCCTGTAACTACACTTCAACTAATATGAATTTAATTAATAAGTTACATCACTTATTTCTATTAATGAAAACAGTTGGTTCCTAATCTTCTAACAAAATCTTGGTTAAGCCTTACTATTCTTCATTCTTCAGTCATAGTAAATTATTGTAGATCATTCTAAAGTGCTCAATATGTATTCATATATTTGATCTCATGTTCTCTTCTCACAATAGTCCTGTGTATTAGGCAGAATAAAGAATAGTGGATCTATATTAAATCTCAAAACCAGCTATCAACTAGAATTAATGCCCAGACTCTTTAGAAAAGATGGTAAATTCTTAGGCTTTCCTTCAAAACACAGTACTTAACTTTAAAAGTATCTAATAATTTTTCTTTGAAAACTGTTTTTATAATAGAGTTTAATTAATAGTTAATCTAATTTAGGTGGTAAATTATAATATGTAACAGAGAGATGATTGCCTCTTTATAAAGAAATATCTTTGAAATTGCTATGATGGTGTAGTGGTTACATGCAAGCTAAACATTGGCTTAAATCCCAACTACTTTAACTCACTAGCTATAGGGATTTACTTGATTCTTAAAATTTATCCTTTTTTCATCAAAGGAGATTAAAATAGCTATAATATTTTGAGAATTACTTGACAACAGTCATGTAAGCATTTAGCACATATTGCAACCTCTCAACTATTATTCCTGTAGCTCTGACATTTTTTTCCCATTAGTGACATAATATGCCATTTAGCCTGAATGGCTAAAAATACTTTTGAAATAATAATAATAGTTAAAATCTGAGTATCTGAGTTTGGTTCCATACTTCAATCTAGATTTTAAAGGTGGTATAGTATATTGCTTCATACTGTGGATCCCAGAATCAGAGTTTCTTGTTGAATTTTTTACTTTTTAACCAAGGGGATGCTAAAGTAGTCACTTAATGTTTTTATTCCTTGATTTCTGCATATGTAAAATTAAAGTGGTAATAGCATAAATTAATTTGCAAGGTTATAAATCTTACATAAATCTATGTAAGTCCTCAGGAGCATGTCTTATTTAAGTTAATCATTCATGTTAAAGCATTTCACATTTTATAAAATTTGTATGAGGGAAGTATTTACTTTTGTGTGATTTCAACATTTAATATTAGATATAATGTTGTAGTTTTGCCCTGCAGGGATGGAAGATATACAAAAGTGCTACAAAAAAATCTTATTAAATGTACTTTGTATATAAATGGTTTTATGTCACTGACAAGTATATTTTGAATACACAATTATGCTTATGATTTATGAAACCTATGAGGTCAATGACAATATTATTTCTATCATTTTATTTTACATTTGCATAGCCCTTTAAAGTTTAGAAAGTTGATCCATGTACAAAATTGTGTTTAATATTTACAAGAGTAATGTGTGAGGTTTACTTTAACAGGATTACTGATAAGAAAACTTATGCTCAGAAACATTAAATAACTTGATCAAAGTTAAGCAAATTGAAAATATAAGAATTTGAATTTAAATTCTGGTCTTCTGACATTCATAATAGTGAGTTTTTCCTTTGAACCTAACAGAAAATATTTATTCAGGGATAGGTGTTACATCATCTTTTAAGACAGGAGTAGAATCTCACCATGCTATCTTTATGTAAGAAAAAAAAAAAAAAACTTAAAAAAAATCTCCCAAAAAAACTGGATAAATAGCAAGTATGTCCTAAAGTGAAGCTATGCAGTCTCCAGAAAATTAAGCCATTTCCTTCTTGATTTTTTTAAGCTGGTTTTTCCCCTTGTGATGAAAAATATTTACACTTATAGCCAGAAAAATTTAGTTGTAATTTTCACTGGTGCCACCTGGGAAATCCTTCACTTTTATAAAAACATGGGCTATGTAGCCCATTTGGCTCTGTGATAAAACCTCACATTCATATAAGTTACTTAGTTTATAGATAGTCAAAGCATGTTTTATTGACTTATGTCATGGATGAGAAATCTAGCCTGTCACATTTAGGGAAAATATAAAAGAGATCTGGAAATGTCAATGAATAATCTATGTTAAGAAATATATTACAGTATTTAAAACAATTCAAAAACAGAGGTACCAGGCACATTTGCTATTGACAAAATAAAACTTCTTCCTAAAAAAAATGTGTGTGTATCTTCTCTTTCTACAAAAAAAAAAAAAAAAATA
>SJYV01038322.1:25841-60919 GCA_006410875.1 Neotragus pygmaeus
TATATATATATATATATATATATATATATCCTCTTCTCCAGAGGAGGTCAAACTACAGTCAACATATGGTGAAATTAATTAAGCATCTCATTTATTGTGTGTGATTGAATTTTAATGGAACTGATAATCCAGTTTGACAACTTGCTGAATTGTTATCAAATATATTAAAACTTCTCTTCTCATTATGTATGACATATAGTTAAGTGCTATAAATTATGGGATTCTGTAGGAGTAGGCTGTGTTATGAAGCTAAATGACAAGCACTTCTGGAGAGGGAGGAACTGTTCTTAAGTGACCTCTGATAATAAATCACAAAGAGCATTCACAGGCAATTCTACACAGCCTCTTTTATTCTAGTCAGAATAACAGTTTCTTACTTCAGCAAGAAACAAGTAGATAGATGGATAGATAGGTTATGGATAGATAGCTCTCTTGAAAATAAGGCAATAGAAATTTCCTAAGTTGAAATGAACAGAAGGAGTGAAAAACAGATAAATAAATGGACACAACATCCAAGAACTATGGGACTATTTCAAAAGTATGACATATACATAATTGGAAAATTAGAATGAGAAGATAGAGAAACAAGATGAAAAGTTCTGGACAGGGTATTTGTAGCTAAACAGAGAATTTTCTAAAATTAATGACGGACCCCAAACCATCTCATGGAACGTAAAAAAGGCTCTTCCAATAAAAAAATAAATAAACAGTAAACCCTCTGTGTATCCTATCAAACTTCAGGAAATCAAATTAAAAAAAAAAAAAAGAAAGAAACTTAAAACTGGGGGAAAAACAGTTTTCTTATAATCAAGAAAGTCTAAGAGCACAAATGGACTTCTTGTCAGAAACCACCCAAGCAGAGATGAGAGTGAAATATTGAATATGCTGGAAGAAAAAAAAAATGAAGAAAGAATCGTATATACAACAAATCATCCTTGAAAAGTAAATGACACCATCTTTCTAAATTCCATATATATGTGTTAGTATACTGTATTGGTGTTTTTCTTTCTGGCTTACTTCACTCTATAGGTTCCAGTTTCATCCACCTCATTAGAACTGATTCAAATACATTTATGTGGGACAGCAAAAAAGACACAGATATATAGAATAGTCTTTTGGACTCTGTGGGAAAGGGAGAGGGTGGGATGATTTGGGAGAATGCCACTGAAAAATGTATAATATCATATATGAAACGAGTCACCAGCCCAGGTTCAATGCATGATACTGGATGCTTGAGGCTGGTGCACTGGGAAGACCCAGAGGGATGGTATGGGGAGGGAGGAAGGAAGGGTGTTCAGGATGGGGAACACGTGTATACCTGTGGCAGATACATGTTGATGTATGGCAAAACCAATACAATATTGTAAAGTAATTAACCTCCAATTAAAATAAATAAATTTATATTTTAAAAAAGTAAATGATAAAGACTTTCTCTTTGAAAAATGAAAATAAAACTGACAGATCTTGTGACTAGTAGAGAAATGTAAAAATAAGTTCTTTGGACAGACAGAAACAAGCTTGGATTTATATAAAGAAAATTAAAGACGTTAGAAAAGGGAAGAAAATAAATGTAAATTAAATATTGGTGTAAAATAATACTGTGTAAAGAGATAGCAATAAAAATGCATTGGTTAATGATGACATATGTCTAAGTTAGATTAATGACAGAAATAACAAGGGAATGAAAATGAAGAATTGGAAATAATGTTAAAGGCTCCCTGCATCATATATGAAATAGTATGCTGCTATTTGAAGTCAATGAAGAGGAATGACTAAGAAAATTACTTTTAAAAGTCTCAAAAGAAATTTAAAATATTGAACTAAATAAAAATAAAATGCAACATTATAATGTGTGAAATGTAGTTAGTGCAGTGTTTTAGAAGGGAGATTTATAACATCAAATAATATATGTATTTGGAAAGAAGAAAGACCTAAAATCAATACTAAGCTTTCTCCTTAGGAAAATGAGAGCTACACATGCTTAAATCAAGCAGAGGAAAATAAATGAAAATCTCAGCAGAAATGAATGGAATTTAGAAAAAGGAAAACAGTTGAGAAAATTGATCTAACAAAATACTTGTTCTTTTGGAAAAAAAAATCAGTAAAACTGACAAACTTTTAGAAAACCAAGAAAAAAGAAAAGATGTACATATTACCAATCTCAGAGGACTCATCACTACTAATGTAATGGATATTAAAATAAAACTATGAACAACTTTCTGATAATAAATGGAATAACTTACATGAAAAGGGCCACTTTGTATGGCAAAAAATATCAAAACTCATACAAAGAAAAGTGATTAATACAATTTAAATTGGAAGTTACTAACCTTTTGTAAGAAAACATCAGACTCAGATAATTTCACTGGTGAATTCTATTGAATTTAAGGAATAAATTTAACTAATTCTTCCAAAATTCTTCCAGAAAATAGAGGAAGAGGGCATACAACTAAATCATTCTGTGAAGTTGGCATTACTTAAAATAAAAATTATATAATAAAACAATAAAAGAAAGCTACATATCAATATCTCTACTGGACAATGATGCAAAATTTTTTCAACCAAAAATTATCTTAATCCACAAATATTTTTTAAAAATTATATGCTACAGCAGAATTTTTCATATATGCACAGCTATTTTAACACTGAAACTGATAAAATTTACTACATCAACAGGGTAAAGGAAAACAAATACATGATCAAATAAATTGGCAAAAAAAGTTTCAGTTTAATTCAGTCACTCAGTTGTGTCTGACTCTTTGCAACCCCATGAACTGCAGCACGCCAGCCCCCCGTCCATCACCAACTCCTGGAGTCTACTCAAACTCATGTCCATTGAGTCGGGGATGCCATCCAACCATCTCATCCTCTGTCATCCCCTTCTCCTCCTGCCCCCAATCCCTCCCAGCCTCAGAGTCTTTTCCAGTGAGTAAATTCTTTGCATGAGGTGGCCAAAGTATTGGAGTTTCAAATTTAGCATCACTCCTTCCAATGGACACCCAGGACTGATCTCCTTTAGGATGGACTGGTTGGATCTCCTTGCAGTCCAAGTATCTTTCAAGAGTCTTCTCCAACACCACACTTCAAAAACACCAATTATTTGGTTCTCAGCTTTCTTCGCAGTCCAAATCTCACATCCATACATGACCACTGAAAAACCATAGCCTTCACTAGATGGATCTTTGTTGGCAAATAATGCCTCTGCTTTTGAATATGCTATCTAGGTTGGTCATAACTTTCCTTCTAATGAGTAAGTGTCTTTTAACTTCATGGCTGCCATCACCATCTGCAGTGATTTTGGAGTGCCCCCAACCCCTGACCAAAAAAAAAAAAAAACCCAACAACAACAACCTGACACTGTTTCCCCATCTATTTGCCATGAAGTGACGGAACCAGATGCCATGATCTTAGTTTTCTGAATGTTGAGCTTTAAACCAACTTTTTCACTCTTCTCTTTCACTTTCATCAAGAGACTTTTTAGTTCCTCTTCACTTTCTGCCATTAGGGTGATGTCATCTGCATATCTGAGGTTACTGATATTTCTCCCAGCAATCTTGATTCCAGCTTGTGCTTCTTCCAGCCCAGCGTTTCTCATGAGGTACTCTGCATAGAAGTTAAATAAGGAGGGTAACAATATACAGCCTTGACGTACTCCTTTTCCTCTTTGGAACCAGTCTGTTGTTCCATGTCCAGTTCTAACTGTTGCTTCCTAGGTTTCTCAAGAGGCAGGTCAGGTGGTCTGGTATTCCCATCTCTTTCAGAATTTTCCACAGTTTATTGTGATCTACGCAGTCAAAGGCTTTGGCATAGTCAATAAAGCAAAGTTTAAAAAGAGTTTAAATAAAATTTTTTTAAAGAAACAAATATTTGATATAATTCTAAACTCATTCATAACAAAAATTGAAACTAGGAATAGAGAGGACCTTCTTCAACTTGACAAAGAAAATCTACAAAACCTATAGCTATCATACTTAATGATGAAAAACTAAATATTTTCTTCCTCCAATTGGGAACAAAACAATGATGTCCTTTTCATTACTTCTAAATATATCAGAAACTACCAAGATTTCTTTCAATATATGAATGAACAAACTGAAGTACATCCATACAATTGAATACTGTTTGACAATGGAAGGGAATAAGTTATAAAGAAATGAAAAGATATGGAGGAAACCAAAATATATATTGTTAAATGAAAGAAATCAGTTCTAAAGAGAGAAGACAACAAATGACTTCACTGATTTTACAGTCTGGAAAAGTCAAAACTATAGAAGCAATAAATAAAACTGTTGTTTCCAGGTACAAGGAGAAAAGGAAAGAGTGGGCATTGAACAGCTAAACACACAGGAGATTTTAGAGTGGTAACACTGTTTTCTATAACACTATAATGGTGTATGCATAGCTCCATTGGTCAGAAATCACAGAAGTATACAGCACAAAGACTGACCTTAAATGTAGATAAATTTTAAAAATTATTTAAGAAGTCAAGGGAACCCAGGATGAAATGCAAAATAAAACAGAAGAATTAAAATTTTAATATTAATTTTAATACAGTAAAATGAACGATAAAGTTAGAACTGCAGTCTCATTAACAATATTGTATCCCATAGAAATATAGGATAACAAATTTGAAAACACACAGACACACATGTGCACATATGTGCACACTATCATTGAACAGTTTTAGGTGATGGATGGTGTGGATCAGGTTTTTCAGTTTTGGAATAGGGACTTAAAGATAAAGAGAGTAAACTAGCATGATTTATGTGGTAATGGATTAGAGTCTGAACCATCAATATGATCACATTTTCACTTAATATAAATAGAGATAATTATATGTGTAGTTATTTATATACATGCATAAAGTAGTACATCCACTTAACATTTCCTTGCTCTCTCAGCTGAGAGAGCCTTGGAGCAAAGACACCTAAGTATCAATAAGCATTAATCAGTTCAGTTGCTCAGTCATGTCGGCTTTTTGCGACCACATGGACTGCAGCACGCCAGAATTCCCTCTCCATGACCAACTTTTGGAGCTTGCTCAAACTCATGCCCATCGAGTCAGTGATGCCATCCAATCTCATCCTCTGTCATTCCTTTCTCCTCCTGTCTTCAATCATTCCCAGAATCAGGGTTTTTTTTCCTAATGAGTCAATGTTTTGCAACAGGTAGCCAAAGTATTGGAGTTTCAACTTCAGCATCAGTCCTTCCAATGAGTATACAGAACTGATTTCCTTTAGGATTGACTGCTTTGACCTTGTTTTGCAAAGGAATATGAGGAGTCTTCTCCAACACGACAGTTCAAAAGCATCAATTCTTTGGCACTCAGTTTTCTTTATGGTCCAACTGTCATATCCATACATGACTACTGGAAAGATTATAGCTTTGACTATACAGACTTTTGTTGGGAGTGTCTCTGCTTTTTAATATGCTGTTTAGGACTTTTCTTCCAAGGATCAAGTGTCTTTTAATTTGATGGCTTCAGTCATCATTTACAGTTTTGGAGCTCAAGAAAATAAAGTCTGTCACTGTTTCCATTGCTTACCCATCTGTTTGTCATGAAGTGATGGGACTGGATGCCATGATCCTTGCTTTTTTGAATATTGAGTTTTAAGCCAGCTTTTTCACTTTCCTATTTCACTTTCATCAAGAGGCTCTGTATTTCCTCTTCACTTTCTGCCATAAGAGTGGTGTCAGCTGACTTTGTCTTCTAATACCATTCTCCAGTAAAAATAACCAGGACACTTTAGAAAACTAGCTGATTTTGAAACTGGGCCAGGAAACACCTAATAGGACCCTTGATTATCTTGTAGTACCAAGACAACAAGGATGTGCCCCCATTCAAAAAAAAAAAAAACAACTCTAATTATAGTATCACAAATGGACACACGAGTAAAACTAAGGAGCTCCCAACAGCCAAAGCTAAAAAATTTTCAAAAAAAAAAAAGCAGTATTTTATTGAAATATCAATGAAATGTTGTTCAGTTCAAGTCCGTTGCTCAGTCACGTCTGACTCTTTGTCACCCCATGGACTGCAGCATGCCAGACTACCCTGCCCATCACCAACTCGAGAGCTTGCTCAAACTCATGTCCATCGAATCAGTGATGCCATCCAACCATGTCATCCTTTCTCCTCCCACCTTCAATCTTTCCAAGATTTTTCACTCTCTTCAGCTGGATTTAGAAAAGGCAGAGGAAGCATAAGTCAAATTGCCAACATCTGTTGGATCATTGAAAAAGTGAGAGAGTTCCAGAAAACATCTACTTCTGCTTTACTGACTATGCCAAAGCCTTTGACTGTGTGGATCATAACAAACTGTGGAAAATTCTTAAAGAGATGGAAATGCCAGACCATCAGACCTGCCTCTTAAGAAACATGTATGCAGGTCAGGAAGGAATAGTTAAAACTGGGTATGGAACAACAGACTGGTTCCAAATTGGGAAAAGAGTAGGTCAAGGCTGTATATTGTCCCCCTGCTTATTTAATTTATATGCAGAATACATCATGAGAAACACTGGACTGGATGAAGCACAACCTGGACTCAAGATTGCTGGGAGAAATATCAATAACCTCAGATATGCAGGTGACACCACACTTATAGCAGAAAGCAAAGAAGAACTAAAGAGCCACTTGATGAACCTAAAAGTGGAGAGTGAAATTTGGCTTAAAACTAAACATTCAGAAAACTAAGATGATGACATATGGCCCCATCATTTCATAGCAAATAGATGGGGAAGCAATGGAAGCAATGAGAGACTTTATTTTAGGGGACTCCAAAATCACTGCAGATGGTAACTGCATCCATGAAAGTAAAAGATGCTTGCTCCTTGGAAGAAAAGTTATGACCAACCTAGACAGTATACTAAAAATCAGAGACATAAAGGTCCATCTAGTCAAAGATTTGGTTTTTCCAGTAATCACATATGGATGTGAGAATTGGACTATAAAGAAAACTTAGTGCCAAAGAATTGACACTTTTGAATTGTGGTGTTGTAGAAGACTCTTGAGAATCTCTTGGACAGCAAGGAGATCCAGCCAGTCCATCCTAAAGGAAATCAGTCCTGAATATTCATTGGAAGGACTGATGCTGAAGCTGAAACTCCAATACTTTGGCCACCTAATGTGTAAAACTGACTCATTCGGAAAGACCCTGATGGTGGGAAAGAATGAAGGCAGGAGGAGAAAGGGACGACAGCAGATGTGATGATTGGATGGCATCACCAACTCAATGGACATGAGTTTGAGTAAACTCTGGGAGTTGGTGATGGAAAGGCAGTTCTGGGGTGCTGCAGTCTATGGGGTCACAAAGAATCAGACAGGACTGAACTGAATTCTTCACTTTCATCAAGAGGCTCTTGAGTTCCTCTTCACTTTCTGCCATTAAGAGTGGTATCATCTACATATCTGAGGTTATTGATATTTCTCCCTGTAATCTGATTCTAGCTTGTGCTTCATTCAACCTGGCATTTTACATGATGTATGTACTCTACAGAGTGACAATATAAAACCTTGACATACTCCTTTCCCAATTTGGAACCAGTCTGTTGTTCCACATCTGGTTCTATTGCTTTTTGACATGTATACAGATTTCTCAGGGGGCAGTTAAGGTGGTCTGGTATTCTCGTCTTTTTAAGAATTTTCTACAGTTATTTTGTGATCCATACAGTCAAAGTCTTTAGTGTAGTCAGTGAAACAGAAATAGATGTTTTTCTGGAATTTTCTTGTTTGTTTGTTTGTTTGTTTTTCCGTATGATCCAACAGATGTTGGCAATTTGATCTCTTGTTGTATTTTTGTTCTGTATTGTTATTTAGTCACTAAGTCATGTCTAACTCTTCTAAACATTATGGACTGTAGCCCACCCAGTTTCTCTGTCCATGGGATTTCCCAGGAAAGAACACTAGAGTGGATTGCTATTTCCTTCTCCAAGGGATCTTCTTGACCCAATGATCAAACTCACATCTCCTGCATTAGCAGGTGAGTTCTTTACCACTAAGCCACCAGGGAAGCCCCCATAAATGAATTATGAAATATAGAACAAAATAGATAAAAATCCATTAATATATACTTATTTATAATAGTTATTGGATACTTTAATAAATGGGGGAGAATAGACAAATATTCCATCTGGAAAAATCACAAATAATTTACATAAATAATTCACCATTAAGAAAGTGGAGCATAACTTTCAACCCCTTAAATATTGGGTGCATGTAGTCCCTTGGACTGCAAGGAGATCCAACCAGTCCATCATAAAGGAGATCAGTCCTGGGTGTTCATTGGAAGGACCGACGCTGAAGCTGAAACTCCAATACTTTGGCTACCTCATGCAAAGAGTTGACTCATTAGAAAGGACCCTGATGCTGGAAGGGATTGGGTGCAGGAGAAAGGGACAACAGAGGATGAGGTGGCTGGATGGCATCACCGACTCAATGGCCATGAGTATGGGTAAACTCTGGGTGATGGTGATGGATAGGGAGGCCTGGCATGCTGTGATTCATGGGATCACAAAGAGTCAGACACGACTGAGTGACTGAACTGAACTGAACTGAGTGACCTCCAAAAAGCACAGTTTGAAAAGAGGAAAATAAATCAGATGAATATTACAGTGGAGAACCCTGAAAGACACTACTTTAAACCAGTGATGAAAGTTAAACTCAACGAAGCTGGTAATATGTAACCTTGATATGATACAATGAGCATGGCACTTCACTTCTGTGATCTTCCTCCCAAAATACTATATAACTCCATTGTAATCATGATAAAAATATCAGAAAAATCCCAAATGAAGGACATTCTGCAAATTACCTGGTAAATATTCCTCATACTTTAAAAAAGAAAAAAAATTGAAACCTGTTACATCTAAGGGGAGTCTAAGAGGACATGATGACTAAATATAATGTGCTATTCCAAGTAGGATCCTGGCACAGAAGAATATTCTGTTAAAAGAAACAAATAAGCAGAAAGCCTGTGGATAAAAGTATGAACTTGAGTTAATAATAATGTATCAATAGTATTTCATTAGTTGTGACTCATTTGTCACACTAATGTGAGATGTGAATAACAGCAAATACTAGGTATAGTGTGTATTTAAATCTGTGTGTTACTTTTGCCACTCTTTCATGAATCTAAACTATTCTAAAATAAAAAGCTTATTATAAACAAACAAGCAAAAAACCTCTGGATACAAAGTATGAACTTGAGTGAATTATAATGTATCAATAGTATTTCATTGATTGTGATTCATTTGCCATATTAACATGAGATGTGAATAATAGCAAATACTAGGTATTCAGTTCAGTCGCTCAGTTGTGTCCAACTCTTAGTGACCCCATGAGTTGCAGGGCACCAGGCCTCCCTGTCTATCACCAACTCCTGGAGTTTACCCAAAGTCATGTGCATTGAAACGGTGATGCCATCCAACCATCTCATCCTCTGTCGTGCCTTTCTCCTCCTGCCCCCAAACCCTCCCAGCATCAGAGTCTTTTCCAATGAGTCAATTCTTCACATGAGGTGGCCACAGTATTGGAGTTTCAGCTTTAGCATTAGTCCTTCCAGTGAACACCCAGGACTGGTCTCCTTTGGAATGGACTGGTTGGATCTCCTTGCTATCCAAGGGACTCGCAAGAGTCTTCTCCAACACCACAGTTCAAAAGCATCAATTCTTTTTTTTTTTNGAACACCCAGGACTGATCTCCTTGAGAATGGACTGGCTGGATCTCCTTGCAGTCCAAGGGACTCTCAAGAGTCTTCTCCAACACCACAGTTCAAAAGCATCAATTCTTTTTTTTTTTTTATTTATTTATTTATTTATTTTTAAATTTAACTTTACAATACTCTATTGGGTTTGCCATACATCGACATGAATCCACCACAGGTGCACACAAGCTCCCAATCCCGAATCCCCCTCCCACCTCCCACCCCACAACGTCTCTCTGGATCATCCCCGTACACCAGCCCCAAGCATCCTGCATCCTGTATCAAACATAGACTGGTGATTTGTTTCTTACATAATAGTATATATGCTTCAGTGCCATTCTCCCAGATCATCCCGCCCTCTCCTACTCCCTCTGAGGCCAAAAGTCCATTGTCTATGTCTGTGTCCTTTTGTTGTCTCACATACAGGGTCATCATTACTATCTTTCTAAATTCCGTATATATGTGTCAGTATCCTGCCCTTTAGAAGCTCACAATCTCATTGGTAAAACTGCATGAAGACATGAAATAAACAAAAATTACATAAAATACACAATGCAGTATTCCTGGACCCATCACTGGACCCAACAAAAAGTAAGTATTCAACAATGGCACTGAATGGCACTGAATTCAAATGGAAACTAGTGCAGTACCAGTCCCCAGTGGGGGAGATTAGAGGATAAACTGGTCCCGAAGGATTTCACAGAGATGAGCAAGTCACCCAGGACTTTCAAGGGTGGTTAGGATTACAGATCAGATAATCTTTAACATATTTAAACAAATATCTCTTAGGATTTATGGCTTTTTTAAAAAACCATAGTCAATAAAGCTTAGAAATCTCCACCTCTCACTTGATACCCAAACTGTACCTAACAGGACAGTTCAAGTACAAAATACTGAGAGCATCACTCATCTATGAGAGTTGGGTGGCAAGAGGTACAGGCAGATTTCCAAGTCAGCTTTCAGTTAGAAAGCTTTTAATACAGATTCTTTGTAGATGTTCACTAAATAGTTGCTCCTGAATGAAGGAATGGGTGAATTATTCCTTTCAAAACAGTATACTACAGAGAGTAACACAGCAGCTGACAGACAAGGCAGGAGCCAGTATATATAGCTCCTTGGGATCACCCCTTCCACCTGTGACCTTCCACTGCAGCAGAGGTCAAGCCAGAACTCCCTGTTCAGTAGTGACTCCCACCCCTTCTAAGTGATGGAGCCCTTTCTATGAAATACACAGATCAACTCTCAACAGCAAGTTTGATTTCTTGAAATTTTCAGCAGGGTGAGATCATTAAGCCATTGACATTAACGGGGGAGTGGCCTCCTAAATATTCCCTTTATTCTATCTGCATCAGTTACTGTATTTGTGAAATGGGAATAACAGAGCTGTTGGAAGAAACAATTATTAAAAGTGATTATGAAGAACTTTGCGATATAAAGTGCTTGTTAAAATTGAGAAGTACTCGATGTACCCTTCACAATTCCCCCCAGACTATGAAAACCCCATTTGTAGAAATATCATAATCTTGCCTAGACAGCAAGTATTTTGAAGCTCATGCTTTACCATTTAAATCTGTCATCTTGCAAAGAAGCTCATTATTTCAGAAATATGAGCATTTTAAAGATGCTACTGCAGTTCTCAATCACAAGTTTTCATTGCTTTTATTTAAAATAAGCCACCTTGAAATCTGTCTCCAAATCCACATCTTTGGATACAGGTTTTAACCAGCAGTTATGTGTGTGCACGTGTGTGTACATTTGAAATATGATGTCTAAGAGATGTCTCCTTTAATTATCCCTGTTAGAATGGTCCCTCTCCTTTATAATTCCCATTTGGTTGAACAATAAGTGGGAGAATTCATTTTCTCTTGTTCACCTCATTGAAATGAGCTTTAGTGAGAAGTTAACTTAGCTAATTTGTTTGCTTTGCATAATTATTATAATCACCTACTAAGTACTACCAGTGAATAATCACTACTATCCTACAAGAACATCACATGAACTTTTCATAAATCATTTTAGTCCAAGAAATGTATTTTTGCTTTCTTCACTATCACAGGGAAACAAAGAGACTGAGAGAAAGGGAAGTTCAGTTAAATCCCTGAGTATAAGTAAACTCAAATTTCCCTGTGAGAGAGTGATAGAGAGTAGAAGGGTTAGAGATGGCAACCCAAAGGAAACTGTAATTCAAAAAGATACATGCAGTCCAATGTTCATGCAGCTCTATTTAAAAGTAATGTGTGCCTATCAACAGAGCAATGGATAAAGATATAGTGTGTATGTGTGTGTGTACACACACACAATGGAATATTACTCAGGCCTAAATTATGAAATAATGCCATTGCAGAACAGGGATAGACCTGGAGATTATCATACCAACTAAGCCAGACAGAGAAAGATAAATATCATATGATATTGCTTATATATGGAATCTAAAACAAAGCTATGAACTTATTTATAAAATAGAGATTCATAGATATAGAAAACAAATTTATAGTTACTGAAGAGGAAAAGGAGGGAGGGATAAATTAGAAGAATATGACTAACAGATACCCACTCACTGAGCTATATACCTGAAACTACCAAGATACTGTAAATCAACTATACTTCAATTTAAAGAATGAATGAATGAATAAATAAGCAAAAAGAGACTGAATATGGTAGAGAAGGCAGTGCTATCTAACAGTTAACAGTTCAGGCTCTGGAATCAGATTTCCTGGATATGGCTTGGCTTTAAAACTTATCAAGGAGGTTTAGGAATGTTACTTTCCCTGATTCCTAGTTTAGTTCATACTCCAAATTTACACAGTGAGTATCAAAAGTGGTAATAGGTATGGAGTACCTATAAAAGTATTTCTTGACTCAAAAATGGTTAGCCACTATGAATGGCACATATTTGGAGGGACTCCTGGAAGCAGGCACAAAGACCCTTTCTCAGCAAGGAGCTATAAAAAGAGCATTAAGCCATGCCCAGGCACCTATGCCAAACTCTGTTCATCTTCACACTCCCATGGAAGGCAGCAGGAGAGACCTCATAGTCAGTAAACCTGGTTTTTGTTTCCAGCTCTGCTACATGCACTATGTACCTACTGCAGTCCAGACACCATGCCAGTTGCCTTACACTGAGATTTAATCCTGTAAATGTAAAAAAGGGAAAATAGTAACCCTTACCACAGATTTGTTGTAGGAAAATCAATGGCGAGAAGGCATGTGAAAGTACTTTGCTTGCCAAGAAAAACCAGCATCTGTAGATGTTGGGGTATTCATGCTAAATACAGATGGTTGTGTCTACTCTATTACATAATGGATCTACTTTCAGGCAATCCACATCTGTACTTGACAACCAAGTACCAGTTTTTGCAATCAGTGTTCCTAAGAGCATTCAGTACAAGCCATTTTCTCCAAGGGCAGAGTGGACACAGGGTGCGTGGACCCTTTCCCCACAAAGACCCCGCCTGCTGCTTCCCTGCTGAGGTCTGACATGAGGAAGTGAGACCTCAGGAGACCCTGTCCTTGCTTGTGCCAGCTCAACAGAAGGTGTCAAAATGACACATGAGCTGTGGTGGGAGGGGTGAACATGGAATGCAAAAAGAGAAAGGCGTGGGCATTTCAGAATATTCATACACAGTGGCATTCTTGTTTGCCATTCACTGATCTCATTCAGTGTCCTCTCTAGGGTGGCTACCCCCGGCTGCCCCAGAGATGTGTGTTCAATACTATGGAGGAGGAAAGGGCCAGTCCCCCATTCTATTCAAAAAATATTTATTAAGTGCTTTCCATGTGCAAGGGACTACGCAAGACACCAGGGATAGACCTATGAGCAAAACAAAAAGAGGTCTTAACTTTTACTCATTTATTTATTTAGCACAGATGTCCTGACAACCAACTACGTATTGGAGAGTGTTCTGGGTGTCAAAAGCAATAGCAGTGAAGAGAACACAGTCTCTGCTCCCAAGTTGGAGACTGCACTTAAGTGGGAGAAATAGATTGCAGACTGATTGCATTTCATTACAATTATGCTACAAAAGAACAGCAGAGGACACCATGAGAGAATTTTATAGGAGACCTGTCCTGGACTGAAAAGGCAGGGAAAGCTGCTTAGAGAAAATGAAGTTTCATCTGAGATCCGAATTCTGAATAGTGGACAGCTAGGCAAAAGAATGGTAGAGGAAGTAAACTTTCAGGAACTAAAAATACGTGCAAAGTCCATCTGAATTTTCCAAGAACTGTAAGAAAGCCAGGGTGACAGAAGTGTGGAGAATGAAGGGTAGAGAGATGAGATGTAAAGCTGGAATGATAATGCAGGGTTTAATTATTCAGCCTATCTGAGGGATTCTGAAACTGATGCCATGGAAATGGGAAACATCTAAAGGTTTAATAAGGTAACTGATATAATAAAACTTGTGATTTAAAAGACTAATCCATATATAATATCGGGAATGGGTTGGTAGGGAAAATACCAGATGTGGGTGAGCACATGGAGAGTGATTACAATAGGCCCAGCTAGACACTGTTGGATATGACAAGACAGTGACTGTCAGTATGGGGACAGGGAAGAAGTGTGGATGTCTGAGAGATGTTTAAGTGTTAGATTTTCTTGGCTTATTTTCTGAACTGTGGCCATTAAAAAGATAATGATGTCAAGGGAGACAACACATCTGGTTTGCACATCTGGGTGCATGGTGACATACCATTCACTGAAATAAAGAATTATGAAAGAGATTTAGTGATTGGAAATGACGAGTGTACTGCTTTTGGCAGATGTTTAGGTGTTTTTGGACTTCCAAGTGGAGATGTCCAAGAGGTGATCTGGAGCTCCGAGGTGAAGAAAGCAGGAAATTGGGACTTGGGGTTGTTACAGGTTGAATTGTGTCCTCCCAAAGGTATGTTGAATCCTAATCCCCAGTGCCCCAGATCATGACAATATTTGGAAGGGGCATCATGGCAGACTTGACTAGGAGGTCATGCTGGAGTGGGTGACCTCCTAGTCCAATGTTGAGAGAGTCAATTCCTAGGTAGGTTGATAAGAAGTCAAGGGTCTCTGAGGAAGAGAAAGGGGTCAGGAAAAAAGTACAAACACTTTTTTCTACATAGCTTTGTCTTAGTCAAGATAACAATGTATCTTGCTCAAAGACATGCTTCTCCTTAAAGAGAGTTTTCTGACTAATCTTGTTATCAGCCACAGCAGTGGTCACAGGACTGGAAAAGGTCAGTTTTCATTCCAATCCCAAAGAAAGACAATGCCAAACAATGGTCAAACTACCGAACAATTGCACTCATCTCACATGCTAGTAAAGTAAGGCTCCAAATTCTCCAAGCCAGGCTTCAATAGTACATGAACTGTGAACTTCCAGATGTTCAAGCTGGATTTAGAAAAGGCAGAGGAACCAGAGATCACATTGCTAACATCCAATGGGTCATTGAAAAAGCAAGAGAGTTCCAGAAAAACATCTACTTCTATTTTATTGACCATGCCAAAGCCTTTGACTGTGTGGATAACAACAAATTGTGGAGAGAGATGGGACATCTTCAAGAGATAGGAATACCAGACCACCCGACCTGCCTCCTGAGAAATCTGTATGCAGTTCAGCAAGCAACAGTTAGAACTGGACATGGAAAAACAGACTGGTTCCAAATCAGGAAAGGAGTATTTCAAGGCTGTATATTGTCACCCTGCTTATTTAACTTATAATGCAGAGCACATCATGAGAAACACTGGCTGGCTAAAGCACAAGCTGGAATCAAGATTGCCAGGAGAAATATCAATAACCTCAGATATGCAGATAACACCACCCTTATGGCCAAAAGCAAAGAAGAACTAAAGAGCCTCTTGATGAAAGTGAAAGAGGAGAGTGAAAAAGTTGGCTAAAAGCTCAACATTCAGAAAACTAAGATCATGGCATCTGGTCTCATCACTTCATGGCAAATAGATGGGGAAACAATGGAAACAGTGACAGACTTTATTTTCAGTTCAATTCAGTCGCTCAGTCATTCCTGACTCTTTGCGACCCCATGAATCGCAGCATGCCAGCCTCCCTGTCCATCACCAACTCCCGGAGTTCACTCAGACTCACATCCATCGAGTCACTGATGCCATCCAGCCATCTCATCCTCTGTCGTCCCCTTCTCCTCCTGCCCCTAATCCCTNACTCTTTAGAGTCCCTTGGACTGCAAGGAGATCCAACCAGTCCATTCTGAAGGAGATCAGCCCTGGGATTTCTTTGGAAGGAATGATGCTAAAGCTGAAACTCCAGTACTTTGGCCACCTCATGAGAAGAGTTGACTCATTGGAAAAGACTCTGATGCTGGGAGGGATTGGGGGCAGGAGAAGAAGGGGACAACAGAGGATGAGATGGCTGGATGGCATCACTGACTTGATGGACGTGGGTCTGAGTGAACTCCAGGAGTTGGTGATGGACAGGGAGGCTTGGCGTGCTGCAATTCGTGGGGTCACAAAGAGTTGGACACAACTGAGCGACTGAACTGAACTGAACTGAGTGACTATATAACATCCAGCTGAAGACTAGCAGCGGGGTACTCTTTCTGCCCCCCTTCTGATGCCTATGTCAGAAGCTTTCTCTATCTCCTTTATACTTAAATAAAACTGTATTATACAAAAGCTCTGAGCAATCAAGGCTCATCTCTGGCCCCGGATTGAATTCTTCTTCTCCAAAGAGCAAGAATCCCGGCGTCTTCACGTGATTCAACAACAACCCTTCAAGTCTATCTAGTCAAAGGCATGGTTTTCCTAGTAGTCATGTATTTATGTGAGATTTGGACTATAAAGAAAGCTGAGTACTAAAGAATTGATGCTTCTGAACTGTGATGTTGGAGAAGACTCTCGAGAGTCCCTTGGACTGCAAGGAGATCCAACCAGTTCATCCTAAAGGAAATCAGCCCTGAATATTCATGGAATGACTGATGCTGAAGCTGAAACTCCAATACTTTGGACACCTGATGCGAAGAAATGATTCATATGGAAAGACCCTAATGCTGGGAAAGATTGAAGGCAGGACAAGAAGGTGATTACAGAGGATGAGATGGTTCGATGGCATCACCAACTAGATGGACATGAGTTTGAGTAAACTCTGAGAGCTTGTGAGGCCTGGCATGCTTCAGTCCATGAGGTCACAGGAGTCGGACATGACTGAGGGACTGAACTGAACTGGTAAGATCTATTTTTAGTTCTAATCTTGTTAATTTAAGATGTCTGTTGTGGGAGTGGGTCTGGTAAAAGTATATAAGGCCTTGATAAGACTAGTTAGTGGGGGCACTCCCCAACCCCCTTCTAATGGCTATGTCAGAAGCTTTCTCAGTAACCAAGCCTAGTCCCTGGTCCCGAAGCTAAATCTGCTTCTTCAGAGATCACGATCCAACACCGTTCACCATGAGCTATCAATGTGACCATGTCCTTATAAGAATCGGAAAAAGACAGACACACCCAGGGTGTGATGGTGGAGCAGACATGAAAGTGTTCCAGCTGCAAGGATGGAAATGCAGTCCTGAAAGGCTTAGGGTGCCATGGCAAAGAGCTTGGCTTTTATTTTCTAGCCCAGTGCTCTTCAAATTTGAGTGCTTATTCAGGTTAGTCTACCAAAACAAAATACCACAGAGTGGGTGCTTAAATGATAGAAATTTATCCCTCGTGGTTCTGGAGACTGAGGAGTCTGACAATACCGTGTCAGCTGCTATGGTTCCGCAATAAGGGCTCTCTTGCTGGCTTGCAGATGACAGCCTTCTCACTGTGTCTCCACGTGGTGGAGAGAGAGGTGTAAGCAACCTTCCTCTTCTTATAAGGACACTAATCCCATTGTGGGGGCCTCATCTTCACAACCTCATCTAAATCTACTTGTCTCCCAAAGGCCTCACTTCCACATACCATAGCACTGAGGGTTAGGACTTCATTCAACATATGAATTTGGAGCAAACACAAGGATGTGGTCCATAACAAGTGCATATGCAAATCACCTGGGAATCTTATTCAAACATACATTCTGATCCAGTAGGTCTAGAGTAAGGCCCAAGACTGCATTTAAGCTCCTAGGAGATGCCAAAGCCGCTGGTCCAAGGACCGTTCTCTAAATAAACAAATTCGGGACCATGGCAGTGAGGAGATGGTACAAGCAGATTCAGATGTCCTCTTTTTAAAACAAAACAAAACAAAACAAAAACCTTCTCTAAGGAAAAAATTTAAGCACACAGAAACCCAGAGAGGATAATATAATTGAAAAGCTCATAATTTAAATTTTGCCATATTTACTTCATCTGTATTTTTGCTGTAATACTTTATAGACATCATGATATTTTAGCACTAAATACTCAGTATGTATCTTCTAAAATAAGGACATTTCCTGCAGAACCACAGTATCATTGTCACCGCTAGCAAAATTAACAATAATTGCTAAATATCATCAAATAGCACGGTTGGATTTGTGCTTCAGGAAGGTAATTCTGGTGACTGTGTGAAAAGTGATATTTCCCCCCCTATTTTTAATGAAAAGTATAGAAGAGTGTAAATACGAATGTGTAGGAAAGTGTGTATATAAACCCATCTATCTATACATATGTTCATGTGTGCACAGATGTGTTATCTATGCCAACTAGCATTTGTGCTTGCACCTGCTTAAGCACACAGAGAAGACCTCCTCACACCAGTGACTTGCCCACCTCCCCAGCTCTCAGGAGGAAGCTGCTTGCTCAGTGGAGTCAGCTGCTCGAGATGAGCTGCCTGCTGCTCTTTGTCATGGTGGGGGGCTAAGTCATGTCTGGAACCCCCAGCGGTCCTCTGCCAGATGTCACAACTTCTGTGCGCCCAGCGTATCCTAACCTCAGCAGGAAAGGAAATATGACAAGAGATACAAATGTACCAAATACAAGAGGATCTGAAAATCAAGGAAGCATCTGGAACCCAGTGAGTTCATGCTGAGCAGGCCATTTTCATGAGACTCAGGTGTTGGATGGGGGTTCTACAGGTGAGTGACATGGGTGAGACTGGTCTCTGGCTGCCCTCCTTCCTCATAAGCTCTGGGAAAGCCCCAGGGTCCACAGACAGAAGACCTCTCAGTGAGGGGCTCTGTGTGCCTCTATCCAGAGGGATCCCTTGAAAAGGGAGACTGGTATACCTTTCTTCTTTCCTGTGTCTCCCCGAAGATGCTTAACAGAGTCACAGCCAATAGGACCGAGACGCTGCAGAGAAGATAAATTCACTGGAAATGATAAGCAGTTGAAAGTGAATAGATTGAGCACATCCAACAAGTACTGGCTCTCCCCCCGAGTGCCCAAAAGATAACTTCTTGTCTTCTCAGAAATTGTCAGAAGTGGCCACACTTTCATAGAACCAATCCAGAAATGACTTACTGCTTTAATATATTAGAATGAGACTATTTCTGACCAGGTGGAAGCTATGTCTAAAAGCCAATCAGCAGCATGTTTTGGGCAGTGTTGTGCGTGGAGGGGGGCCCAGAGCCATGCTGACTTCTCTTTCCCTTCTCTCAACTGCTCACTACCAGCAAAACCAATTCCATGCAGCATTTAGTGTGTCCCACACACACTGGCAAGGCAGAATGTGGAATTAATACAGGCTTGCAAACCAAACAGATGCAGGTTGAAGCCTCAGCTCTGGCACTTCCAGGTGAGGGGCTTCAGCCAACCACTTCTCCCTCCCAACCTCCTTTGAAACAACGATGTTGATGGAAAAAGTAATTGAGCTAGAACTTATTCTTCGTGGTTTGCATGTTCGTACTCAGTCTTGTCCCATTCTTTGTGACTCTGTGGTAGCCCCCCCGGGCTCCTCTGACCATGGGATTATCTAGGCAAGAATACTGGAGTGGGTTGTCATTTCTCAGTTCACTTACTCTTTGGGTTACGACAATTACTATTTCTAACTGAACTTTCAAGAAGGACATTGAATCTAATACTCTTCTGCATATCCACAAAACAGTAATCAACTCAAGAGTTTAACAAATGCTTGTTGATGTATCAATATGTTTAAAAAAAAACCTGCAACAATCTATTAAAAGTTCACTAATTCATGGAATAAATGATGTTATGTGCTTACCATAAATTCATATAAACACACTGGGGAGGGAACCCAAAGGAAAGCCTGATGGGGAACTCACACTCTTAGGCTCTTTCAACCAGAGCATTTCTTCCTTCACCTGTCTCGCCATGTATTGGAGGTAGCATGCATATTGTGTTTGAAAAATAGTATTCCTAAGAAATGAGTTCGGGCATGAAGAGGGAGGTGGCATCTGGATGAGCTGCCTACTGCTATTGCTTTGTGTAGTTCCAGGTCATCCCACAGTCACACAAGGCTTGGCTCCCAGCTGCTAGGCAGGTCACTAAGGTGTTCCAGTTTAGCCCTATGTTTAACGGGCTACGGTGTAGTGGTGAAGAGTCCCCCTGCCAGTGCAGGAGACACAAAAGACTCAGGTTCTATCCTGGATCAGGAAGATCCCCTGAAGTAGGAAATAGCAACCCACTCCATTAACCTTAACTGGGAAATCCCATGGACAGAGGAGCCTGGGGGGCTACAGTCCATGGGATCGCAGAGAGGCAAACACAAGGGAGAAACTGAGCATATACGCTTGAAATCTTGAGCACTTTTTAATCAGAATACTGCCCTTGCCCCAGACAGCTGCCCTAGATTCAGTGAACTGTCACAGGTCCCACATTCCTCCCTTCCTAAGGCCTGTCCCTCTGAGCTCTGGGCAGCAAAGTGACTATACGGCAAGGGGGTTAAGAGGCCAGCAGCCCCATAGGAGGGCCTGTAGATAATGGTCCCAGAGAAGAGCAAAAAAGAGACAGGTGTGACAACAGCACTTATCAATAACCACACAGCTCAGCTCTGAGCAATCTACATGGCAGAGGGGCCACATGATTTGATCCTTCCACACAAAGCATTTCACCAGCTCCATGTGATTTGTTTCTCCCTTGTGGGCCATGTTTTTTTTCCTTTTCTTTTTTTTTTAAACCTCTACTCCCCACTTACCTCTCTTCAGTGCCTGCCCCCAGGAGGTGGGAGGAAGGAGGTCACTTTAGCACATCTTCTTAGTTTTAATTTATTAATAAGAATCACGCAGAACACACTGGCATAGATGAGATTTTTCTCCCAGAGCTACTATTGATCAGCTTATTTGGCACAAAATGTGGACATTATTAAAAGGGCTACACGAGAAATAATTGCATCCAGGGGGGATTACACATACTTTCAATCTAGCCATGGCCTAATACAGAAAATTGGCCTGTTTTATCATCGTAATAGCCAACAATCTTGGCTCCTTACTGAAACTGCATTTCAAATCTGCACATGTGGTTATACCTTTTTTAAAGTTTTACTCTTACAAGTAGAAAGGAATCTCAAGATATCATAAAAAAAATTATATATGTAACCCTTGACATTATCCTTGGGAACACCCTTCTGTGATGCAGGCAGGGAGGATAAAGTGGCAATGCACAGGGGAAGGCTGTTCTCTCAGAAACTCAAAGATGGATCACCTCCCATTAACAGTGCAATGCCCAAATCTGGGCCCTAAAATGTTTTAATCCCCTTCCCTGGTGGCTCAGACAGTAATCTGCCTGCAATGAGGGAGATCCAGGTTTGATCACTGGGTCAGGAAGATCCCCTGGAGAAGGAAATGGCAATCCACTCCAGTATTCTTGCCTGGAGAATTGCATGGACAGAGGAGCCTGGCAGGGTACACTCCATTGGGTCACAAAGTGTCAGACACAACTGAGCGACTAACATGGAATAAAGACTGCTGGGTTAGCTTTTATATATAATTGCATTTGCTGCAATGTAACTGCTGAAGTCAGAGCAAGAACAGTGTGAGAAAGCAAGCAAATATGACCCAAAGAATGTATGTATAAGCCATTCAGAATTTGGTGAGCATGCCATATTAGAATAGCTATTTTTGGGAAAACCCACTTGTCTCCAGATAAAGAGACTTCGACTTTATTTCCAAACTTCACTTATAACCTTGGGTAAGACATTAACAGTATAAATAAAAAGATACTTCTTAAGACAGTGGGGGAAAAAAAAATATATATATATATATATAAAATTAATGGGACCTCTAAAAGCCATCATTATTGCCAGAGACAGTACAGGAATATCCACTATTTCCATACTTATCATTAAACNATGGTCCCAGAGAAGAGCAAAAAAGAGACAGGTGTGACAACAGCACTTATCAATAACCACACAGCTCAGCTCTGAGCAATCTACATGGCAGAGGGGCCACATGATTTGATCCTTCCACACAAAGCATTTCACCAGCTCCATGTGATTTGTTTCTCCCTTGTGGGCCATGTTTTTTTTCCTTTTCTTTTTTTTTTAAACCTCTACTCCCCACTTACCTCTCTTCAGTGCCTGCCCCCAGGAGGTGGGAGGAAGGAGGTCACTTTAGCACATCTTCTTAGTTTTAATTTATTAATAAGAATCACGCAGAACACACTGGCATAGATGAGATTTTTCTCCCAGAGCTACTATTGATCAGCTTATTTGGCACAAAATGTGGACATTATTAAAAGGGCTACACGAGAAATAATTGCATCCAGGGGGGATTACACATACTTTCAATCTAGCCATGGCCTAATACAGAAAATTGGCCTGTTTTATCATCGTAATAGCCAACAATCTTGGCTCCTTACTGAAACTGCATTTCAAATCTGCACATGTGGTTATACCTTTTTTAAAGTTTTACTCTTACAAGTAGAAAGGAATCTCAAGATATCATAAAAAAAATTATATATGTAACCCTTGACATTATCCTTGGGAACACCCTTCTGTGATGCAGGCAGGGAGGATAAAGTGGCAATGCACAGGGGAAGGCTGTTCTCTCAGAAACTCAAAGATGGATCACCTCCCATTAACAGTGCAATGCCCAAATCTGGGCCCTAAAATGTTTTAATCCCCTTCCCTGGTGGCTCAGACAGTAATCTGCCTGCAATGAGGGAGATCCAGGTTTGATCACTGGGTCAGGAAGATCCCCTGGAGAAGGAAATGGCAATCCACTCCAGTATTCTTGCCTGGAGAATTGCATGGACAGAGGAGCCTGGCAGGGTACACTCCATTGGGTCACAAAGTGTCAGACACAACTGAGCGACTAACATGGAATAAAGACTGCTGGGTTAGCTTTTATATATAATTGCATTTGCTGCAATGTAACTGCTGAAGTCAGAGCAAGAACAGTGTGAGAAAGCAAGCAAATATGACCCAAAGAATGTATGTATAAGCCATTCAGAATTTGGTGAGCATGCCATATTAGAATAGCTATTTTTGGGAAAACCCACTTGTCTCCAGATAAAGAGACTTCGACTTTATTTCCAAACTTCACTTATAACCTTGGGTAAGACATTAACAGTATAAATAAAAAGATACTTCTTAAGACAGTGGGGGAAAAAAAAATATATATATATATATATAAAATTAATGGGACCTCTAAAAGCCATCATTATTGCCAGAGACAGTACAGGAATATCCACTATTTCCATACTTATCATTAAACAGGAACAAGTCAATGCAAGAGACAGCAATAAAGATGTAAGACTGAAAACAATAAATGTTTCTCTTATATTGTGGATGACAGACAATTGTTATTTTTCAAAACTCAAGACAGTCCAAAAAAGACATGTTCAAAAATTTATATAACTAATATATTTTTAAACTTTTCTTATAGACAAAACAAGTATCAGAAGATATAGTGAAAGAAAAGATCCAATTCATGATGCTACTCTCCAAAGTGAAATAGCTTTAAAATAGCTTGGAGAAATTCATATAATCCATAATAAGCAAAATGTAAAACTACTGAGTAACATGAAATAAGATTTAATTGAATGTCATGTTCCACCATGATACAAAGACTTTATATTGAAATATATATATAAATGTCCCTCAAAACTTATATAGAGCTTTCACATGGTCCAAATTAAAATGCTAACGGGATTTTTTAATTTTTACTAATGCAAAAAATAACACCAAAGTTTTTCTGGAAGAATATATATAAAACATTATCCCAGATAATTCTGAGAAAGTATAGTAATAAAAGGATATAATTCCAACCACAATTAAAATATATTACAAAACTGTCATGATTAAAACAGCTTGGTAATATTTTTCACTGGAGTTAATTTATGAGAAATTAGATTGAAGCAATTAGCTAATGCTTTGGAAAAAAAAGAAAAAGAGAAAAGCTTCATTTCTTTTCATAGCCCGTAATTCCTTATATCAGTCAACAAATACTCTAATACAATTCTAGAAGAAAGTACATATATTATTATCATAACCCTAGAGTCAAAAGTGGCACAATGGTGAAAAGAATGCCTGTCAATGCAGAAGACACATGAGACATGGGTTCTATCCTTGTGTCAGGAAGATGCCCTGGAGTAGGAAATGGCTACCTGCTCCAGTATTTTTGCCTGGAAAATTCCATGACAGAGGAGCCTGGGAGGTTACTGCCCATGGGTTCATAAAGAGTCAGACACCACTGAGTGACTGAGCATATGAACGCAGTCAAAAAATACAAAAATAATTGCAAGTCATGGGAGAAAATATTGGCAAACATTAATACTTTCAAAAATGTATACTTCTCTATAGCAAAAAAAAAAAGAGTCAAAAAATTAACTGAACAATTTCATGTACACCATGAAGCTGAGAATTCCTTTAACATGTAAAGAGTTTCATAGCAAGTAATGAACATGGTAATACAATAGAAAAATAGGGAAAGTTATACCTATTCATGGGCTTCCCTAGTGATTCAGACAGTAAAGACTCTGTTTTCACTGCAATGCAGGAGACCAGGGCTTGATACTCGGGTTGGGAAGATTGCCTAGAAAAGGAAATAGCACCCCACTCCAGTATTCTTGCCAAGAGAATTCCATGTACACAGGAGCCTGGAAGGCTACTGTCCATGGGTCTCAAAGAGACAGACAGAGTTGAGCAACTATCACTTTCACCACTTTTCAATTATACATATTCATAGGAAGAGAAAAGAAATGATATAAATGAACTTACAAAACAGAAAGAGACTCACAGACTTAGGGAACTTATGGTTTCCTGGGAGGAAGGATGTGGTGAAGGGATTGTTAGGGAGTTTGGGATGGATGTGAAGTGAAGTGAAATGAAGTTGCTCAGTCGTGTCCGACTCTTTGCAACCCCATGGATTCCAGCCTACTGGGCTCCTCCGTCCATGGGATTTTCCAGGCAAGAATACTGGAATGGGTTGCCATTTATGGCTATATTTAAAATGGATAATCAACAAGGACCTACTATATAGCACATGGAACTCTGCTCAGTGTTATGTGGCACCCTGGTTGGGAGGGGAGTTTGGGGAAGAATGGATACATGTATATGTATGGCTAAGCCCCTTTGCTGTCCCCCTGAAATTATCAAAACAATGTTAACTGTTATACAATAACAATTATTATACTCCAATATAAAATAGAAAGTTAAAAATATAAATGAAAAAAACAAACTCAAGTCCACCCACAATTACAGCAATACATATCAAAACAAGATAGTATTTCTCATTGATTTGATAAAAGTGTATTATTTAAAATTATAATCAATACTGGCAAAATATACAGACCTTTTCAGATACAGTTTCTGTGTACATGCTTTTATCTTTGAAAAAATGTTTTTAACATTTCAACAACAAGTATATCAATTTCAGAAGATGTGATATCTTCATTGTCTCAGAAATTTTACCTTCTGAGAGTTACTATAAATATATTTTAAAATAAAAACATCTCTAAGAAATCTAAATGCTGGTTAATTATGTACTATTTAAATTGTGTTACATGTATAATAGAAGGATATGTAGTAATAAAGAAGGAAATAACCATATATGCTAAAATGGGAAAAGCTCCACCAAGATCTGTTTAGTAAAAATGATGACATAAAGAGCAGTGATTATGTAACTCCTGCACATGTGAATTTTGTAGGGGGAGTGGATGTTTCTCTGTGTGTACAAATGTACATGTAAAATTTTGTACAACTACACAAGAGGTTGTTACCCATAATCACCTTGGGTAAAGGAACTCAAACTAAGGAAGGGAGTCAGGCATTTATTTTCTATCTTGTACCATTCTATTTCTGTAATGTTATTTCCTTTTAAACAAAGTAAAGGAGGTGGCCCTAAAATTAGGGATCAATCTCCCCTTTTTTCATGGAAATAGATTTGTTTTATTACTTTTATGAAGTTAAAGCATAATATTCAAGTATTTATCAAAAATACATAGAAAAAGTTAATATAAAATAAAGGCAAAGGGAATAAAATTCACTTCTTATTCTCTTAACACTTAGGCCCCTCTGCAAAGGTCAGAGCACAACTTGCTTAATCTGCTAAGTGCATGGAGCTATATTATTTGTCAATGGGGTCCTATCATACTTGCTGCTTAGTATCCTTTTTATATTTGATATATCATAAGCCTATATCTATTTTCAATATGGAGTCATTTTATCACTTTTGGTGCCTACACAGGATTACAGTGTGATGGATATTCCATAATTTTTTCAATTATGAGACCCACCCTGTTAGGATTCTCCAGAGAAACAAAACCAACAGATTACCATATCCCCAAATATACATGATGCTCTTAGTCTATTCTGAAATTGTAAAATTCTATGAAGTCATGTCTATATTTGGTATTCTTTTCATGGTGTTTACCTGAAACACAACATTCTCTCACCGTTTTAAGCTCCAGATCTTGTCCATGCCATTGTCTTCAATCATACTTTCACTTTGTTTCTGTTCTCCTTATTCATACTCCCTGAGAAGAATTCACTCTACTTGCTTTCATCTGTGTCTTTTTCTTCTGAATTCCTGGAGACTTCCTCACATTTGCTCTTCTAATTCACCAGCTTGGACTGATACAATGTCCAATTTGTTGTTCATTTGTTCCACTGAGGTTTTAATGTAGATGTCTGACTCTCATTTCCATACCGTCCCCCACGGTCCTCATGGCTTGCCTTCAACATCATCATGCTTTGATCTGGTGGAAAACACACATTTTCTGTTTCTTGCAGTAATATATTTTGGCTGGAGGCTGTTGTTCTCATTTTCAACAGTGACCTGTTTTTGTTTTGTTTCATTTTTAAACCTGTAGTACTTGCTGCCAGACCTTGTTAACTTCCTCAGTTTTCTCTTCTTTAGAAAGAGAGAATCTACCATATCCATTACTAGTTTTTTTGGCAAGTAGGAAATGGGTTGCCTTCTGTTGGAAATTTGTGTTTACTGCTCTAGAAAAATGAGAGGAAAATAATATATAAGATCATAATTTTCCAGTGCAGCTCAGGCAGGCTCCATTGAGCAGTGGGGGCAGAGCTGGGCCCCGGGAGCTCTGACTCCCTGTGAAGCGTGGCATCTCTGTATTGAGGGAGGCTGTCCCAGGCACGGACTCCAGCATTGTTAGAACTCTACAGCTTTTGGACATCAATGCTAGAGACAAAACCTGGAGCCACCCCTTTACCACTGACGCCAAATGGCCTGGAAGTCAGCAGACATGAGAGGTGGTTGTGCAGCCTTGTCTTCTAGCTGTCACCCACCTCAGATATAAGTATGAGGCAGTTTCTGCTCCCATCACCTCTGCTTTCTTGCATGATAAGCTCTTGTTCCCAGAGAGGAGTCACATGCTCATCCTCTAAACTTCTTTAGTAGGGCACCATGTTCACTCCAGTTAGCAGCAATTCCCTGAAATCCTTGCCACGTAGTTGATACCTCTTCCCTGTTGTCATAGCTGGTGAAAGATTTTTCACAATTTGTATTTTCTATTGGTTATTTCAGTAGGAGAACGGGTGATATGAGATCATGTCTTGAACATGAATGATTCCTTTCCATTATTTCTCAATTTCCTCATCTGTTTCATTGCCATCAGGAATAGAACTGCTATAATTATCTTCGTTCCCTCCCTCTGCCCTTCATTTATTGGCATCACTTGAAAAATCTCTTGTCTCGGTGGAAGAATTGTCATTTTTTTCCTTCAATGAAAACACCCTGGGGATTTTCCTCAAATAATTGATTAAACTGTACTTAAAATAAGTTGCCATTTATTTCTTACTGTTTTGATGCACCTAAATTACCTCTTAGTTCAAATTTATCTTTACTATTTTAGTATCTTTTAGTAATTGCATCTACGTTTGATGAAATGTGGAAGCAGCTTATATTTATTGGGTTGTAAATTATTACACAGTATGCAACTTTGATTAGCAAAGTGCACCATAGTGCTTTTATGGATTAATAAGGGGGAAAATGTATGGTATTACCCAAGAGAGATGAGATGAAAATTGTAGTTCACAAAAATAATGGAAACAAATGGCATGATTGTCATATATGTTAAACTGCAAAAAGAATTATTGCTAACATCTCTATCACCTGGCTTTTGAGACTACTTGAATGGTACTTTAGTATTTTTCTCCAAGAATATGCAATTTATAGTTAATAAACCACTGTACCCTTTTTCCATTAGCTTCATGCAATGCATATTTATTCAAATATAGTTTATATGTATTTGACTATGAATATAAATATATACATAAAAGAATATATAAAACTAACATTCCTAAGCATGACTTAATATGATCTGGGCTTGGTGAGTTGGAAATGGAGTTAGGGATATTGCTATGAGTTCACCAGGACAATAACTGAGTTATAAGATAATTATTCCTCTTCAATGGCTCTCACCATGACAACTCAGTTCTGAAATTCAACTATTATTCAGCTCAAATTATTGTCAAAGTTTAAAGCCTGAATTTTATTGACCTCCTTCTGATGTCTATGACATCTAATCATCTGGGTATATGAAACCAGATTGTTAACAGCAAGAGCAGCTCAAAAGATTCTTTACTATACACACCTGGACAGTTCCTTTGTTAAACCCAAGTGATGATTCAGTCTCTGGGCTCTGTTATACATGCATAACCATCTTGGGGCAGAAATTGAACATGGCATTCCTATCTCCTTTACTATCAAGCTGCAAATCTTTCATAGCCCAAACATCTCAGATTGTTTTACAGTCAAATATAGGTTATCTTATGACTCAAATTGCAAACCTCTGTTCAACTCTAACCGAAAAATAAATAAATAAATAAAAATACAAAAAAAAAAAAAAAAGAAGAAGAAATATATAGAAAGAGTCATTGAATTTTAGTGCCAATAACTCTGAAAAATTCCCCTCTGGCTTAAGACTATGTGGGCAAGTATCCTCCCAGTTTAACCCACTGTCTGATTTTGACACATCTCTAGAATTAAAAGAAAGAAGCAATTTGAATTGTTTCCAAATGTCAAAACCAAAGAAGCATTGTTACTCAACCCCAAATCTGGTCTGTAACAGTTAGATAGTATCTTGGTTTTCTGGTGCTGTCATAGCATACCACAAACTGGGTGGCTTCAACAACAACAAAAAAGTTTATTTTCTCATAGTTTTGGAGGCTAGAAGTTCAGGATCAATGTATTGGGAAGTCTGCTCTCTTCTCTCCTTGATTCCCCAGATGGCCTCCTCCTTGCTGTGTACTCACATGGTTGTCCCCTGTGTATTGTCTCTGTCTTAATCTCTTCTTACAAAGACGCCAGTCATACTGTATTAGAGCCCACCCATACAAGCTCCTTTTATCCTTGTCACTACTTTAAAGGCCCTGATTTTAAATACAGTCATGTTCTGAGGTAGTGATAATGAGGACATGAATTTTGGCAGGACACAATTCATTTCATAACACCTAGAAAAGGAACCAAAAATAATTCTAGGACATCTGTTTTATAACTACCACTACAAGTAAATACTATTGACCATACAAAAAATACATAGGCTGCAGCTTTAGTAAACTGCCACCAGGGAAGGGTTTTTACAAGTAAATACTATTAGTCATATAAAAAGTACATAGACTGCATCTTTAGCAAATTTAAATCATAGACTGCATCTGTAGGTGAGCTCAGACCTACGCATGAGAAGGATTAATAATAAAACAGCATTTAAATGAGTGGTGAGTGCTATGGGATTATTTAGATTCTCCCAGGCTAAGATAATATCCTATCTTTGTCCATTGAAAACTTACTATCTAGAAAGGCAGAAGAGAGGCATAGACACCTCATTATAACAATGATTCTCAATGTTTGAGGAAAATGCTATGGAAACTCAGAGATGGTAACTATCTCTTCTGAGTTGTTAAGGGGATAAGTATAGGATAGGAAAGTTTTGCTGAAGAGGTGATGAGATGAGTGACCATTAGCCAAGAGAAAGTCAAATCATGCTACTCCCCACTTGGGAAGTAGTAGGGGACAAATGATTTGGGGCACGTTGAGGGTGTGACCATGAGTAGAGTTGCTAGTGTTTAGGTTGTTGGGAAGATAAGTCTACATATCAGAAGAGTGCTTCCTGGCTTTAAAAAGAAAAAAAAAATTTGACCGTGGAAACACAAGCATAGGGCTGGATACAGGTGCAGTGGAAGCTGTGGGCAAGAATGAAGCAAGTGCCGAAAGGTATAGATAGCACTGAGACCAAAATCTTGGAAAACATGCATGTTTAGGAGTCAAGCAGAGGAAGAGAAGCCAGTGAAAGGGACTCATCACGGGGAAGGAGCAGAGACGGGGTGCTGAGCCTGGCAGATGTAAAAGGAAGCTAAAGGCAAAGAGAGCAATCACATGAAAAACAGGTGGATAGCTGACTGTGAGCAACTGTAGCCCTTCGTTGTTTAGATGTCCAGTGCTTTGGGAAAGTCAAAAAGTTCCAGATCAGGTAGAGAGAAAAGTTTGGGAGCTCAGACGTTTAGGTGATCATGCAATTTGATTTTCAAAGAACAACAGGCTAGAGCCCAGACAAGAGAGGGTTAAGGAGCAAGTGGTCTCAGAAGACATGGAGGTAGCAGGGCCAAGTCTAGTAAAATCAGCAGCACTGAAGACAAAGTGCGGATGTCCAGTCAGTGGTGGAGCAGAGCAAAGCAAGAAGACAGGAAGAAGAGGCAGGACTTGGTGATCTCCTTAGAGCGGGGTTCTGTGCTGCTGCTGCTAAGTCGCTTGTCGTGTCCAACTCTGTGCGACCCCATAGACAGAAGCCCACCAGATTCCCCCGTCCCTGGGATTCTTCAGGCAAGAACACTGGAGAGGGTTGCCATTTCCTTCTCCAATGCATGAAAGTGAAAAGTGAAAGGAAAGTCGCTCAGTCATATCTGACTCTTCACGACCCCATGGACTGCAGCCTACCAGGCTCCTCCATCCGTAGGATTTTTCAGGCAAGAGTACTGGGGTGGGGTGCCATTGCTTTCTCTGGGGGTTCTGTGCAAGAAATGTTAATTATGCCACTTCTTTCAGTCCTCTCAACAGTACCGTATTAATCATGAGGCATCCAAAGTTCAGAGTAACATCCAAGTTTGAATAATTAGTAAACAGACCAGTTGAGGCTCAGTTCTAAGCTGCACTTGCCAATGTTTTGCTTCTGTCTGTATTAGTGGAATTTCTAGTATTGGGAAGAAATGGATAATTAAAATATGGGGGTCAGAACCTTCTCACCTCACAGAATAGCCATGGAAGGAGCTTAGAAACAGGAAATGTCCTGACACATGAAAAAAATTACTCTATCAAATTCAGTGTGTGAAGTTTTGAGAGTGAAAGTCTCCAAGAGTGTGAAGTTGCAACCTCTTAAACAATGTGATACATGGCACCTGAGACAGGCCCGTCATCAAAGCTGGAGAGGGGCCTCTGGGCTCCAGCGGTTGTACTCTGCTGGTCTCAGTCATCTGTTGGGGTTGCACACCCACTCAAGTAGAGAAGGCCTATTTTGGGGACTTCAGATAAAATCAAGCATCGGGAAGCCCTAGAATTCTGGACAAAAGATGCCTTAAACCTCACCTTGGCCAACCATAGCATTTTACAGGTAAATCACATGAAAACATCAGTGAACAGCAGACTTAAGTCATCAAAATGCATTTTGGTCTAAGTCAAACATATGCATTGGTTTAATCACCATTTTATCACCTGCCCCCAGTTTTAACTTGGCAAGAAGGCATCATTAAACCTCCTGAAGGGTTGTTCTAATGAACAGTCTTTAGACTCTGGCTCTCAGGCTTTTGGCCTGTGGAGGTAGCAGGGTGGGGACTGATTCCTAATAGCCAAGCCTAATATCTCATTCTGGTCCTCATGGGATTCATTTCTGGGCCAGCTGCTGCATGAGCCGTTGACATGGCTTAGCAATAGGAAGTGGTAAGGCAGCACACAGCTCTCAGTCTTCTGCCCTGGGAAGGAGCACATTGTCTCTCTTTAGACATCTGACCCGAAGCGAAGTGCAAATTCCGCAGGGCTAATCTGCTGAGACTGTAGAGAAGATGACCAAGCCACTCATGAGTGTCTCTGCTGGTCACAGTAATGGGGAAACCGAGGCATGTAGAGACCAGCTGTGTCACACCCTTTCTTCTCATGAGTCCCCACTGCCTCCTGGTGACTACAGGGTAAAGTCAAAACCTCCTGCAAGGGTTACAAGCTGCAGCCTTCTCAATTGTTTTCTCAACTTTCTTTTCTCACATTTCCTCTGTGTACCTTCCTCTCCACCATCCTAAATGTATTACCAGTCCTGGACCTCAACACAACAGAACTTTCAGCTTCCCTGGGCATGCACCCATGGTGACTTGGTGACATAGCATCCCAGAATGTCCTCCAAAGACCAGGAACCTCCGTCCACTCCCCGCTTTCCTCATCTATTTCATATACACCCATGCATCCTTCACAAAGCAGCTCAAATGTCACCTCCCCTCAAAGCCTCCAAGGCAGTCGGTGCCCACCTTGTGTTTCCAAAGAACAGGGAATACACTTCCCACCCTACCCCTTTTAAGCCCAGTTCTCAGCCCAGGGTAGGTAGGTTCCTGATCGATGTTTACTGTATGTATAAATGAGAAGTGAAAACTATCGTCCAGTGACCACCGACTATAGCGATACACCGTGCTAAGTACAGTGCCCGAGTTCTCTGCATTGCTACATGGATGCTCTATCTAGGTCATCATGAGCGAAGAGGCAGCCCTGAGCCAACAAACCCTCTCTGCTCTTCTGTTGTTACTTTCCCAGGAGCACTGAAGAATGAGGAACATGGGGTCACATCACTGCCCAATTATGAGAGCTCACAAGATAAAGATGATGCTGTGAAAGTGCTGCACTCAATATGCCAGCAAATTTGGAAAACTCAGCAGTGGCCACAGGACTGGAAAAGGTCAGTTTTCATTCCAATTCCAAGGAAAGGCAATGCCAAAGAATGATCAAACTACAACACAATTGCACTCATCTCACACACTAGTAAANCAATACAGGAGGCAGAAGAGACGTGGGTTCGATTCCTGGGTCAGGGAGGCCCACTGGAGAAGGGAATGGCAACCCAATCTAGTATCTTTGCCTGGAAAATCTCATGGACAGAGGAGCCTGGCAGTCTATGGCCCATGGGGTCACAAAGAGTTAACACGACTGAAGTGACTTAGCACTCAGCACTTAGCCAAGCAAGAAGTTAGGGTCTTTTCAGAACTAGTTGCCCTGGACCCCTTGCTTGGGACCCTGCAGTAAACGCGACAGTTTCCTTCATCACACCCGGATCCCATAGATGTATTGCTTTATTACATGTGAGCAAATGGACCCAAGTTGGGTTTGGTACAAATTTTGTGGAGGAAGTAGGGGAGTCTTGTTCTGGGAAGGCCCCATAGGGTCCTGCTCAGTTATAAAACCACTGCAGATGGAGTAGAATATATAATTCACATTTACTTTAAAGATTGAATGAAATATCAGCTTTCCTACTTGGTACAGACTGGATTTCTGGGGGGGTTTGTCACTGTCCTCTGAGGGCAGAGGTAGTTTGGTGGAAAACTCTGTGAGGCTCTGGCCTGGGGTGTGGGTGAGTCGAGACGGTTCAATGACTCCTCCCCGCTCCCCTCCGTCTCTCTCCTCCTTTCCTTGTCTTTCTTCCTCTCCCCTCCTTCTTCTGTCCCCCTCCTTTCTTCCTTCTTCCCCTTCTTTTTCTCAGGCTCTAGTCCTTCGTTTCTGTCAATGAAATGCTCTCCCTAGTGGGGACAGACTGTCACTGGCATTTCCCAAGCATGACTGAGCTGGGGAATCTGTGTAACTGTCATAGACTCTTAGAATGCCACTGCCTGTGGCGACCGCAGCAGCCCACCCCTTTGACATCTTAGGTGAGGAATGGAAAGTGACTCAGTCAAGACGGAAGGAGGCAGAGCCAGGCCAGACCCCAGGGCTCCGAGGCTTCTTGTCCCGAATTCTCAGCGACGTCAGGAGAATTATCAACCAGGCTTTAAACCGAGGCACCAGATTTCATCAAGAGGTTGTGGGATGTGCAGATCATCTTGTTGCTTGTACTGCTGTAAGAACAAGATCACGGTGATGATTAGGAGGTGTCTGCTCCAGATTAGTAATAGAACAGCCCTTCTGGAAACGCAGGGTTGGAGGGTGCTCTTGCCAAACTGTAGTAACCAGTGCCCAGGAATCCAAATGCAGCCAAAACCAAGGCCAGCTGCTCCAGGGGATGGAACAATCTGTTCTTTCCCTGCCCATCCGGGAAGCTGGGCATGTCCTGAGACAGGCCACTGTCAGTTAGCGCAGCTGCTTTCCCCAGAGGGAGGACCCTGGGAGCACCCCCACATTCCTGCACCCTTGTTCTCCTCAGCAGCTGGTTACATTATTCTTCCCAATGACAATATGGTAGACCGATAATAGCACTTCTTTAAAATGATTATAAAACAATTGTATGGGTAAATGCAAATCTCTTCATTCAGATAGACTATGGCTACATGCTGCCCTAGACCTAGAAGAATCCAAAAGATATAGACAAGCAAGATAATTCCGTATCCCATCTCTTCTTCAACACAAGTGTCTGAGAATGACTCCAAGACAGTAGCTTTGTGAGAGGAGCTTGAAAGACACAAAACACAATCATGGTCCCTGTCCTCAAGGATTTGACTCTCTGCTGGTGGATCCTATTCATTTCCTATTTCTGCTTTAACAAATTCCTCCAGACTTAGCATCTTAAACAGTTCACTGTACCATCTTACACTACTGGAAGTCAGAAGTCCAAAATGGAGCTCATTGAACTGCGAACAAGCTGGTAGGTCTACCTTCTTTCTGGAGGCTCTGAGGGATATTCTGTTTTCTTGCTTTCTCTAGCTTCTGAAGGCCACCCACATTCCTTGGCTCGTGGTCTCTTCTTCCGTCTTCAAAGACAGCAATGGCCAGTCAAGGGCTTCTCCCGTCATCCCCTTCTTGGTTTTTCACCCTTCTGTCTCCCTTTGCCAGTTTTTCTTTTTAATTGAAGGACAATTTCTTTGCAATGTTGTTAGTTTCTGTTGTACAACAACGTGGATCAGACATAAGTATACATATGTCCCTTCCCTCTTGAACCTCCCTCCTACCC
>SJYV01038322.1:64070-186431 GCA_006410875.1 Neotragus pygmaeus
ACATATACATATATCCATTCTCCCCCAAACCCTCCCTCCCCCATCAAGGCTGCCACATAACATTAAGCAGAGTTCCATGTGCTATACAGTAGGTCCTTGTTGGTTATTCAATTTAAATGTAGCAGTGTGTACATGTCCATCCAAGACTCTCTAACTATCGGGGAAGGCCTGTTTAAAATCAAAGAACACCCCTGACACTTCCCAAGTCTGCCTCCCTTCTCCACTTCACTACCACCCCACCCTTCCCTGCCCTTAAACTTGTAAGCGCTACCAAAGTTGAACTGAAGGAAGGACTGGGCATGGAAAGAAGGTAGAAGAGCCAGAGCTGGCTCTATAGGCCCAGACCCCAAGGGAAGAGGGTCCCTGGGAAGAAGAGGGTGTCCCTGCCCAGTAAGCCAACTTTCTCTGGGATTCACCCACAAGTGGCCTCTAGACTCTTTACTTAAATATTTGTTATTACATGCTCAGGCCCAGCAGGAACAAGAGCTGTAGGGTTTTCATTATAGACTTATATAAACCAAATATGCTCCCACTCTTCTAAAGCCTTGCTGTTCTGAACAGCATTTGGGATCAGATACACTGGAGTTTGAGACCCAGCTTTACCCTTGATGAGTTTTCCAACTTCAGGCAAGTTGCTGAATTTCACTATGCCCTTAATTTCTCTTCTGTGAAATGGGGACTAATAATAATGATCTTCTACAGTTACATTTTAATGAACAAAATAACAATATACATTCTCTAGCATATGGAAAGTCAGTAAGATTATTTTATTCCGTTAATTATATCAAAGGAATAACATCTCTGAACATATTTCCTGTACACTGGAAGATGTTTCCTAACCTCAAATGGTTTTCAAATAACTAAAGGCTAAAATTTGAACTTGAAAATTTATTGGTTGAATGGTAAGACATTAAGAATTTATTGGTTGAATGGTTGGCAATGACTTCAGGCTTTGGAGACAATGTTTTTATCAATACAAACTTTGATAACAGTGGAAACATCAGAAGAATAAACTGGTTTAAGTGGGAGAAGAGATAGAAGCACAAGATTTTATGACATTGTTTTTCATGAAATGCTTTCAGCACAATGAGAACGAAAGGCAATCCAATACTAACATCATGAAACTGCAATAGCATCACATATCTTCCTCTCTTTGCATGTCTATTATCAGAGTTAGGCATCTTTCTTATAAGGCAATAACTCATTAAAGCATTTGCTGATTTCAACTCCTTAGGACTAAATGCAATTTTTGGGTAATGCAAACATAACTTTTGAAATGCAAACATATGTTCATTTACTAGTAATCCTGAATGCATTAAAATGGAATCTATGTGCTTTTATTAGCACCTTTGGGAATCAAATTCTATTCTTAACATTTAGATAAATCATCTGCCAGCTACTGTGTTTATTAGTACTTAGACTTCAGTCATGATCAATACATAGGCTAGAATATTCACAAATAAATGTATGCTTTACAATAAATGATAAACAGATCTAAAAATAAACCATTATATTTTTGCATTCTCAAAATGAATAAAATGTGACGGCTGAAAAGTATATTCTGAAAACCATATATCTCAAAGACAACTCAAGTTTCAAACATCATTCTTTACTGCATTCAGTTCAATATCAAGAAAAGCCATGCCAAGAGAGTCTAATTTTGGAGAGCTTTCACCTGAGGGGTAACAAGGTCGTTCTGAAAAGAGCTCAGATGCATTTTCCACTATAGTGTTCACTGTTGCCAATATGACAGCAACATGTTAGAATTTAAGAAGAGGAATTACACAGAAAGAGAACATGAGAACAAATGCATCTAAGGTGAGGTGAGGTGACGTGACGTCGCTCAGTAGTGTCCTACTCTTTGCAACCCCGTGGACTGTAACCTACTAGGCTTCTCCATCCATGGGATTCTCCAGGCAGGAATACCGGCAAACGCATCTAAGGGTTTCTTCAAATCAACACTCACCAGCAGCTGTTCTCTCCAGGGACATAGGAGACAGACAGATGTTCTCAACCTGGTTACTAAAAGGGAAGCACTAACAACGGCACTTGCTGTCTTGAACTCTCCTGTTCACACCTGCCTGTTTCCAGGGGCTGAGTAACTCCTGAGGGAGGGACCCTTCCTCTTCTTAAGAACTCTGTGCTTTGTGTATGAAAATCAACATCTTCCAAAGGAGCTCTCCTCTGTCCTGTGTGTGCCTTGTGATGCCTTGGGCTGGAGTGCTCCCTACTAGACGGGAGAAAAAGATACTGAAGAGTACCTCTGGGAGATTTTTGGCAACCCATTTAGAATCTGCCAACCACAAATATTCACTAAATACCTAGTGTCTAAAATGAAGCCCGGAGCTGTGGGGAAACAAAGAATTAGAGCTCACTCACTGCCCATGGGGAATGCATAAACCAGGAACTGATGGATTGTCCCTCTTTAAATTTGTATGATCAAAGAGAATTTCTAAGTATTTCTCCAAGTGGGCTGAGTGGCTGTGTCTTTGTCCAAATGTGACAGAGTCCATTCCTTTAGCCAACTTGGCAACAAAAATACTGCTAATAGTCACCATTAATTAAGCCTCTGCCATCTTAGTTCCTTCCTGGAAGAGAATACTATGACATCATACAAATGTAATTCTGCTATTTCTTCAGAGGTGGGGGTGGGGAGGTGGTACGTGAGGATTATGTTGGTTAGAGTTTAGGCAACATGAAGTGAATGGGAAAACCTGAAAGAAGCTCCGTATTTCCACCAAGGACAAGGCAAAAGGTCCAGACTGGCTTCAGCCAGCCCTGAGCAAAGAAGAGGCAATGTCACCAAAGGCTCTCCATCAGCAAGGCTTGGACACACTGTCTGAGCTCCCTGTCCTCTGACTGATCTGAAGGCTTATGGCCACTTCACATAATCATCCCCTGTGATTATGTTCTGAAATCCATGTGCTATTGCTGGACCAGGAGGGACTTCAAAGATTATCTGTGGTCAGCCTCCTTCCAGGGACATCGATTGATGAAGGCATCAGCAGTCACTATGAACTAAAGATTCATTTCATTCAGAACCCTACAGCCTTGTGTGCAGGTCTGAGCACGGGCTATCTCTGAGTAATAAGCACCTCTAGTTTTATGTTTGCAGGTTCACCATACGGATCACCTAGAGGATGTGCTCAGCACTAAAAGGAGATTTCTTGGATGCACAGCCAGTGAGTGTAACATCCTAGAGGCCTGGCTGTGCTTCGGGGCCTTGGATTCAACAATCCTTTCTTCCAGTTCTCAGTCTGAAACTCACCTAATCCACCACTAATGTATTTGACTTGAAAGCCTAGGGAATCAAGTTTTGCCTCTGTGTTAAACTGCTCTAACATAGTCTCTGGTAGGATTTAGTAGACATGCAATACATTTAGGATGTCACATTCTATACCACTTAGATGGATCTGTGTTTTAAGTTTGAAAGAAACTTTCAAAAGCAATTAGTTTAACCTCTCATTTTACTTATGGGAAACGGAGGCCTAGAAACCGGAAGTGACTTAGTGACATAGTTGTCAGATCACGCAAAACCCCGAATCCTAGTCTAGGGCCCTTTTCACTATCCAATTACTAAGAAGCCAGTGATCCATAAAGACCTGGCAGAAACAATAATATGAGCAGGGTGCCATGAGGACAACAGTGGCTAGAAGCCACTTTGTTTCTAATATGAATGCTTTAATTTGGAAATTGGAGACTCACAGAGAGACCCGTGCAACCGCCCACTACGTCCCTGGAGAAATTTGGCCTCTCTTTCTCTGCCATTTCCCAAATGTCATGTGAATATCACTCCTTGGCAAACTTTTCCCCAAAATCCTAGGAGCAAGAGAAAACTATGCAGTGTGGCTCAGCTACTTTGGAAGAAAGTTAGCAATGCATTGATAACAGACAGCCTCATATTTCTGGATCTACTGGTGTTATAAACTACGTGATGGGGCAGGAAGGCTCTGACTATATGACCAACAGGGACTGCTGAGCTGTTAACCAATTAAGCAGAGAAGTGACCGATTAGAATGAGTCTTTTCTGAGTCATCTCTCTCTTTTTTTCCAAATAACTGCTTCACCCAAATTACTTGGGAAGTGTTATCCCACCCAGTATAGATCATGTTCAAAGTGGGAAAAGGTGTCATTTCAGAAGTTAGAGGCTACAGCAGGTGCTTGTGCTCTGACAGGCCCTCCCAAAGGGAAAAAGGGCTGGGATACTGGGTAGGGGCTGATGAGTGGAGGGAACACCCTGGGAGAGCTAGAAGCAGAGCAGGAGGGGTCCAGGGCTCAGACGCAAACTGATCCCAAGCTCACCCAGCCTAAACAGCCAACATCTGCTAATCAGTTCAGTGATGTGACATGTTAAGCCTTGTTCCTCATGAAAAACAAAACCAAATCAAAGGACAGATTTTTTTATCTCACAAATTTGCCAGATGTCAGGTTTTATGTGTATCTTATAATAACTCATTGAATCTCTGTCTATTGAGCACCTGCTACATTCTAGGTCTTGTACTATTTAGTAGAAAATAAACTGATAAGTGAAACAAAATCTCTGCTCTCCAAGAGCTAGTAATCTAACTTGGAGACACAGTTAACAAACAAGCCACTGCTCTAACGCACACTAGGTGCTATAACCAAGGAGAAAAGGACAGTTGTAAACAGGAAAGAGTAAGGGTACAGCTCCCTCTCAGAGCGATGAGCTTTGCAGAGGCGGAAGTGTTTGAATAATCTTGCAAAATGAATAGGCACTTAACAGGCAATGGAGTATGCGTTGTGTGTGAGGGTTCAGGGGTTCTAGACAATGGGAAGTCTTGTCAGTTGTGTCCAACTCTGTGACACCATGGGCTATACCCTGCCAGACTCCTATGTCCATGGAGATTCTCCAGGCAAGGATACTGGAGTTGGTTGCCATTTCCTTCTCCAGACAATGGGAGGATATGTGCAAAAGCAGGCAGATACCATGTAATGGCTAAATTTAATGAGTCAATTAAGCCAGGCTATAGTACATCACATACTGGTCTAGATGTGGTGGTGAAAATAGTTTGCAAATGTGTTTAACATCACAATCAGCTGAGTTTACATATGAGCAGGTACCTCCCATTCTGTAGGTGGGCCTCATTCAATCAACTGAAGGCTTTAAGAACAAAATCTGCTTCTGGAGAGAAAGGAATTCAGTCTTAAAACTGTAACAGAAATCTTGCCTGAGTCTCCAACCTGCCCTATAGATCTCAGACTTGCCACCACCCAGAATCACAAGAGCATAGTCCTTCAAATAAATCTATGAACATATATCCCACTGGTTTTATTTCTCTGGAGAGCCCTGATGGACACACACAGATGTATGAGGTGCCCAGGAAAGAAAGGGAAAGTCACTGTGGCAGGTGTTCAGACAGTGGTGGGATATGGAGCCATAAGGGAGGCTGCCACAGTTATGAAGAGCCTTGCATGCTAAACTCAGGAAATGGGATTTTGTCCTAAAAGTGAACAGGGGCCATTGAAGGACTTTAGGCAAGGACCACCAAGTCTATTAGAAAAACTCTCTGGGACCATTCATATAGAGGATGGATGGGTTGGGGCGGAGTTAGTGGCTACAGAAGAATGGCCTTGTGGACACTACATCCTTGTCAGTCTGGGCCCGAGGATTTAGCCCCTACTCAGATCATGAACTCCTTATTGCCAAATTCAGACTTAAATTGAAGAAAGTAGGGAAAACCACTAGACCATTCAGGAATGCCCTAAATCAAATCCCTTATGATTATACAATGGAAGTGAGAAACAGATTTAAGGGACTAGATCTGACAGACAGAGTGCCTGATGAACTATGGATGGAGGTTTGTGACACAGTAGAGGAGACAGGGATCAAGACCATCCCCATGGAAAAGAAATGAAAAAAGCAAAAGGGCTGTCTGGGGAGGCATTGCAAATAGCTGTGAAAAGAAGAGACATGAAAAGCACAAGAGAAAAGGAAAGATAAAAGCATCTGAATGCAGAGTGCCAAAGAATAGCAAAGAGAGATACAAAAGCCTTCCTCAGCAATCAGTGCACTGTATAATCATAAGGGATTTGATTTAGGTCATTCCTGAATGGTCTAGTGGTTTTCCCTACTTTCTTCAATTTAAGTCTGAATTTGGCAATAAGGAGTTCATGATCCGAGTAGGGGCTAAATCCTCGGGCCCAGACTGACAAGGATGTAGTGTCCACAAGGCCATTCTTCTGTAGCCACTAACTCNGTGGTCATGTATGGATGTGAGAGTTGGACTGTGAAGAAAGCTGAGTGGTGAAGAATTGACGCTTTTGAACTGTGGTGTTGGAGAAGACTCTTGAGAGTCCCATGGACTGCAAGGAGGTCCAACCAGTCCATTCTAAAGGAGATCAGTCCTGGGTGTTCATTGGAAGACTGATGCTAAAGCTGAAACTCCAATACTTTGGCCACCTCATGTGAAGAGTTGACTCATTGGAAAAGACTCTGATGCTGGGAGGGACTGGTGGCAGGAGGAGAAGGGAGCAACAGAGGATGAGATAGATGGATGACATCACCGATTCAATGGACCTGAGTTTGAGTAAACTCTGGGAGTTGGTGATGGACAGCGAGGCCTGGTGATTCATGGGGTCGCCAAGAGTCGGACACGACTGAGTGACTGAACTGAACTGAAAGCCCCAATAATTTGGCAGGTCCATTACACTTAGGTAAAGACCCAGCTGGAGAAATAAAGTGGCCCTACCAAATTGAATAGAGACATATGGATTGATGGGCTCAAAATTTTTGAATTCCCAAGTCCCCTTGAAAGTTTTTCATATACAGAAATGGCCCAAACTTCCCTCTGTAGAAATTTTGCCTTCCTCAACTTGTTGGAGATGTCCCAGAGGTATCACCTTTCTAAGACAACATAAAATCTTCTGCAGATTCACTTTTAGCTTCAAGGACATTATGTAGCAATAAAATGTACTGAATTTGACAAGGAAAGAAAATAACTACAGTCCAGAGTACCCACAGGATACAGTCTTTCTATACTGGCTTGACTTGGGGAAACACACATGAGACTATATTTTGAGGAATAGGGTGACACAACATAGACTGAATAAGAGAAAATTTATCAAATTGGCATATATATATATATATTTATGTGTTTGTGTATGAATATATGGTATATAAATTGGTGTATATGATATATATATATATATACCATGGAAGAAGAATGGAAAAACTAGAAGTATGGAAAAATCTACAGTTCATTCTAAATGACACAGTAGTGTCAAACTTACTAAAGTGGGTAGAATAGTNCCTGTATTGTCCTGCTCCAGGCTGGAATGGCCTCTTGCCCCCCATCATGGAGCCCTCTGGGAACCCCACCGTTCATACTCTGCAACTCAGGAATTCAATCTGGAGGCCCAGGTCTCCATTGACAATTCTTTCTTTCAGTCCTCCAGCCCACAGTGGCCCTGCCCCACTAAGCCTTCTGACTTATCACACTCAGCTCTTGGTTTTATAATCAGCCTATGTTCTTCTTGGGGGGGTCACATGACTATTTCCTCAAACAGATTTCAAGCTCTTCAAGAACACACACTTCTTCCTCACCATCCCCTGCCCCCCACCACCATCACACACCCTGCATCCTCCAGCGTTCATCCAAGAGTTGCTACCATCAGCAGACACTCAGTAAGAGCGGCACGCTTTAGGTGTTCAGAGGATGTTCACAATGGAGTCTCTGCAGCACTTCATGCCNCATCCCCTGCCCCCCACCACCATCACACACCCTGCATCCTCCAGCGTTCATCCAAGAGTTGCTACCATCAGCAGACACTCAGTAAGAGCGGCACGCTTTAGGTGTTCAGAGGATGTTCACAATGGAGTCTCTGCAGCACTTCATGCCACCTTCAATCCATTCTTCACACTGTAGATACGGTGAATTTTTAAATGCAAATCTGATCACATCACCCCTCAGTCTAATTGCTTCACCTGGTAAAACTCTCCTAAGTCCTGCTGAGCCTAGCTCCTGCTCCTCCCAGCTCACTTTTTAGATCTCTCTGTCGCAGCTCTCCCTGCTCCAAACACGCAGAGCTGTTTCACTTCCCCACACGCCAGGATTCCTCCTGCTCCAGACAAGTTAGTCAAGCTATTCCTTCTGTCCCTCTACTTTGAATAGTTAGCATCTACCAAGTGATCTACCCATCATTCCACTCCCAATTATCAAATACCCCTTCCGTCTGGAGTTCTTCCCTGATCCTTTAAATCACTTTAAACCCTTCTATTCTGCATTTACAGAGCACCTGCTCTTTCTCTTTTGCAGTCTTTTCCACAGTTATTATTAATTATATAGCTATTTAGGTAATTTCTATTGGCCTTTGGAAACTGTCCCATAATGACAGGGAGTCTAGCTCATTTAGCACAGCAGCCAAGAGCTTAGTATATATTCTGAAATCCAATAAGGTCTCTATGAACACTCTGAAAGTAAGAAAGAGAAAGGGAGAAAGGATAGAAAGGGAAAGAGAGAAAGGAAGAAAGAAAACATGGGATACATTTGAAGGAAGGAAGGAAGAAATGGAGGGAGGGAGGGGAAATGAAACACAGTATGTGATGCATTTTAATTTGTCCCTTCACCTCCCCTCATCTGGCCCAGGCATCTCGAATCTTTTGTAAAATGTTGGCCATACCTACTTCAAAACAACATCACACCTGTACCACCAGGCCCCACATCACCGCAAGGATGTCCAGATCACCTTCAGCATCTGATCCTTGTAACTGCCTCAACCTTGTACCTGAGCAACAACAAGAAAGCTGGAAGAGCCTAAGACAGGGGTGTGGTGCATGGGGCTGACACACTGCTGAGAGCTGGTCTTCCGGAAATTTCCACTCCCTTGGCGGTGCTATTGCCACACTCCCCTGGACCTCCTGCTCTCCTTCTGACCTCTCCAGCCTCCTTCACGGGCTCAGTGACCTCGGTCACCGTGTATATGGTAACGATCTATTCTTGAAACTCAGTTTTCTCATTTTGCCCTACATGCACACCTACCTCCTGCACAATGGCTCTCCCACAGATACCTCAGTTCATATAAAAAGTTTTGTTTTCCACTCTCAAACAAGATAGACCAAAACCCTTCTCCTCCCCTTTCCTCTCTCTCTGCTTTCCTCTCCTTTCATAGTGGAATGAAACCACTATGGATGGGTTCTTTGTGATTCAAGCCAGCCAGTCCTGTGTCACCCCTGACCACCACCGAGTCTTGCTGATGGGCCTCCTAAGTGTCTCTCAGATCTCCCCATCCCTGCTAGCCCCACTGCCACAATTCAGCTCCGCAGCAGCATCTTTCACCTGAACAACTGCCACAGGTTCCTATCTAGTCACCCTGCCCCCATGTAATTAAGTACCAACCAATTTCCACATTGCAGCCAGAGTGATATTCCTAAAATTAAAATCAGATCATGCCACTTCCCAGTCCAACCCATCACTGACTCTCCATGGCTCTCCATATTAAATCCAATAGTACAACACAGCTTTCTCATTCCCCTTCCTCCCATCAGATTCTGCAGTCCCGCACCCCAAACCACTTGCTTTCTCAGCATGACTTTTGTCCTTTCTTAATTTTCCACACATTCCTCCCTTGGCCTGTTCATTCCTACTTGATCTTCAGATGTGAACACAGATAATCACTTTTTCTGCAACAATTTCCTGATTCTGCCTGGATTGGGGCAGTTATTCCTCCTCTGTGTTCTCACAGCAACCAGCCACCTGCATTACCATGCCTACTCCAGGAGTTCCCACTGTTCTGATTTCTGTTTGTGATCCTGTGCTCTCATACCCTCCCCTTTTTGCTACTAATTATTGAGTCCATGTTGTTTTGGACTTACACCAAAGGCAAAAAAAAAAAAAAAAAAAACCTCTTTGCTCAAAAATCTACAACCTTAAACTCATCAAGATAAAGAGGCCAAGTGGAACTGACAATAGGTAAAAGGGCAAATTAAAATGTCATCTGTGCATTAATGCCTATTTAGATGTAGAATATACAGGTATGGACTTTATTTCACATGGAAGGAGGGGCAAATGATAAAATGTGGTAAGACTTAGAAATAGAGATAGATGTTAAGAGCAATGCTCAAGGCACTTGAGCATTATATGAGCATATATTATATGACCCTTGTGCTACTAGACTGTGGCCAGAGACTATGTCTGCTTGTTCACCACTGCAACCCAGTGAAACAGTTTTTGAAAGAATGGGCTATAGTGGTGAAAGTCACTCAGTCATGTCCAACTCTTTGTGACCCCATGGACTATGCTGACCATGGAACTCTCTAGGCCAGAATACTGGAGTGGGTAGCCTTTCCTTTCTCCAGGGGATCTGCCCAACCCAGGGATTGAACCCAGGTCTGCTGCCTTGCAGGCAGATTCTCTACCAGCTAAGCCACAAGGGAAGCCCAAGAATACTGGAGTGGGTAGCCTATCCCTTCTCCAGGGGATCTTCCCACCCTAGGAATCGAAGTGGAGTCTCCTGCATCACAGGTGGATTCTTTACCAACTAAGCTATCAGGGAAGCCCAAAGCCACATATAATTGGCAAAAATGAAATTGTAAAATCCACTGAGTTTGAAATATCTTTTTTTCCTTAATACCTCATTGATTACGTTTATCTTTGGAACAAGCAATTTCTGGATAAAGGATAAACAGACATAACTAAGGCGTCTCTTGCAGGTCCACGCCATGTCTGGGTTGAGCCCTGGGGGAGTTTAGACCTGAATAAGGAAGGGCTGCAACCCAGCAGATGAGCACCAAACTGGAAGTCGGATAGCTCCTCCTTGCAGCACCTTCACAAGCCTCATTTCCTTTCTGCAACTTGGTTTCCATTCCTATAAATCTGGGATAATCATACTTACCTTGTGAGGTTGACATGAAAGGTAAAGAAAATAACATTTTTGAAATCGCCTTTCTCATAACAGATGCTCATAAATATTAGTTTTATTATTTATTTTTATAAAATATGACTCCTTTCCTCAGCTAGCTCAGCAGTTGGCAGGAGAGATAAGCACATTCCTACATAAGCCAGAGCGTAATGGGGGTGGGATCCAAGCCTCCCTGAAAGAGGAGTAGATGCCTTCACAGAGGGGGCTATCCTTAGACTAGGAACCCATGTGCAGAACTGCAGTGGGTCCCGACTACCTGCCAGGCTCTCCTTTGCTCCTGTCCATCCCAGACTGGGTGGATGAGCTGCTCTCTGTCAATGCTTCCTACCTGTTAGGCCGGAAGTGTAATATATTCCATAGGAAACCAGAAAAGACTTTCTAATATCTCCAGTTGTATTATATTAGTGAGTTTCCCTTTGAAATATGATTTTACCTATAGCAAAATGGCCACTAAGATGTGAAATTATTAAATAAAATTTGGTCCCCTGACTCTTCAGGCGATTTCTTTTGAAAAGTTTATTTCCCTGGCAATCTATTTTCTCCTCCTACATCCTTCCCTGACACACTTCCCAATCAGCATCCCCTCCCAGGCTGGAGGCCTGGCCTTTAGAGGGCTAGGAAGCACCGCCTCACTCCAGACAACATCTGCCTCATTTTCCATGTGAGTACGGCAGAAGGAATAGGTGGTGCAAAAGCCACAGCCTCACTCCAGCAAGACCAGCACTCTGCAAGCTCTCGCCCTCTCTGATCCTTTAAGATGATATGTGCACTCCTTCCTGGCCTCCATCTATGCAAGTCCATACCCTGCCTTTGCCTAGACAATTTCTGTTCATCTTTTAAGACAGACTGTGTCCCCTGTTCTGAGAAACTGAGCAGTGTCATTCATTTTGGCCAGTCTTCACCAGCCTGTGGGTACAAACTAGTGTTAATCACAGTATTATCTAATATTTGGTTTCCTCATACTACCATCTCCATGATGTAAAAAACTGGTCTCCTGCCAAACTCTCCCACCAAAACTTTCTGGATGTCCCCAGGCAGTGTCTTACAGCACTTTACATATGTTTCTGGATAAGTTTGCCTGCTACCTCCAACCCCCATGGGGATTCCATCTCCATATCTATTTTAGGCCATGATTCCATCAGGCTCTGCTTCTTTTTCCCTGAAAACCAAGGTCTCCCCAGGGCCTGTCTCATGCCTGTGGACCCGTGGCCTCTATCCTGCCCTGGAGACACTCTGATCTTACCAGGACTTGTTCACGCCTACCCTCCCCTACACATCCCCACTGTTCTATTTGAACAAGGTTTCCAAAGTGTATTCACAGGATCAGAGTTCTGCAAAACACCAAATGTTCTCTATAGACTTTTTTTAATGCTAGGTTCCATAATTAAATAAATCGAGGGATTCTAAATTGCTCTTTTTTCAATGTATGGTCCTCTTAGAGCAGCAGTATCAGTATTACTTGATAGCTTTTTTAAAAATGCATAAACTCAACCCCAACCCAGACCCAAATTTTAACAAAATCCCCCGGTGAATAATACACACATTAAAGTCTGAGAACTATTGCTCTAAATTAAACAAAATTAAGCATATTTCTAACAAAAATTCCTCAGAGCCTTTAATGTGCTTGTGTGTATCATAAACTAAAGAGTCATCTAAAGTGTGCACGCATAGTGTTTTGCAGTACACATTTTGAAAAATCGTGTATTGGAATTTCACTCTGCCCAAACGTACTCTAGTCTGGGACTGCTTGGGAGCCTAGGTCTTCTCTTTTAACCTGTTGGTTGTGTCCTGTTACTAGTGTGCTGATAAATGTTTAATAAACATTTCTCCACAGAAAACATTTTTGTTTGCCAATCTCCATGGTGTAAACACTCACACCATGGCCAATTTTAGGCTACCATTCAGCTTGAGGTATGTAGTCAGCTCTGATGACCTAGTAAGAGTTGGCAGGAGAAGTCTACTGTTTAGGGAAATATTTGACCTGTGTTTTCTGCACCTCAGTGATCCACACATGCTTCAGGTGCGCATTCAGTCCAGCTGTTACTTCTGTCCTCTTCTTAACCTTTAGTGATGGACACCAGACTATACTCAGAATTCTCTTCCTTCCTACCATGAATAAGGTTTCCTTAGTAGGACCAACCTCATCGTGCATTTCCTTCTCTCAGAATGAGCCTCTCTCATAATGTTCCTAACTCTTCTAACAGACAGATTTCAGTAGTATCAAGAAAGTGAAGTCGCTCAGTCGTGTCTCTTTGCGACCCCACGGGCTGTAGCCTACCAGGCTTCTCCGTCCATGGGATTGTCCAGGCAAGAGTACTGGAGTGGGTTGCCATTTCCTTCTCCAGGGGATCTTCCCAACACAGGGATCGAACCCAGGTCTCCTGCATTGTAGGCAGATGCTTTACCATCTGAGCCACCAGGGTGTGGACTGAAAATCTGACTCAGGCTGAGAATTGGAGCTATTAAAGAAAACAGAGGTGGTGCTTCCTTACTCCTGGTTACCTAAGGAATGACTCAAGACTTTTTCCTAGCAGGTTGTGCTGGGGTCAAGCACAGCCATGGGACACGCATGGTAAAAACAGATAAATCTGTTTCCTTTCTCATCACTCCCAGTTTGGAAAAGATTTCTGATTCTGGCCTGCTTGATGCTTTTTTTTTTTTTTTTCTGAAACATTTAGCATCTCCCTCTCTGTGGATGTCGTAAGTTGCCTTCACTGCAAAGTTTGCATATAAAGCATTGTTCCAGGAGAGGGAACCAAGCAGATGGAGGAAAATTAAACAGGGAAAACCTTTGAAGGACTGGGATAACTCCTAGGAGGCAAATGCTCTGTTTCCCAGCAGGGCTTCTTAAACTCAGTAAAGCTAGAGTGTTCCAAGGATCTGAGATCAAGCACAGAGTCTAAGGAATCCTGGTCTGTCTAGGAGGGCCATAGAAAAGTCAGCGTCCTGCAGTGAGAGCATTGGATCTCAGCAGCTACCTCAACACCGAGATTCCTGGGATGCCTTCTGCATCTCCCAGAGGGCTCAGGCTTATAGATGGAGCAGGGAGGTAGGCCTGAGTTTCTCTGCCTATGGTAAGAATTTACACATGAAGAACTTACACCAGAGCCAGAAGATGATTAGATGGAGAGGGGCTAGGCCTTCCTGGCCATAATATTGTGTCATTAAAGAGGAAGGGAGATGGTTTACCCTCCATCCGCTGAGCTTGGTTTATCTTCTATCCTCTGAGCCACACCCTCGCAACTTTGTGGGTCATAAGGAGTCTGCTCCTAACACCTGTTACAGCTGTCATTCAACACATGTTTGCAGAGCATCTACTATGGGCCAGATACTCTGAGCTACACTAGATAAGTAAGNGCTTGGTTTATCTTCTATCCTCTGAGCCACACCCTCGCAACTTTGTGGGTCATAAGGAGTCTGCTCCTAACACCTGTTACAGCTGTCATTCAACACATGTTTGCAGAGCATCTACTATGGGCCAGATACTCTGAGCTATACTAGATAAGTAAGAGTCAGTCTCATCTCACAGAGAGCTGGAGTGGGCATGGCCAGATTCATACCTCCTAAGCCAGAGGGTGGGGAGAAAAATATAGATTTCTGGATTCCCAGCCGACAGTTCTTCCTTCACAGATTGCTCTTGGGAACTGCCCTTTGTATAACTGGTAACGTTTCTCAGTTCTCTTTGCATGTATCATTTTAGGTCTTCCATAGTCTCTCTTTTAGCCCAAAGAGCTGTGAATCAACTAACTAAATTTACTTGCTGTTTCTAAATGTTTTTGGAACCAATACTGGAATTATATTACCACCTTCTTTTTCACAAGAAGGGAAACCCTCATTCATTCATTCAGCAAATACATATTAAGTACCTACCATGTGTCCCTGTGATCCTAGGTGCTTGAAAACAGTAGTGGGGAAGGAAAACAACTCTCTGCTTCTTGATGTTTATACTGTAGGAAGTACAGATAGAAACAAACAATACACTTAATTTGGGGGTGGGAGGGAGGCTCTAGAGGGAGGATACATATGTATACATAGAGCTGATTCACGTTGTTGTACAGTAGAAACTAACACAGTGTTGTAAAATAATTATACTCCAATTTTAAAGAGCAGTGCTGTATAAATGTATCTATGTAAAAATGCTCACAATAAAGGTAGGCTGTGTTTAATGTCAGAAGGAGGGGAGCACTGTGCTGTTACTTTTGTGACCTGCCCATCCCATCCAGCAGGCTGCTTTCAAAGGAACTTCTGTAAAATGCAAATCTCACCATGCTACTCCTCTGAGTAAAACCCTTCGGTCGTTCCCACCATGTTCAGGATAAAGGCCATGACTCTGGCTCCTGTTTAATCCTCCAACTGGGTCCCTTTCACAGGTCCCTCTTTCCATTGAGCCTTCAGGCATGTGATGCCCATGACATATCAGGCTGCTTTCATGTTTCAAAGGGTCGAGATGAAGAATGGGTTACCCATTCCTCCGGGTCTGCCTCATGCACTTTCCCTCATAGATCCTTTGTAATACTTATAGAACGGTACCATTCTGACTCAACTCTTACTTCTGTATTAGCCCCTAAAAGGCATGGATGATACTTTATCTTTATATACCTAGGATCTGTACAAAGAACGTGTCCAATGTACATTTCTTGATTGGGAGAACTAACAAATGAATAAGGCTAATTGGCTAGTCTGTGATTCTAGGCACACATATGGAAAGCCTTTAATTCCTGGCCAAGGAGGACTAGCAGGCATCTCATTTCATAGGCTCTGTGCATTATTCAACTCTAAACATGGCCTGCAAGCCAAATCTGATCTAACACCTGTTTTTATAGGTTAAATTTGATTATAACACAGATTCTTTTATTTACCCTACCATTACCAGAGTGGTGTATTTGCCACAGAGGTCATGTCGTCTGTGAACCAGAAATATTTGCTATCTGAATCTTTATATACAAAATTTGTAGACTTCAAATCCAGGCTATTCCAAACAGCATTTGTTTGATCAAATTTCTAAAATGGACACAACTAGCAGAATTTCTCCTCAGGTTAGTCCAGAAATAAGTACAAAGCAGGCCCATAATTATCGGGTTTTGGGAATAAATCACAGCAGAGGCTGAAGGAGACCCATTAAAAGATCTGGTGCATCATGCTCCTCATGTCTAGAGAATGCACTTTTTTTTTCCCTTCTGAATTTATATGACTTTATTTAACATCAGAACTTGATGCCTTAAAGAATATTCTTTAAGGGAATTGTAGCAATGGGCTTTAAAAATACCCTGAACATTCTTCATTGCAGCCAACATGTATTTATTGAGCACCTACTACATTACAATCATCAGCTGATATTTCCTATACCAAGCTCAAAACTTTGCAACTCTTACAGGTCCAGTTAGCTGAGAAGAAGACCCTGAGAGGAAGATGAGCATACAGGAAATGTATGAGGCAGTGCTCTCAGGACCTATGTCAGTGGAGGAAGGAAAGGGAACAGATCTGAAGAAAGATAAAAGCTGGACTGCAATGCAATCACAACAGAAGTCTCAGCTTGGCTCCACTGGGAAATCCGAAGACTGGAGGTTCTTTCAAAATCACCCCCATCAGGGTGGGAGGGCTAGCCTTTGGGCTTCTGTAAAGACTAGTCCTTGGAGGCATACTGCCTTTGGGAAGGAGGATCTCTACACGGAAGTTCCTGGAAACAGCAGACAGCTGAAGGCTAGATCCTGTGGGAAATAAACCCTCAGTCCTGAGCGGAGAGTCTGGGTGGGGCATGCAATCCTGTCTCTACTACAGATTCGTTTCATATAAGTTCCAAGACCAGCTCTTCCAGGCTTCTTGGGGGCCTTTTTTCTTGGAGTAAATGCATAAAAAGAGTTAACAGTGGGACAAATGAGAGCCTCTGTGGCTTCAGCTGGTCTCCAGGTGCTACTAATCACACTCCTCTTTTACTGGACATCCTAGATGCCCTGTACACTCAGTCAGCACCTCTGCTATCTAGGTGGCATGACCTAGACCCTCCTCCCTAAGAAGTCAGAGCTTCAGGTCACCATGCCCTTCTTAGGACATGGCTGCTGTACGGGGTTTGTACACATATATACATTTACTATTAGGCAAAGGGGTGCCAAGAAATCCAAATGCAAAACACATTTTCCCTGTCCCTTCCATGTAGCAGCAGCCCTGCCTCCCCCTGATTCATTAAGTTCAAGTGTCCCTGTTGTTGTTCAGTTGCTCAGTCCCATCCAACTCTTTGTAATCCCACGGACTGCAGCACACCAGGCTTCCCTGTTCTTCACCATCTCCCAGAGCTTGCTCAAACTCAGGTCCATTGAGTCAGAGATGCCATCCAACCATCTTATCTTCTGTAACCCCTTCTCCCCTGGTCCCCCATCTTTCCAGCATCAGGATCTTTTCAAATGAGTTGGCTCTTCGCATCAGGTGGCCAAAGTATTGTAGCTTCAGCTTCAGTGTCAGTCCTTGCAATGAATATTCAAAGTTGATTTCCTTTAGGATTGACTGGTTTGATCTCCTTGCAATCAAGTGACTCTCAAAAGTCTTCTCCAGCACCACAATTCGAAAGCATCAATGCTTCAGTGTTCAGCCTTCTTTATGGTACAACTCTCACATCTGCACATGACTACTGAAAAAACCATAGCTTTGATTATAAGAACCTCTGATGGTAATTCCTCTCCTTGTCTCCTAATCTCCTGGCACAAAGAGCAAAAAGTGCTGGGTAGGAGCGAATGCTCAATGTTCAATAAAATTCTTCTTAGGCCCCTCAATGCAAGCTCATCTCCTTTGGGAATCAAAACTTCTAAACCTACAGAGCCCAGAATTGTGGGAACAAGGAGCACTAATTCCCCCAAATAGCTTTGTGGGACTGATGGGAGGTGGGCCTTTCCTTCTCTTTCCTCCTGGAAACACATGTATTTTACCTACTAGAGATACAACATTCATTTGCCATTCTGACATTATGAGAGTTTTACCCATGCTCTTTCTGAATGTTAAGTACCATGACCTGGCCTGTATGATTTGGGGATCTTACCATCCCATTGCCATCAGTGAACCTAATTCTCTAAATTCTCCAACTGTCAGAAATCATCTTCAGAGACAGCTAACACTGAGTTCTGGGAGATGCTGGTGCCCTTCTTTCTAGTACATCTCTTATTGCTTTGAGAAATGGAGCATCCTCTGGGTCCTCCCAGTAAATATAACCAGCTGGTGAATTTTCCAGCCTTACATGGTACATCGTATCCTAGCATGCTCATTTCTCTGAGACTTTTGATCCACCATCTGCCATACCACTTCTAGCATCCTTACCTTACTTGATTTAAGCCATCACTTCCTCCTTTCTTCTAATAGCCACAGTAAGAGCCAATACGTTAGCACCATCTCCTGGGGGCCCTGGCAGTTTGTTAAATCCTGTGTGTCTATACCAATATGTTCTCCCTCATCCAATTTCATCCTCCTAGATTCAGCATCTTGAGAATCCACTGCCTAACATATGAATGTTACTTTCTGGTTCCTATGGGTGTATATTCGTCTTAGATTGGTTATAATCTTCATAGTCCCTCTGTACTTCCTGGCCACTTTTTCCAGACTAGAGGAAACATTAGATGAAGTCTGCCTCCAAGTGGGGGATCAGCAACTTTTGGGAGACAGAGACCTTTGCAGCCAAGGGTAATGCTGGAAAAAGCTAACAGCTGAGGATCTTCAAATAACAGGACTCCTAACCATGGAAAGAATAAGATCTTTAATAGCAAAGGGGGCTAGTTCTGAGTGACACAAACCAGTATCCACTGTGAGCACTTCCCAACACTCTCTTATATGCCTGGATAAAGGTAAGACTTGCCTCCAGGAGGTTAATTTCTGGCATCAAGAACTCTAACAGGTAGAAAACTTATAAAACTCTCGAAGGGGAAATTTTGCATCAGAGTACTATGACAAAAAGAGACTTTAAGCTTCATTCTTGTGTCAAGATGAAGAGGATGTGCTTAGAGGCCAGTTGACTTGCCCAAATCTCATAGATGGTTTGTGATTGAGACTGGACTCTGGATTGATCCTTTACCCTGCTTCAGAGATCTCCACCCAGAAGCTCTGATCTTCACTTTGTCTTTCCAGAACCCCCATGCAATTTCAGAGGTGATGTATAAACCTTGAGAAGAAAATTCCAAGGCTCCCAAATCTCCATCCAGTAAACTCCTTAACCCAGAGGGAGGAGGGATTAACTCACTCATCAGCATGCTTCTCACCAATGGCACAAGGACTGCATGCAAGTCTGACAGTCCAAACAAGTGTGTCAAAGCCCATTCCTGGTACACAAAGTGCTGGCTGATTGTCCTGCAGTGGGGAAGCTTTCCAGTAAAAGCAGGAAGGAACTTCACCCTATCCAATCTCCTCATTTGACAGGGGCAAATAACGTGTCCTAAATCACACTGAGAGCTGAGGACAAAATAAGCACTGGAACTTTCCTCCAGGAAGTGCATCTAACTTCTATAATGAGGTAGTAGGAACCAAAGAAACCAAAGAGTAAAGATGCACCAAAGCACAGCTGCAGACAGAACCTAAATCTGCTTCCTGCCAGCTAAGAGCCCCTCTGCAGGGCAGAGTAACAGTTGCTGCTGGTGTCCTACAAAATGGAAGGATGAAGAGAACAGGGTATCTTCACTGTTTTCCACTGGCCCTATTCCAAGGGTATGTGTGTCCACGTGTGTGTGTGTGTGTGTGTGTGTGTGTGTTCACCAATACCCTGGCTCCCACCAGCCATTCTCAACAAACTCCAGACTTCTTCAATCCATATTTCCCAAAGACAGAAGGTTCAGGGTGACCTGAACCTTAATCCAAATTCTAAAGTACAATAATCGAAACTTTAATCCAAATTCTAAAGTACAATAATCGAAACTTTATTATTACTATACTTTAGAAACAATATTTTTAGAACTAAGATGTCCTTTTCATTATAGGGGAAAGTGAAAGTGAAAGTGAAGTCGCTCAGTCATGTCCGACTCTTTGCAACCCCATGGACTGTAGCCTACCAGGCTCCTCCCTCCATGGGATTCTCCAGGCAAGAGTACTGGAGTGGGTTGCCATTTCCTTCTCCAGGGGATCTTCCACACCCAGGGATCAAACCCTGGTCTCCTGCATTCCAGGCAGACACTTTAACCTCTGAGCCACCAGGGAAGTCAGCACCATTATAGGGGAATGGATTGCAAAAGTAGGAAGTCAAGAAACACCTGGAGTAATGGGAAAATTTGGCCTTGGAATATGGAATGGAGCACGGCAAAGGCTAATAGGGTTTTGCCAAGGGAACGCACCACTGGTCATAGCAAAAACCCTCTTCCAACAACACAAGAGAAGACTCTACACATGGACACGTCACCAGGTGGTCAACAATGAAATCAGATTGATTATATTCTATGCAGCCAAAGATGGAGAAGCTCTATACAGTCAGCAAAAACAAGACTGGGAGCTGACTGTGGCTCAGATCATGAACTCCTTATTGCCAAATTCAGACTTAAATTGAAGAAAGTAGGCAAAACCACTAGATCATCAGGTATGACCTAAATCAAATTCCTTATGATTATACAGTGGAAGTGAGAAATATATTTAAGGGACTAGGTCTGATAGAGTGCTTGATGAACTATGGATGGAGGTTCGTGACATTGTACAGGAGACAGAGATCAAGACCATCCCCATGGAAAAGAAATGCAAAAAGCAAAATGGCTGTCTGGAGAGGCCTTACAAAGAGCTGTGAAAAGAAGAGAAACCAAAAGCAAAGGAGCAAAGGAAAGATATAAGCATCTGAATGCAGAGTTCCAAAGAATAGCAAGGAGAGATAAGAAAGCCTTCCTCAGTGATCAGTGCAAGGAAATAGAGGAAAACAACAGAATGGGAAAGACTAGAGATCTCTTCAAGAAAATCAGAGACACCAAAGGAACATTTCATGCATAAATGGGCTCGATAAAGGACAGAAATGGTATGGACCTAACAGAAGCAGAAGATATTAAGAAGAGGTGGCAAGAATACACAGAAGAACTGTACAAAAAACATCTTCAAGACCAAGATAATCATGATGGTGTGATCACTCACCTTGAGCCAGACATCCTGGAAAGTGACGTCATGTGGGCCTTTGAAAGCATCACTACAAAGCTAGTGGAGGTGATGGAATTCCAGTTGAGCTATTTCAAATCCTGAAAGATGATGCTGTGAAAGTNTGTGACCCCATGGACAATAGCCTGCCAGGCTCTTCTGTCCATGGAATTCTCCAGGCAAGAGCACTGGAGTGGGTAACCATTCCCTTCTCCAGGGGATCTTCCTGACCCAGGGATTAAACCCGGGTCTCCTGCATTGCAGGCAGATTCTTTACTGCCTGAGCCACCAGGGAAGCCCTGGGCCCTAATCTCAGATTTCCTTCTTTATGAACATGTATTACCTTTTCTCCAACCTCTATCAAAGCATATAATTACATCGTATTGAAATTATCTTTTTACTGTCCATTTCCTCACTAGCCTGAAGCTCTTGGAAGATAGTCCTATCTCTTACACACATTTGCACCTCCAGTACTTAGCACAGTGCTGACATGTAACAAAGTGAACCACTCTACTGAGTTCCAACCTGCTGCCTGTACATGACTGAACAGGAATTAGTCTGCAACTTCTCTTTAGAGTTAATACATTTTGGTTTCAAGAAATTCTCTTTTGGCAAGATAGAGGTACAGGATTAAGAGATACAAACTACTACATATAAAGTAAATAAGCTACAAGAATATATTGTACAACACAGGGAATATAGTAAATATTTTATAACTATAAATGAAGTATATCACCTTTAAAAATTGTGAATCAGTATGTTGTATACCTGAAACTTATGTAATATTGTACATCAACTATACCTCAAAAAAAATCCTTTTTAATATGCATGAGTCTGCATAACACTGTGAGCTAGGTTTGAGGGCCATCTATTGTAGGATCATATAAGAATCACTGAGTCTCACCAAGTTCAGTACTCACACAGACAGACCAGGGTTACAGATAAACCATGCACTCTGGAGGTAGAACCATTATCACCAGTCACATGATTCAGGAAATGGGGACAACTATCCCTAATGCCTGAAGACATTAAGTATGGTCCCAGTTTTTTTGAAAATCGGTCACAGGATTCTGATTCTCCAATAGCTACGAATATATCTACACCAGCTCCAGGTCCCCTCAGACAGACAGAAGGCATAATTAGCCCCACTTACAACATGCTAAANTTCAAAAGCAGAGACATTACTTTGCCAACAAACATCAGTCTTGTCAAGACTATGGTTTTCCCAGTAGTCATGTATGGATGTAAGAGTTGGACTATAAAGAAAGCTGAGCACTGAAGAACTGATGCTTTTGAACTGTGGTGTTGGAGAAGACTCTTGAGAGTCCCTTGGACTGCAAGGAGATCCAACCAGTCCATTCTAAAGGAGATCAGCCCTGGGTGTTCTTTGGAAGGAATGATGCTGAAGCTGAAACTCCAGTTCTTTGGCCACCTCATGTGAAGAGTTGAGTCACTGGAAAAGATCCTGATGCTGGGAGGAATTGGGGGCAGAAGGAGAAGGGGACAACAGAGGATTAGATGGCTGGATGGTATCACTGACTCTATGGACGTGAGTCTGAGTAAACTCCAGGAGTTGGTGATGGACAGGGAGGCCTGGCGTGCTGCAGTTCCATGGGTCGCAAAGAGTCGGACACGACCGAGTGACTGAACTGAACTGAACTTAGAAACAAAGGTATGACGTGCTTGTAGGAAGCCTCAGTACACAAATGGAGCTTAATCAGGGGTGGGTCTGCAGAATGTAGGAAGGTCCGAAACAAAAATTTTGATGAGAAACTTTGAGAAGTGAAGACCTGGGTCTGGGCAAGGTCAAGGGAGCTGGTTTCAATTCTTTGAAGAGTAGCCATGGAAATCAGTTTCCAAAGAGCCAGAGTTGGAGTTACATGGAGGTAACTCTCAGCTCTTCCTAGCAGGTAGTGTCCTGGTACTGATAGCTGTTTGGCAATGCTAAACAGTGTCCTTAGAAGTAAGTAGTGAGTTTGTCAGAAAACCACATGTCAATAACACACTATCAGTGTTCAGGAGGTGGAGGCTAAAAGTGTTGCCAACAAGAGATTCCTCAATGCTAGTGGCTTGGTGGAGAAGCAGAGGGCAGACAGGTGGCCCCCATAAATAATACGAGATTATTTAGACTCCACCTATTATCAACAGAATATTCTCTCTCTCTCTGACCTGTGACTGGCATCCACCTGGATAGCAATGAGCTAACACTCCATCATCTGTGCTCCTGCTAATAAACCCCAGGAATTATTACTCTGGCTCCATCACAACATTGTGGTAGTCCCCTTGCCTCCATACAACCCAGAAAGTGCCCCTCCCAAGTCACCAACATTTCTCTGATTTTAGATGTGTTCATTTGTCATTTTAACATGAGCTTAAATGACCACTGTGTTCCCTCTTCTCTCTCACAATATACTGTGACCTGAGCAAAACAAAACAGAGGATTCAGATGTCATATTTCAAGAGAATGATGTGTCTAGGCTTCTGCTGACAGTGCTTCATTGTAAGCCCTAGATGTTTATGAAGAAGAGCTGATCACTTGGGGATATTCCAGAATCTAATGCCCCGCTGTTAGGCGGTCTCAAGAAAAGAGTAGATTTATAACCAGGAACCCAAGGCCCTCTTACTTCCACTTGTAACTTACTAGGAAACTACCTTAGGAAAAAAAGTCACTTTCTAAACATTTAAATAATTCAAATGAAAAACTCATTAATTAAAGCACTGGGGAAGACAGGTTGCTGGCAGTTTGAAACTGGGTTTATGAGGGAAGGATAAAGAGAAGTGACCTAAATCGGAGTTTGGCAGCTAACTAAATCCCCGGTGCTTACAAACATCTTAATCCCACAGTCAGAGCCTCAGTATGGAGAGTTGAGCTAAGCTACTCCATGGAATTACTGCCTCAGCATCCATTTTGTTTGGCCAAGTGGGCTGCAGGGACCTTAAAATTATACCAGACCCCGCATGCAATCACATGCCCTAGATACCCTAGATAGCAGAGTCACAAGCAAATGTTGTGTTCCCAGTAGGATTTCCCCAGCAACCCTTGTGATCTACAGTCTCCCTGCCTTTTAGCACCTGGCCCTGTTTGCCTTATGTACCCCTGTGGGCCTCACCAAAACCTCACCCTTTGTTTTGAATTGACCGAGGCAGCCCTAGCCCAGGAGTCCCAAAGTATTCGCCCACAGAACCTAAAAAAGATATGTGCCCTGAGTCCTTCTTCTCTGCCTAGCAGCCCTTGGCCTTGACCTCTTCATGTGACCCCTCAAGGGGGGCCACTATGTATGTACTATGTATTCCCTCCAGGAACTGTAAGCGATAAACTCCTCTACTTCACTCTCTCCTGTGGTCTGTTGTTAAATTGTGGCGCAGCCTCCAGGTCTTTGTGCTCTGCTTAACGGATGTTAACTTAACAGGGTCATAACCCTTGCTCCAGGAGCTGGAAGTGGATGCTGCTAAAACCCAGAGTCACCCACAGCTCAGGGTTCCTGGGCCCAGAAGTACCAGAAGTGCCACCCAGCCCCGCACGCAGTCTCAGTTTGGTAGTCTTACAGAAATGCGGCTGTTTCTCAAGAGTCATAAAACACTATGTGAAAGACCCTAAGAAGCTGAGAACAGTTCCCTCATTTGACAAATAAGGACACTGCCTGGAGCGGTGTGACATCTTGCCAGCACTCCTGAGGGAGTAACTGGCAGAACACGACTGGATTCCATTCCATTTGACCTGAGGTCAGCGTGTGTTTAATCCATCACACCATCTCTCTAAGTGCTGCTTTGGGTAAAGCTGACAGTCTAGACAGCATCCTAAGGTAAAGCCAGAATTACATGTATCTGTCACCACCGTGCCTCCCCCTCTATGACCCTCTCCCACAAAATAGGACCAGGAGGGTCTGCAATGGCTTCCAGCAGTTTCCATGTTCCTGGCAGCTCTGCTCCGGCCAGCGCTTTCATGGAGGGCTGGTCATTATCCCTCTCCAGTTTTCATCCAAATATATTTCTTGAAGGGAATGGACCAATGCCAGCTGCTTCTAATAATTTTCACTAAGATGGGTGCTTTTCTGAGCTTGAGCTTCCCCAAAGCTTATTAATGCAAAAGCACCTCTTGGGGTAAAGGCAGGGCTGCTTTTGAACAAGGACACTTGCCCTGTGGCCCATGCCAATTCCCACACTACCCCCAGTGGCCACACTCCAGCTTGTGACCCTTCTAGATTCCCCTTCCGCTGTGCAGAGCATCTCTGCCAAGATAAGCGTCACCGAAAGGAAACACAACTAGGAAAGGGGCCCTTGGAGCAGACTTCTGCCATCACCAGCCCTGCCAGGGTGGAGTCAGGAGCCAAAGAGAAGGAATAATCATCACCGACTCTCCCTCCCGTGAGGCAACTGCACAGGGGTCATGTCTAGGAAAGAAAAAAATGTCAGTGCCGCCCATGGGAAGGTGTAACAACCCAAATTATGGCCTGTCAGATGAGGCAGCGCCTGGCCCAGCGAGGAGGCCGCTGCGGCAAATGTGGCTCACAGAGCAGGTGGGAAAGAGAAATGTGTTCAGGGCGGGCTGGGGGCGTGGGGACGTGGGCTTCAGGCCCCTGCTTTCACACTCCAAGCCTGTTCCCCCAGGCCTCCAAGGCATCCTGGGTGCGGTTATCAGAGCATCCTAGCTGGGCGGGGAAGGGGCAGAAGCAGGCACACACACACAAGATATTCTTCAAAAAGTAGCTAACCTCTTAACCAGAATCGTGAAAGATCTCTCTCTCTTTTTTCTTTTAAACAGACATTTAATTAGGCAGCATTCTTATGAAGGAGGGAATCCCTGTGGTCTGAAGTGATGAAGCGGTGCCCACGGTGAACATAACACTCACTGGGGTAAGACAGGGCTGAGTCCCGGACCCAATTTTATCACTGAGCAGACTTGGGCAGCATATCTTCCTCTCCATGCCTCATTTTCCTCTTACTGTAACCTCATACAAAGGCTGCGAGGACTGGGCATTCACTCATTCAAAAAGGACTTATTGGGCACTCACTCTACAATGGCACATACTCTAATGAGTAAGCATAAGTAATAGTTGTAGTAGGAATAATCGTAGCTATTATTGCAGTTGTAGAAATTATAGAAGAGTAGTATGAGCGAGCATTTATTAAGTATCAGACACAGTTACAAAAACTTTACATTATTAACTCATTTCATACCCCTAACAAGAGGGTTAATGGAAGACCACTTTTCATAGGTGAATAAATTCACATGATAACTAATTTATCCAACAGCCATAACCAATGCCTTCAAATAACTTATATTCTATGGGAATGGGAGATATTACAAAATTACACCAGTTAAAATTTAGAAAATAGCAGGAAAGAGACCAATTTAGAGGTCATGAATAGGTCATAAAATAACATTGAAGCTAGAGGGCTGAGAGATGAGAAAGAACCAACAATGAGAGAAGCATGGATTAAAGTAAATAAACACCTAATACACTGTCTAAAGCATAGCAGTTGCTTAATAAAGGCGTCTTCCCTTCTTATTAACTCCCTGTTAAAGAAACTTGACACGAATAGCCACTAAAATGTTTATAATCATGGTGAAGATGACCATGTTCCTAAGACTGAAAAAAGTAATGAAAATCAGGGTAGGCTTGACCTCTGAGCCAGAGAGCCTACATGAACAGATAAGATTAAAAGTAATTGCAGCCCCAGGAAAACTAGAGAACATTCTGTCCCTACACAAAGGAAAGGACCCCCAAAAAGCCTGATCTGGAACAATGACAGAAGAACATGTAGAATGTGATGGCATCCACCAACCACGAGACATCTGAGAATAATAAACCAATCAACTTGGCGAACGACACTCCTTTAATAAATTTAGATATTTGTTCTACAAACAATTAGGGATCTTAACTCTATCATGTAGATGCATGGTAGTCGGATGGATGGGTGGATGAATGGGCTATTTCTATGACATCTCTCAGTGACTTATTCCAATCATCATGTTCCTATTAAGGAACAGCCAATTCATCCCCACAGTAGCTGGGCTTAGAGTTTAATAAATACATTTCCTAGCACTCAAGACAGGGGACCTATTAGGCTAGTAATGGAAGCTGCACTTTCAGACCAGCTATTTGTGGCAAAATGACTGCTCAATACATCTTGAGGCTCCTTGATAATCCATCTAGCACATCTTCTATATTCTGTGGAGGTCCCGGGAAATACTCCAGGAGACAAGGAAAAAGCTAAGATGGTTACAAGTTATATCAAGGGTGGATCCACTTCTATAGATTTTATATGTTGGAGTGATGTCTAAGAATTTATTTGAACTAAGTTATTTATTGCTAAATCATGGATCCAATGCAAATTAATAAGATTCTCCTTCATAATGAAGATCTGTAGAGAGTGGGTGACAATATATCTATAATTAAGAGGGACTCTTAAAGGTAGGCTATTTTAAGAATTTCATAACATATTGATAAGAAATATCATCATAAGCATATTATTCTGGGAAGTAAATAGTTTTAGAATATTGTAGAAACAAGCCAGTAATTTAAAATATTTCCCCTGCTATATTGTTTACTCACTGGGGCTAATTTATTTTGAATTCTATGAGCATTTCTTTTCCCTTTAATAAAATGAAGAAGTTTATGAAGAAAAGAGTTTTAGAAAACTGCTTAATGTGAGCTGTTTGATGTATGGACTGGAAAATTGGATGGGTCATGGGCTGAATTAGAAGAGGTATGTATTTCAAGTTAAAGGAGGTGAATTCACTATACCAGTAGCTACACTGTAAGAATGTTAGTAACCTAAACACTGCTAATAAAAGTAATGAAACTATTGAAGAATATAAAAACTGTAATGCATAAGAATGATGGTGACAGACCTAGAAATCTGGGGACTATAAAGGAGAAGATTTAGAGTGAAATGGGATGGTTGTCTTAATATATTAAAATGTGTTCTTTGCTGAAAGTGAGCAGCCCGAGGAATGAGGGGTGGAAAGAGAAGGAATAAAACTTAGGCTTTAAAAGAAGTAAAGGATTCATGTAGACTTCCTTTCCCAAAAGAGTCTGGGCAAAAGATAGTCAAGAAAATTTTAGGAGTGGTGCAGAAAATCATGGAGATGGGTAAAGACCAAACTACCAACTAGACCCTCAACATGCCACTGTGAATTCAGTGTTGGAATCTAAGTGGAGTCAAGCAATATGGGCCCTCATGCTAAGGAGAGGGTGAATGATCAAACAAGGAAATAGCCGAGGCAAGTGGAGACAAGAGGTATTGGCCCAAGGGAGAATAATGAGGGATGGAGCGGGTGACAGGCCAAAGCCACAGTCTAGATGAGCAAAGAGGACACTTGAGCTGGGTAAACAGTGGCAGTGGCAGCTCATGTGGAGTGTCAGAGCCCAAGCAGGGTGCAAAGTAGAGCAGGAGATAATTATGGCAGTCTGACATCTGTTGTCAGAGCCCAAACAGAGTGAGGAAAGCTTCTGCACAGCCTGGCAAGGGGTGTGGAAGCCTGGTTGAGTGAGGAAGTGTTTTCAAGGGCAGAGGGGCAGTGATGGCAATTTGGAATGGAATGTAGGAGCACAGTAAGAAGGATACTAGTTCAGGGGAATGGCAATGGTAGCAGCCTGGGGAGAGGTGCTGAAAGCCCAGAATGGCAGGCAGAGATTCTGCAGTGGGAGAGTGGTGCTAGCCATGGGATATTGGTTGCATTATTGCCGGGTTTGGAAACAACTGAACTAGATCAGGGCTTATCAAACTTGAGTGTGTATATAAGACATCAGGGGACCTTGTAGAATTCAGATTCAAATTTAGTTGTCTTGGAGTAGCATCAGAGACTGCATTTCTAACAATCTCCCAGGTGATGTCAATGCTGCTGGACCACAGACTGAACTTCAGATGATCTATGAAAGCATATTCCACCTGGAAATCGATGAGAACAGGAGTCTTCATCCAGTGCTCAAAGAATCTGTGGCAGTAGAATTCATCAGTGTGGATGTACTTTCATGAGCAGCCTGTGAGATAAACTGGCAATGACTTTGTCTTTGTGGATGATCTTGCATGATCTCATAAAAAAAAAAAAGTCTTGCCTGTTGATGAACACTGTGTCAGGTTCTGGATATGTTTCAGAATGGAACAATAAGAATCTTTACTTTTTGGCCAATATAGCCAAAATCTAGGCAATGGTACTTCACAAGAAGTCTAAAAATGCATTGAAAAAATAGGAAAAGTTCTTTGGACAACATCCCACTATCTCTTGATCATCATTTGCCTGCAGCTGAAACTGACTTTAAATTTTTTAAGCTTTTCTTTTTCTCATAGCAAAGAAAGACCAAGGATTCCATGCCAAAGGTGATTATCTTACTTACTTGATGAGTATTCAGTTCTTCTTTATATCTGTATCAAATCCTAACAAACCAATACCTTATCATCTTTTCGTCAAATAGTAAGCATTATTATTAAGTGTCAGCATGTGCCTAGCTATGCTACTGCTACTGCTGCTAAATTGCTTCAGTCATGTCCAACTCTATGCGACCCCATAGATGGCAGCCCACCAGGCTCCCCTGTCCCTGGGATTCTCCAGGCAAGAACACTGGAGTGGGTTGCCATTTCCTCCTCCAATGCATGAAAGTGAAAAGTCAAAGTGAAGACGCTCAGTTGTGTCTGACTCTTAGCGAGCCCATGGACTGTAGCCCACCAGGCTCCTCCATCCACGGCATTTTCCAGGCAAGGACTAGGCCTATTACTTGGGTTTCATCTTTTTGATATTTTTATTAAAACGTAGGCAGTTCATATCATGATCTTCTTTTGTATCATGCCAGTTTCACAATTTTATGCTTTTTCTACATATAGATATGTCCATAAAACAATATAATGTTTAAGTATGTTTTTAATATATACTTAAATGCTATCACAGTGTACCTACCCTTTTGCAACCATTCTCACTCAAAGTTAAGGTTCTGAGTTCTCTAAAGACAGACACAGAGAGAGAGAGAGATGGAGCATTTCGTTCTATGAAAATTCTACATTTGATTACCAGACCATTACTTTGCCTTTGGTTTTTTATTACTCAAGCTATGTCATAATAAGCATCTACTTCACCCCCTGGAGAAGGAAATGGTAACCCACTCCAGTATTCTTGCCTGGAAAATCCCATGGACGGAGAAGCCTGGTAGGCTACAGTCCATGGGGTCGCAAAGAGTCGAACCCGACTGAGCGACTTCACTTTCACTTTCACATATGAAAGAGTATCTCTGGGTATGTAACCAGAAGCCAAATTGTGAGTTCATAAGTTAAGTGAAAGATCAAATTTACTAGANTTCTTGCCTGGAAAATCCCATGGACGGAGAAGCCTGGTAGGCTACAGTCCATGGGGTCGCAAAGAGTCGAACCCGACTGAGCGACTTCACTTTCACTTTCACATATGAAAGAGTATCTCTGGGTATGTAACCAGAAGCCAAATTGTGAGTTCATAAGTTAAGTGAAAGATCAAATTTACTAGAAAACATCAAAAGCCCCTCCAAAGTGGTCTTACCATTCACACTCTCCCTGGCAGTGTAGGGGAGTCTTCATATGCCTACACACATGCCAACACTTTGAATTTTCACCTTTAAAAATTTTTTTGGCTGATTGGATGATAAAAAGTTATCACATTGGCCAAAAAGTTCATATGGGAAAATCCAAATGAACTTTTTTACAACAATATTTTTTTAATTTATATTTATCTGATTGCTAGCAAGATTATCTTTCCCTATTTAGGCTTCCTCTTTTATGCACTGTCTGCTTTCATCCTTTGCCCATTATTTATTAGGTTGTTTGTCTAATTTTAGTGACTTGTAGAATTGTTTGTTTGTTTTCTGGGGCTTCTCTGGTGGCTCAGACAGTAAAGAATCTGCCTGCAACACAAGAGACCTGGGTTCAATCCCTGGGTCAGGAAGATGCCCTGGAGAAGGGAATGGCTACCCACTCTAGTATTTTTGCATAGGAAATCACATGGACAGAGAAGCCTGGCAGACTACAGTCCATGGGGTTGCCAAGAGTCGGACACGACTGAGTGACAACACCTTCCAGATTCCTAGTTACATGTGTGGCAAACAGCTTCTCCTAATCTGTCATTTCACATTTAGGTGGTTCAGGGCATGTGATCATGTAAGAATTTATCAATTTTAAGTTAAATATATCAATATTTCCCTGTGTAACTTGTGTAGGTGAGAATTTGCTTAAGAAATCCCTTTCTTCCCCTGAGGTCACTGAGATGTTCATATAAAGTCATCTTTTACACAATTAGTCTTTATTCTACTTGAAATTTATTTTGTTTATAAGCAATAGAAATGCAATTTATTTATTTATTTATTTATTTTTATGCTGCAAAAAGCTTTATTGTTTCCATTTGGTCCAAGGCTTGAGAGAGGGCTCCAGGGTGTTAAAAAGCTGCCTAGTGGCTGCAGAGAGGGTCTTCAGGCAGCCCTGATGTTAGGTGGGTTCTTCAATGGCCACTGGTCTCCAGAAGCTCCTAGTCGTGCTTGAGGGTAAGTCTTTCGAAGAGATACTCGCCCAACCCAGCCTGGGAACCACCCAACCTGTGGAGGTTGGTCAGGTGGTCACCCATCTTCTTGATGAGTTTCACTTCCTCATCTAGGAAGTGGTTCTCCAGGAAGTCACACATGTGGGGGTCTCCGCGGGCAGAAGCCAGGCCATGCAGATCCAACAGGGCTTGGTTCAGGTTCTTCTCCACGAGAAGGGCGGCTTCCATAGCGTCCTGGGTTTTACCCCACTCATCTTGAGATGGCTTCTGCACGTCTGGAAAGAGGGCGCGACCGCCACGCTGGTTTTGCAGTTTCAAGAGACGCTCCGTGTCCTCACGCTTCTCCTTGGCCAATTTGCAAAAAAAGTGACCCACACCCTCCAGGGCCACATTGTCGCGGTCTAAATAGAAGCCCAGAGAGAGGTAGGTGTAGGAGGCCCGCAGTTGCATGTTAACCAGGCGGTTGACGGCGGCCTCCACCTCGGTAGAATAATTCTGACGAATCTGGGAGCTCATGATTGGTCGGTAATAAGGAGTTAAAAAATGGTGGCTGGTCCGGGTGATCGCGGACAGCTGAGTGGCTGGCTCCGGAGGTTGCGACTGGAAAAAAGGTTGGAGGGTGGTCGGAGGCTGGAGCAAGGGGCGTTCCTGGGTCTGTTCCATCCAAGCACTGTTGAAGCAAGAGACAGATTCGCGGGGCCGCCGAGCGCACTTCTGCAATTTATTTTTATTTCCATATGGAAAGCCAGTTTTCCCAATTCCAGATCACCCTTTCCCCCCGATTTTTGAGGACTCCTGTGTTAGCCACCAAACTCCTCTATAAGCTTCACTCAGTTTCTGGGCTCTCCATTCGGTTCCAGTCATTTATTTGCTGCTGCTACTGCTACTGCTTTAATTAATGCAGGTGTATAAAATGTTTAACATTTGGTAGTGCAAGTCCCATTAACAACTTCTTTATCAGCAGATTGATAAACTGTTTGCACATAATTTTTGAATTTTTTTTAACTTTTGTTACCTATGCATGGTTCCTTTTAATGAATGTTCTTTATGTCTTGAAAATAATGCATATTTTCTAGGTCTATTATATATATGAAATCAAGCTTGATATTCATGCTATTTTAATCTTCCAAATCTGTTCTAAATGTTTCCTTTCTTTCTATGACTGAAAGGTATGTTGATAAGTACCTTTAACTGTCGTCTGTTTACTTCTCAGTGATATTCCTTTCTAATAATGAAGTGTTCCTCTCCACCGTTATTTATGACTTCCATCTGCAATTCTTTCTCCAGAATAACGTTGCTTTTCTTTATTTTTTTAAGTATTCTGTTCTTGTTACGTCAAATCAATGAAGTTTTCTTTTACAGCTTTTACAGTCCTACTGGCTTAGAAGTTATTTTCTGTACTTTTATTCAAGTTTCTACACTATTTTGAAAACTCATCAAAATATCATTCACTATTGTCACTTTTTCTAGTTAACAAGTATGTATTAAACTAGCACATAACCAACTGAATGTAAATGTCCCAGGACTGTCCCCACTCCAACTCACCACCACCTCTCTCTTCACTGCTTTACCATAGAACAGATGCATTCTCTTCTATTTCTGGCCCCAACTGGAGATCCACATATTAAGAACCCAGGACCACAGGTATCTTGCTTTCTTCCCCACGACAGCAGTGTGACAGTTGCAAGGCAAGAAATCCAGGCAAAAGCATCTATTTGGTATGTTCAGGCTCTCCATGATGTGAATAGATGTAAAGTCTAGACTAGGACAGAAATACTAGAAGGTATAATTCATGACTGCCTATCTAATCGACATTCTCACATCCAGATCTATGATTAATAAGGTTATCACTTTAATCTCCATCTCTGATTCCTTTACCTGTTTCCTTAATTGGTTCTAAACTCAGACAAAGGAAAAAAGTATGATAAATTTTAAGCTTGACCTCTGGCCTGGGCAAAGTAACAAAGATAGCAAAGTTCTATCTGTTCACTGGGATCTCCATAACATAGGACACATTTCCTAACCAGGACACTGAAACTTAGATCCACTTTGGGTGAGAATGAAACCAAAAAGAGAAGTTAAAGAGAACAGAACCGAGATAAGGATGACATCATAAGGCAGGTTCATTTTGTCCCTGGCACTGGATTTTGATGCTGAGAAACCCAGCTCTCCAGGAGTCCAAGGTTCTCAGCTAAATAATTGCTTGATGTTGAGTTCAAATTAAGTTCTTTCTGCTTTGTGGGTGGGGAGGAGAGCTGATGATATTTTCCTGGAGCTGTTCCTGCCTCACCACGAGAGCACAGCAGCAGTAGCTCCTGCCCCACTGACTGGAATGGAAAACACATTTTGGTACCCATAGCAGGCAAACCCCAGGAGCTCTGCTGTACTGTCACTAATACTGTGGTCTTTCCAGCCAAGATAGTGGAAATAAAGGCAAGATAACCCAGCATTTTTGGAACCCTGGGTCCAAGATAACCCAGGACCATGCCTACCAGCTTCCAGCCTCCTGACAGCTTGACTCTGGCCTCAGCTCTGCAGCAACTCTCATAATTCCCCACTCACCCGACAGGCACTGATGAAGGAGGGGGTAGGGGCCAGCCTCACAGAGAGCTAACATTCGAGAAGGGCACAGGGTAGCAAGAGGGCTAAAAGGCACAATGGACATTCAGGGATCACTGAGGTGGCATTTCTGTCCAGAGTAGACATTTTGAAGATGGAAGACCTGGATGATCAGCTTGATAACATATTAAGAACCCCCCTGTTTCTGTGTTGAGAATAACACACTACTATTTATTACATTACAGTCAATCGTATAATCCTCCTAGCTCCTGCCATTCTGTGTTGTTTAATTTTGAACAGATTGTGTCCACTACAAAAAGCCTTAGGTAAAGAGAAAGTTTGTTTTCAAGGGACGTAGTCAAATATTTTCAAACTGCAGAAAGCACCTGCATTAGTTTCCATCTGTAGCTGCGCAGGCTCATTCTCAGTATTTGTAAAGAACTTATGAATGATACATGTCCTCCAAAGGGAGCCTCAGCCTAGACCAGAGGAGCTCTGGGCACGGGGTGTGTGTTGGGGGTTGGGGGGCAACTGAGCAAAAGCCCACATGTGAGATGAGCCAATTTTATGCAAAATGGCTGTGTGGAGACTCCCATCGGCTCCCTTGCAAATGGACAAGTCATAAACCTGCCTAATGACTTGGAAACTCAAAATTGCCCCTTTCATTTTAAAGAATTTTTAATGTTGTCCTCTCCACCGGGCACCATTAACAAAGAAACCCTCCACTCCTCCACATGGTTTCCAGGGTAGGCCAATGTGTTTTCAGTGAGACCAGAGGGGAAAAGAACTCTCAGTGGGGGAAAGATGTGTGTGGAGAGAGAAGCACTTGCTAATTTTTCCAACCCACCCAATCCACTGAGGCGGAGAGACAGCAGGGTGTGCAAACCACAGAGAAAGTAGAATTTATCTCAGCTGTGATTGCATCTTCCAACCATTTTAATCTCTCCCTCTATTTTTTTTTTTTGACAGTGTATAATAATACTTTCTTCAAGGAATGTTCTTTAATCTTATAATTTGAAAACAAATTCTATTTCAGCTGTCCTTCCGGTAGGCAACCTTTAATGGTTTTGCTATAGGTAAAACTCTGTCATTATGTTATGCCTCTCTGCCCAGCATTCTGGATATCAAATTGCTCAGATGCTGTAGTTGTTGTCAGTGATAATACTGCCCTTTCGAAATTTCTCTGTAAGCAGCCTGAAAGGATTCATTTGGAGTGGTGGTTTCATTAATTTATTTAAATGCATTTCTCAAACAAAGCAGGTTAGTTGTTTTGAAAATGTCAGGGTCCAGGAGCAGATTTGAAAATATTCTGCAAAATGCAAGCATCTGGACTTTCCAAGAAGAAGAAAGCAAGCACTTGTGAAGGAAGCCAAGGGCCGAGTGGCTGCATGCTGTTCCCAAAGGCCCCCGCTCAAGGAGATCAGCAGCCCCCACTCCAGTCTCTGTGTAAGGAATCATGCTTACGAAGTGGTTTTCGCTGTGGAAGATAATTAGCACTAATCTTTCAAATACGAACAGCCCCTCCCTTAAAAGGGTTCTTTGGAGGCAGACTGTTTTAGCTTAGCAAAACGACTGGACCCGTGGGATAGGCACCAGGATAATGTGACTCCTATGTGCACAGCTGGGTGAACCAGGAAGCCTAGGGAGCATCAGGTTGGAGAAAACAAGAGTTCTGGGCCAGGCAAGGGAAAATGAAACAACATGTGTTGAAAACCTGCATGAAATGTGAACAGGCAGTTCCAAAGTATTGGTTGGTATATGTCATTTAAGGAAGAGTAAAATATATCTTCTTCAAACATAACTCTTATCACTGGATTTTAAATCACCCAGATGTTTTAGCTTTTTTCACTCCCTGGCTGAAAAAGCAATGACTCCCCATTGTCTACTGAATAATATCTAATCTTCTTAGCATGACATTCAAGACCCGCCGCAAGCTGGCATCGGCTTGTCTTGTGGAAATTGTAATTCTTTACCACTGCCTTCTCCACACCACACACCCTTTACACACTCCAGTGAAACTGCATACCCTCCATTTCCTAATCATTTCCGGCATTTTACCCACCTCCATCCTTCTGTGACAGCTGCAGACCCTCTCATTCCTCAGGCATCATGTCAACTCCGGCTGATTCCTCAAAGCCTGACACAAGTGCATTTTAGAAAACGCACTCCAAGCTGCAAGGAAGGCCTTTGCCTTCTGGATCTTCATGACACTTTGGAAAATGCCCTTATCCCAATGGACTGACTTGACGGTGCTCTACATACACACTGCACTTCCTCCCTCATTCCCCCACCCAGAGGTGATCCTCCTTGAAGGCAGAACCAGAACTCATCCATCCTCACCCATCCCTCCAGTCCAGTGGTCCTTAACACTGCTTGACACCTCAGTCACCTTGGGAGCTTTGTAGAAGCACCAGCTCTGGCTTCCTACCCCAGAGACTCTGGTGTAATGTTCTGAATTTGAGGTCTAGGCATGGTGCTTTTTTCCCATCTTAAGCCTTTTGAAGTATACAGTTCCGATGTGTCAAGTATATTTACACTGTTCTACAACCCGTCTCCAGAATATATTTACCTTATAAAACCTGAACTCCATATTCACTAAATAGCAACTCCCCATCCTCCCCCTCCCCCATCCCTACCAACCTCTATTCTACTTTCTGTGAATCTGATTCCTCTGAAAGTAAAAGTTGCTCAGTCGTGTTCAACTCTTTGTGACCCCCATGGACTGGAGCCCACCAGGCTCCTCTGTCCATGGAATTTTCCAGACAAAAATACTGGAGTGGGTTGTCATTTCCTACTCCAGGGATCAAATCTCAGTCTCCTGCATCATAGGCAGATTCTTTACCATCTGAGCCACCAAGAAAGCCCTTGTAGTTTGTATCCACAAGATCCTTTCAGTTATTTTATATATACCCAGAAGTGGGATAGCTAGGTCATATGATAATTCTATGTTTAATTATTTAAGAAACCATCATACAGTTTCTTATAGTGGCTTCACCATGTTACAGTCTTCAAAAGGGCACAGTTTCCAATCTCTCCACATCCTCACTAACACTTATTTTCTGAATTTTTGTTTAGAGTAACCATCCTAGTCCACATGAGATGATATCTCAGTGTGTTTTTGATTTGCATTTCTGGAGCGTTGACTCATTGGAAAAGACTCTGATGCTGGGAGGGATTGGGGGCAGGAGGAGAAGGGGATGACAGAGGATGAAATGGCTGAATGATATCACTGACTTGATGGACGTGAGTCTGAGTGAACTCCAGGAGTTGGTGATGGATAGGGAGGCCTGGCGTGCTGCGATTCATGGGGTCGCAAAGAATAGGACACAACTGAGCGACTGAACTGAACTGAACTGACTGAGCTAGTGCTGTTAAGCATTTTTTCATGTGTTTGTTGTCCCTTTATATATCATATTTACAGAAATATCAACTTAAGTCCTTCCTTCATATTTTAATCAGGTTATTTGAGGTTTTAGTTGTTGAGGTTACTGAGCTGTAGAATTTCTTTATATATTCTGATATTAGCCCCTTATCAGCTACATGATTCATGAATATTATCTCTAATTCCACAGTTTGCCTTTTCAATTTGTTGAATGTGTCCTTTGATACACAGATGTTTTTAAGTTTGATGTTGTCCCATTTGTCTAATCTTGCTTTTGTTGCCTGTTGCTTTTGGCATTACACACCCAAGAAACTGTTTTGAAATCCAAAGTCATGAAACTTCCCTCTGTTTCTTTTAGGAATTTTAAAGTTTTAAAGTCTTATATTTTTGAGTTAATTTTGTATATGATGTAAGGTAGGGTCAAATTTCATTCTTTTGCTCATGGATATACAGTTTTCCCAACACAACACCATTTGATGAAGAATCCTTTTTTCCTTTGAATGGGCTTAGCTGTAGATCATTTCACCATACAGACAAGAGTTTACTTTTGGTTCCTCTATTCTATTGGTCTGTATGTCTATCTTTAGGCCAGTACCACACTGTTTTTATTAATACAACTTTATGATATGTTTTAAAATCAGAAAATATAAAACCTCCAATTTTGTTATTTTTCAAGATTGGATTGGCTATTCTGGGTCCCTTGAGATTCCATAAGAATTTTAGGGTAGATTTTCTTTATTAAAGCAAAAATAGGAATTTTGATAAGGATGACATTAAAACTGTAGATTGCTTTGACTTCCACATGCTGTCAAAGCAATCTACAGATTCTACTTCATTAGAAGTTCCTTAGGAGTTTCTAACACATAATATAGGTTAAAAACTACCATTTCCCCTCTACAGTGGTTAACAAAAAGTCTTGCAAATACTCATTAAATGAGAATTTGTTTTAAATTATTAATCCATTATTTAGCACACATTTTGTAACTATTTTGTTCTCTGGGGCAATGTGACAGTAACTTTGATTTAAAAGACAGTGAGAGAGGGAAAAAAAGGACCAGGAAATGGGGCCATGATCAAAAGCAACCAGACACTGTAAAACAGTGAACCACATCTGTAACTATGCCTCCTTCCCAGAAGAACATCCTTCACTCAAAGAAGAAAGCATGTGCCTCAAGTGAAATGAGGAAAGGGGAAGTTATAAGCGACAGACGTGAGCCGAGACCCCATGTCTAGAGCCACAGCCAGCTCATGCTGAACTCTCGAGGGGACTCCTGTGAACTAGATATCAGTGAAAGTGTCTTATCCTTAGGAATTCAAATAAAATTGGTTTGATTTAATATACTTAGACATTGCAAAATGATTACCACCATAGTGTTAGCTAATATCTCTATTATGTCACACAATTACCATTTCTTTTTTGTGGTGAGAACATTTAAGATCTAGCAACTTTTAAGTGTATAATACAGTACGATTAACTATAATCACCATGGTGTACATTAGATGCCCAGAAATTATTCATGTTATAACTAGAAGCTTGTACTCTTTGACTAGCACCTCCCCATTACTTGTTACTACCACCTCCAAGCCCTGTAACCACTGTTCAACTCTGTGTTTCTGTTAGAAACTGAACTTCTTACATTCCACATATAAGTGGTATCATACTGTATCTGTCTTCCTCTGTCTGACCTATTTCACTTAGCATAATGCCCTCAAAATCCATCCAAAATCCATGTTGTCACAAATGGCACAGTTTTCTTCTTTCTCATGCCTGATTAATATTTCTGTTCTTTACGTCATGGGAACCTACAATTCTTCCAAGTCTCCCCACAGATAGACGTCTCCTGAAGATCACTAACCTCCTACTTTAACCACCAGAAGGAATACACAGCTTATCCACAGTTCTGTTTTAAAAGCAAGTTCTCTCTCTCTCCCTGTTACCCTTTTTCCTTGTTCCCCATGCTTTCCTGCATCTTGCAGTGATGGGGATACTGGTGCTAGGCTTCCTTCAAGGAAGCCAGCATTGATAAAGCAAAAGGCATGGGAGTGGTTGGTGGAGAAGGTATTGCCTATAACTTCCCAGAGGAAGAGAAATGTCTCCAAATATGATATCTGTGAAAAGCATGCAAACCTATTATGATTTATGGAATATTCTTTTATACTTTAAAAATTATACATTTTTCATCAAGATAAAAAATATAAAGCTAGTACTAATGCACTCAAATGTCCTGCCCTTCTGCTTTTGTTAACTGGGCAGAATCCCAGTCTGAGGAAGCTCAACCAGTTCACATCCACCTGGGAACACAATTCCGTCTGAGCCACTCTGACTGAGGGGAGCTTACATTTCACAGCTGTAAATGGATGAGCTCTCCAGGCAGGATCAGAACAATGACACTCAGCAATTTGATTGTCTTAAAAGAAATCCTCTTGAAAAATGATAGCAGGCTCTCCTCTAGACGGAATATTAAACCCTGGCTTAGAGATGAAAAAGAGACAAAGAACGTGTCTTCTGTTGGAAGTGCCCCACTTGGGTCTTCAGCCCTCGGTTTTCCTTCTGAAGAGAGTACTCGTAGTGAGGGAATTTCAGGAGCCTGGAGGAGATACTGTTCCCTGGCTAGGAGGCCATCAGTCACTCCAGCCTCCAGAGTCTCAGCGTCTAACTTGAGAATCATGGCGCTGACAGTCCACCACATCCTGGCTGCTGTTGTTCTGGCTCCAGTCCCCATGACCAAGGAGGAAAGAGGATGGAGTGGATGCAGCAGAGTGTGACAGAAAGGCCTAGAGGAGGAGAGTGAAAGGAGGAGAGGAAAGAAGAGAGAAAAAAAGAGGGTGAAAAGGGAAGGGAAAAGAAAGAAGACACAAGGAAGCAGAAAGGGACCTATCATAGCAGCTACTGCCTCCAGCAACTTCAGCCTGATCTTTGCAGGGTTTGGGATTACTGTAGGCTGGAAGAATCCCAGAGTGAGCAGAGCCAGAAAGTGGGAACATTAACACAAATTTTTTCTTTCTTAAGATATTGATAGTTTTCATATATTTTACTTTAGGCTAAACAAGCAAAATCAATCGGTTAACTCCTGAAAAACACCTCTGCACTTTCACTCACATGGGCCAATCTGCTCCCCTTACCTATTTACAGATCCTGTCCATCCTCTGACTACAGCTCAGATTTGACCTTCATGTTACAGTCTTTACTAACCACCTGCTGTTAATAAGCAGTGATACCACTCCCTTCATTTTCTGAATTTCTAGAGTAGTTATAAGTTGTAAAATTCATTTGGCAGTGAATCGTGTACTACACAAGGCATCTATGTCATTGTTCTTTCAGAGCATTGTTAAATATAGAACAAACATGTGTCCAGGTTTATCCCGTACTGGCTTATGCAAGTTCATTCAGATTAACAATAACACCCGTTTACTCTTAAAACCACCCCTCAGTGAGAAGATAAATAATATGGTAAGCCCACTGAAAGGTTAAATTCAATGTCATTCCAGACTCAGAATTCAAAAGCTCCTCAGGGCTCCCTGATGTCCTCCACACCAGCCTGGCTCCTCACACACAGTATCCAATAATATTTTTATTGTAAGCATGCATTGCCCTTTTCATTTCAAAAGATGGAAAATGAACAAGGCCTACAAACTTGGGAACACATTGAACGTAAGGAGAGAGGTTTTAATTTAACTTAGACCCTCGCTGTTTTCCTTGTGTAAGACCTAAAACCCATCACATTCCAGAGCTGAAGATGAATGTTATTCTCAGATTTGCATCTGATTTCTAAAGATCGCAGTGAAGGAGAAAGTGCTAGTTCAAACACAGACATGCTGGTCTTCCCCTCCTGGTGCCTGAAGACTGCTCACCCTCTACAAGCTCAGGCTGCCTAGGCCTGCAGGTCACCTTGGGTTACTCCGAAATATATTTATTCAATTTCATTCTTACAGGCATATACGTGGTGCTGTCAAATAAAGTGAGAATTTAAATGATAAACATTCGAAAGAACAATAGTCCAGAAAATGAAATCTCTTCTTTCTTACTGAAACATTATGCTCTCCAAGTGAATCTGAAAGTCACCTCTTTCTCCTCTCTCTTCACTTCCCTCTAGTGGGGAGAAGCTGAGAGATGATTGTTATCATCCATTTGTTCATCTACCCATTGATAAATATTTATTAAGTATGTGTTCTGTAGTCAGTGCCAGACATGATGAGTAAAATGAATACAATCCCTGCCCTTATGTAGTTTATAATCAGATGTGCAAAAAAGGCTTCAAATAATTGTGTAATTAATGTCTGGTGGTAAGCACAAAGGATTATTTCAGCAATCTTGTAAGAAGTCCGTAACCTACTCTGCTGCTGCTGCTGCTGCTAAGTCACTTCAGTCATGTCCGACTCTGTGTGACCCCAAAGACGGCAGCCTACCAGAGTCTCCCATCCCTGGGATTCTCCAGGCAAGAGCAATGGAGTGGGTTGCCATTTCCTTCTCCAATGCATGAAAGTGAAAAGTGGAAGTGAAGTTGCTTAGTGTAGACAATCAGAAAGAACCTCCCTAAACAAGAGAGACTTAAACTGAGACCTGAATGATGAACAGTGGGTAGGCAAGAAAACAGGAAGAAAGCTGGAGATGGAGGTTGCAACTGACTCAGTTCAGTTCAGTTCAGTCGCTCAGCCGTGTCCGACTCTTCACGACCCCATGAATCACAGCACGCCAGGCGTCCCTGTCCATCACCATCTCCCAGAGTTCACTCANAGAATTCAAAAGCTCCTCAGGGCTCCCTGATGTCCTCCACACCAGCCTGGCTCCTCACACACAGTATCCAATAATATTTTTATTGTAAGCATGCATTGCCCTTTTCATTTCAAAAGATGGAAAATGAACAAGGCCTACAAACTTGGGAACACATTGAACGTAAGGAGAGAGGTTTTAATTTAACTTAGACCCTCGCTGTTTTCCTTGTGTAAGACCTAAAACCCATCACATTCCAGAGCTGAAGATGAATGTTATTCTCAGATTTGCATCTGATTTCTAAAGATTGCAGTGAAGGAGAAAGTGCTAGTTCAAACACAGACATGCTGGTCTTCCCCTCCTGGTGCCTGAAGACTGCTCACCCTCTACAAGCTCAGGCTGCCTAGGCCTGCAGGTCACCTTGGGTTACTCCGAAATATATTTATTCAATTTCATTCTTACAGGCATATACGTGGTGCTGTCAAATAAAGTGAGAATTTAAATGATAAACATTCGAAAGAACAATAGTCCAGAAAATGAAATCTCTTCTTTCTTACTGAAACATTATGCTCTCCAAGTGAATCTGAAAGTCACCTCTTTCTCCTCTCTCTTCACTTCCCTCTAGTGGGGAGAAGCTGAGAGATGATTGTTATCATCCATTTGTTCATCTACCCATTGATAAATATTTATTAAGTATGTGTTCTGTAGTCAGTGCCAGACATGATGAGTAAAATGAATACAATCCCTGCCCTTATGTAGTTTATAATCAGATGTGCAAAAAAGGCTTCAAATAATTGTGTAATTAATGTCTGGTGGTAAGCACAAAGGATTATTTCAGCAATCTTGTAAGAAGTCCGTAACCTACTCTGCTGCTGCTGCTGCTGCTAAGTCACTTCAGTCATGTCCGACTCTGTGTGACCCCAAAGACGGCAGCCTACCAGAGTCTCCCATCCCTGGGATTCTCCAGGCAAGAGCAATGGAGTGGGTTGCCATTTCCTTCTCCAATGCATGAAAGTGAAAAGTGGAAGTGAAGTTGCTTAGTGTAGACAATCAGAAAGAACCTCCCTAAACAAGAGAGACTTAAACTGAGACCTGAATGATGAACAGTGGGTAGGCAAGAAAACAGGAAGAAAGCTGCAGATGGAGGTTGCAACTGACTCAGTTCAGTTCAGTTCAGTCGCTCAGCCGTGTCCGACTCTTCACGACCCCATGAATCGCAGCACGCCAGGCGTCCCTGTCCATCACCATCTCCCAGAGTTCACTCAGACTCACGTTCATCGAGTCAGTGATGCCATCCAGCCATCTCATCCTCTGTCGTCCCCTTCTCCTCCTGCCTCCAATCCCTCCCAGCATCAGAGTCTTTTCCAATGAGTCAACTCTTCCCATGAGGTGGCCAAAGTACTGGAGTTTCAGCTTTAGCATCATTCCTTCCAAAGAAATCCCAGGGTTAATCTCCTTCAGAATGGACTGGTTGGATCTCCTTGCAGTCCAAGGGACTCTCAAGAGTCTTCTCCAACACCACAGTTCAAAAGCATCAATTCTTCGGTGCTCAGTCTTCTTCACAGTTCAGCTCTCACATCCATACATGACCACAGGAAAAGTCATAGCCTTGACTAGATGGACCTTAGTCGGCAAAGTAATGTCTCTGCTTTTGAATATACTATCTAGGTTGGTCATAACTTTTCTTGCAAGGAGTAAGTGTCTTTTAATTTCATGGCTGCAGTCACCATCTGCAGTGATTTTGCCTTGAATGAAATTGAATGTTGTAACTTTAAGAAGTAAAAAGTATTCCAGCATTCCTGAGCATGGGGATGAGGCCCCAGAAAGGGAAAAGCTTCCTTTAGGCTTGGTCCATGGCTCCAAGGTTGGGTTGTTTACTCTTTCTTTTGATCATTCACCCTAAATCTGTTACTAAGGCCAAAACCTAACCAGAGAGTTGTGCTGTGCTTAATCACTCAGTCATGTCCAACTGTTTGCAACCCCATGGACTGTAGCCCACCAGGCTCCTCTGTCCATGGGGATTCTCCAGGCAAGAATACCAAAGTGCATTGCCATGCCCTTCTCCAGGAGACCTTCCCATCCCAGGGATCGAACCCAAGTCTCCTGCATTGTAGGCTGCTTCTTCACCATCTGAGCCACCAGGGAATTCCAAGAATACCTGAGTGGGTAGTCTATCCCTTCTCCAAGGGATCTTTCTGACCCTGAAATTGAATTAGGATCTCTTGCAGTTCTTTACCACCAGACAGCTGAGTAAACATCAAAGTCACAGCCAGGTCTTAAGGACATTCATTCTGACTCATATCATAAAAAGGAATGAAAACTGGACTTGGTAGAACTCAGGGTTCTGGCCACAGCATTACTTGAAAAGACAAACATATATATCTAACAACAGTAACTTCTAAGTCAGCTCCACTTTTAAGCAGTCCTTATTCCTCCCAGTTCTATGTTCTGTTTTAGGAATAACCAATCCAACAGCTATCAATTTTCTTAAATGCCAACATGAATATGACTGTAGGTCACTATGCTAATGCTAACAAAATAAAGGGGAAAGAGACACAATCTGTCCTTAAGAAACTTAAAATGGGTGAGGGACATTCTGGGAATAGAGATCTGACATGGCAGAAAAAGGAATATGGACTTTGGAGTCACAGAGCCTTGGGTTGAAACACTGACTCCATCACTTTTGAATTTTGTGAACTTGTACAATTCTATTAACCTCCCTGAGCCCCAATGTGTTAATTTGAAAAATGAAGACAGTATTAACCTACTTCCTAGAATGGTTGGGAAGATTGAATGAGGTAATATTTTCAATTACTCTGTGTATGTGTGTGTGTGTGTGCACACATGCATGCAGGTGTGCACAGGGAAATGAGAAGGGAGACAGAGCAAAAAGATAAACAGAAATGGTTCCTTACTCTCATATTTACAGACTGAGATATACACACATAAATGAGCACTATGATCACAATATAAAATGAAAATTTAACAATCTAGAAAGAGATGATGACTTTCTGAACTAAAGGACAGGCAGAGGTGATGCGGAAGAAGACATAGATTCACGAGTTATCTTATGGAAATTCAAGTTGCATAAATTAGAAAGTGTAATATTAAAATAAAAGCATTGTCTTCTACGGACAATTTGAAATAATTTGCATTCCCTGAACTCAGAATGCATTAAGACATGATTTTTTTTTAAGTTATCAGGCCAAATGTATTAAAGTTTTATTTACACTCTAATCATAAAGCAGTGACACTTTGGCTGGTAAACAGAAATACCTACCTCTCTACAGTTTCAGTATTTACTTATGCAAGTTGTCATCTATACATGGACTGAGGAACCACATCCTTTCCAGTAAGTGTCAGCTACATTTGGGGTGGGGTGGGAGAAATCAGTAAAACTTAAATGAATAAAGGGTAAATAAATGATATATGATAGAATAAAATGTAGACTTTTAGATTCCTAGAGTATGTGGTTTGGTATCTGACAAACAATTTAATAAGATCTTTTTGGCTTGCTTCAGAAAGAAGTGTTATCCATGAGAAGTGTGCAAAGAGATGTTGAACAGTTCTATTTCAGAGATAACAATTAGATTCATGTGCCTTGTCGGATATTGGATGAGAAGAACACTAAGGATCCCTCAAATCAAGAGATTTCAAGATGAGGGTCTCCCTATACTTCTGCTCAATTCCCACAATCCTCAGTGTGAGGCTCTTTCCTTCAGAACTGACTCCACTAACTCTTCTCCTGTTTTATTGTTGAACTTGTGATATGTTCCAGGGCTGCCTCCTGCATGGACTGTGATCTCCTAGGGTTTGTGGTGGTAACAGTAGTATTAAGTGGCAGCAGTAGCAACAATGATACTATACATACTATGCTTATTATGTGCCAAACACTGTTCTAAATACTTTCTACATGCTGCTGCTGCTGCTAAGTTGCTTCAGTCGTGTCCGACTTTGTGCGAACCCATAGACGACAGCCCACCAGGCTCTGCCGTCCCTGGGATTCTCCAGGCAAGAACACTGGAGTGGGTTGCCATGTCCTTCTCCAACGCATGAAAATGAAAAGTGAAAGTGAGGTCGCTGAGTCGTGTCCAACTCTTCGTGACCCCATGGACTGTAGCCTACCAGGCTTTTCCGTCCATGGGATTTTCCAGGCAAGAGTACTGGAGTGGGATGCCATCACCTTCTCCGACTTTCTACATATTAACCCATTTAATCCCCTCAGAGACCTTTGATAGCTTTATTCTCATCTTACAGAAGAAACTGAAGAACAGAGAGGATAACTAGTTTTCCCAGGGTCACAAAGCAGAGACAGGATTCAAAGGCAGGTAGCCTGTCTCTGGAATCCATGTTTTTATCCACCATGTTATCCTGCCTCTGCAAGGGGTGAAGGCTGAGAGCCTTGTGGCTCTGAAAGTATAGTGATGGTAGGAGTAGGGGTTCTCTGAAGCACAGGACCCTCGTGAGTCTTCTTCCAGAAACCTGTTCCCTATAATACATGGCCCTGGCAACATCAAATAACTGTTCAGTTCAGTTCAGTCGCTCAGTCATGTCCGACTCTATGCGACCCCATGAATTGCAGCACTCCAGGCCTCCCTGTCCATCACCAACTCCTGGAGTTCACTCAGACTCATGTCCATCGAGTCAGTGATGCCATCCAGCCATCTCATCCTCTGTCGTCCCCTTCTCCTCCTGCCCCCAGTTCCTCCCAGCATCAAAGTCTTTTCCAATGAGTCAACTCTCTGCATGCGGTGGCCAAAGTACTGTAGTTTCAGCTTTAGCATCATTCCTTCCAAAGAAATCCCAGGGCTGATCTCCTTCAGAATGGACTGGTTGGATCTCCTTGCAGTCCAAGGGACTCTCAAGAGTCTTCTCCAACACCACAGTTCAAAAGCATCAATTCTTCGGTGCTCAGTCTTCTTCACAGTTCAGCTCTCACATCCATACATGACCACAGGAAAAGTCATAGCCTTGACTAGACGGACCTTAGTCGGCAAAGTAATGTCTCTGCTTTTGAATATACTATCTAGGTTGGTCATAACTTTTCTTGCAAGGAGTAAGTGTCTTTTAATTTCATGGCTGCAGTCACCATCTGCAGTGATTTTGCCTTGAATGAAATTGAATGTTGTAACTTTAAGAAGTAAAAAGTATTCCAGCATTCCTGAGCATGGGGATGAGGCCCCAGAAAGGGAAAAGCTTCCTTTAGGCTTGGTCCATGGCTCCAAGGTTGGGTTGTTTACTCTTTCTTTTGATCATTCACCCTAAATCTGTTACTAAGGCCAAAACCTAACCAGAGAGTTGTGCTGTGCTTAATCACTCAGTCATGTCCAACTGTTTGCAACCCCATGGACTGTAGCCCACCAGGCTCCTCTGTCCATGGGGATTCTCCAGGCAAGAATACCAAAGTGCATTGCCATGCCCTTCTCCAGGAGACCTTCCCATCCCAGGGATCGAACCCAAGTCTCCTGCATTGTAGGCTGCTTCTTCACCATCTGAGCCACCAGGGAATTCCAAGAATACCTGAGTGGGTAGTCTATCCCTTCTCCAAGGGATCTTTCTGACCCTGAAATTGAATTAGGATCTCTTGCAGTTCTTTACCACCAGACAGCTGAGTAAACATCAAAGTCACAGCCAGGTCTTAAGGACATTCATTCTGACTCATATCATAAAAAGGAATGAAAACTGGACTTGGTAGAACTCAGGGTTCTGGCCACAGCATTACTTGAAAAGACAAACATATATATCTAACAACAGTAACTTCTAAGTCAGCTCCACTTTTAAGCAGTCCTTATTCCTCCCAGTTCTATGTTCTGTTTTAGGAATAACCAATCCAACAGCTATCAATTTTCTTAAATGCCAACATGAATATGACTGTAGGTCACTATGCTAATGCTAACAAAATAAAGGGGAAAGAGACACAATCTGTCCTTAAGAAACTTAAAATGGGTGAGGGACATTCTGGGAATAGAGATCTGACATGGCAGAAAAAGGAATATGGACTTTGGAGTCACAGAGCCTTGGGTTGAAACACTGACTCCATCACTTTTGAATTTTGTGAACTTGTACAATTCTATTAACCTCCCTGAGCCCCAATGTGTTAATTTGAAAAATGAAGACAGTATTAACCTACTTCCTAGAATGGTTGGGAAGATTGAATGAGGTAATATTTTCAATTACTCTGTGTATGTGTGTGTGTGTGTGCACACATGCATGCAGGTGTGCACAGGGAAATGAGAAGGGAGACAGAGCAAAAAGATAAACAGAAATGGTTCCTTACTCTCATATTTACAGACTGAGATATACACACATAAATGAGCACTATGATCACAATATAAAATGAAAATTTAACAATCTAGAAAGAGATGATGACTTTCTGAACTAAAGGACAGGCAGAGGTGATGCGGAAGAAGACATAGATTCACGAGTTATCTTATGGAAATTCAAGTTGCATAAATTAGAAAGTGTAATATTAAAATAAAAGCATTGTCTTCTACGGACAATTTGAAATAATTTGCATTCCCTGAACTCAGAATGCATTAAGACATGATTTTTTTTTAAGTTATCAGGCCAAATGTATTAAAGTTTTATTTGCACTCTAATCATAAAGCAGTGACACTTTGGCTGGTAAACAGAAATACCTACCTCTCTACAGTTTCAGTATTTACTTATGCAAGTTGTCATCTATACATGGACTGAGGAACCACATCCTTTCCAGTAAGTGTCAGCTACATTTGGGGTGGGGTGGGAGAAATCAGTAAAACTTAAATGAATAAAGGGTAAATAAATGATATATGATAGAATAAAATGTAGACTTTTAGATTCCTAGAGTATGTGGTTTGGTATCTGACAAACAATTTAATAAGATCTTTTTGGCTTGCTTCAGAAAGAAGTGTTATCCATGAGAAGTGTGCAAAGAGATGTTGAACAGTTCTATTTCAGAGATAACAATTAGATTCATGTGCCTTGTCGGATATTGGATGAGAAGAACACTAAGGATCCCTCAAATCAAGAGATTTCAAGATGAGGGTCTCCCTATACTTCTGCTCAATTCCCACAATCCTCAGTGTGAGGCTCTTTCCTTCAGAACTGACTCCACTAACTCTTCTCCTGTTTTATTGTTGAACTTGTGATATGTTCCAGGGCTGCCTCCTGCATGGACTGTGATCTCCTAGGGTTTGTGGTGGTAACAGTAGTATTAAGTGGCAGCAGTAGCAACAATGATACTATACATACTATGCTTATTATGTGCCAAACACTGTTCTAAATACTTTCTACATGCTGCTGCTGCTGCTAAGTTGCTTCAGTCGTGTCCGACTTTGTGCGAACCCATAGACGACAGCCCACCAGGCTCTGCCGTCCCTGGGATTCTCCAGGCAAGAACACTGGAGTGGGTTGCCATGTCCTTCTCCAACGCATGAAAATGAAAAGTGAAAGTGAGGTCGCTGAGTCGTGTCCAACTCTTCGTGACCCCATGGACTGTAGCCTACCAGGCTTTTCCGTCCATGGGATTTTCCAGGCAAGAGTACTGGAGTGGGATGCCATCACCTTCTCCGACTTTCTACATATTAACCCATTTAATCCCCTCAGAGACCTTTGATAGCTTTATTCTCATCTTACAGAAGAAACTGAAGAACAGAGAGGATAACTAGTTTTCCCAGGGTCACAAAGCAGAGACAGGATTCAAAGGCAGGTAGCCTGTCTCTGGAATCCATGTTTTTATCCACCATGTTATCCTGCCTCTGCAAGGGGTGAAGGCTGAGAGCCTTGTGGCTCTGAAAGTATAGTGATGGTAGGAGTAGGGGTTCTCTGAAGCACAGGACCCTCGTGAGTCTTCTTCCAGAAACCTGTTCCCTATAATACATGGCCCTGGCAACATCAAATAACTGTTCAGTTCAGTTCAGTCGCTCAGTCATGTCCGACTCTATGCGACCCCATGAATTGCAGCACTCCAGGCCTCCCTGTCCATCACCAACTCCTGGAGTTCACTCAGACTCATGTCCATCGAGTCAGTGATGCCATCCAGCCATCTCATCCTCTGTCGTCCCCTTCTCCTCCTGCCCCCAGTTCCTCCCAGCATCAAAGTCTTTTCCAATGAGTCAACTCTCTGCATGCGGTGGCCAAAGTACTGTAGTTTCAGCTTTAGCATCATTCCTTCCAAAGAAATCCCAGGGCTGATCTCCTTCAGAATGGACTGGTTGGATCTCCTTGCAGTCCAAGGGACTCTCAAGAGTCTTCTCCAACACCACAGTTCAAAAGCATCAATTCTTTGGCACTGCTCCTGCAAAACTCAGCAGTACCAAAACCCAACTCTCAAAAGCCCAGGCAACAGAATAGATTATCACAGAGGATATGGTTGGACCTCGGGAATTCTGCCCATTTCTGCAGCCACAACACCATTCCAGCTTCTCTTTTAAGACCAGACTGACTCTGACTACCTCAGGGCTAAGGTGCTTACTTTTATTCTTCATTGCAACAAAACCAATGCAGAGAAAGAACACCAACACAGAGACAGGTAGTTTAATGCTATCAGTATTATGATGATGGCCTACCCCAAAGAAAGCCCAGGTGAGTGGAATACATGTAATATTTACTATAAACATATCCTGGGCACCCTCTGTGGTGTAACATTTATGGAAGAAGGCATTACTTAGAAGTTTTAGAATTACAAGGGACAAAACCCAACTCTCAATGGCTTAGGTAACAGTTAAGATTAATTCATCAAATAATGTTGGGTTATTTCAAGAAATTCATGCCCAACAGTCTGACTGGAAATCAGAAATAAATAGAACAAGGCATCACTTAGAATTCCCTCTCCAGCTCATATTCTCAATTCTCTTTGCACATTCACTACACACTTCTCTTTTATTTTTCTTTCTTCCTGTCTTTTTCTTTCCTTATCTTTTGCCAGACAAAATTCTGCTTCTTAGGTCCTCATGGAAGGAAGCATGGCCACTCACATTCCCTGAGCTATCCATCTTACTGCTACAGGACAGAGAAAGTACCTGACCCCACTCTCCAGGTCCCAAGCCCAAACTCTGGACCAGTGTCTGAAGAGAAGAATCACTATACCATCACAGGGACTCTTACAGACATATTAAGGATGAGCAGGGGCATAGCAACTTACTAGAAAAGAGGGACTGAAGGACAGCCCCACGGGTGTCTTCTGCAAGTAGCCACTATGCCAATTAATGTACCTGGCTGACCCCTCCATGAGACAGAGTTTGCCACAGGGTTGTGTTTTAAGTAGCATGGAAGCTGCAGGCACCAGGCCTTGGTGAACATGTAAACAGCATGTATACAGCTGGTTTTCTAAAACAATAGTTGATATTTATTACACATTTAATATCTGCTAAGAGAACACATCTCTATTAAGGTCATAATGGAATTGTCTCTGTTTCAGAGATGAGAAAACTCAGTTTTGGAGAAAGGCAGTGAACCTGCTCAAGTTAGACAGCTAGGAAATTTCAGCTTCAGAATTTGAATGTGATTCTGTCTAAACTTAGACCCAGAACTCTTGCCACTAAGATGTTCTTTCACTCTCTCTTTCATGTAGCATGCGCTAAGCCCGATGCCAAGTAGGAAAATTCCAAATGCACACCCCAGGTGGTTAAAAGAAAAAATATACAGAATCACCAGCCTTGAAGATGTAGTGTTTTCTTTGATGCCCCTCATCCACTAAAAAAAGAGAGCTGACACATTGCTCAGTGTTTTAACCTCAAATGACTCCACGTGGCATTCCAGGTCAGATGTGGAGCTGTTCTGCACCCTTAAGAAGAATCCAACACCGTGTATCTCTCTTCTTTTGGCTTTCCATTGTCAACTGCAAATTGACACTTGCCCTGGGCACTTGCCATCTATCTCTACAACAATTAAATCACGTGATGCTGAAGCTGCTGACCTTCAATGCCCCCTGCAATGAGTTCAGGATGGAGAGCAAAAATGAGGTACCCTGTGCTCTGGGAAAAACTGGCAGGACAGGCCTTCAGATAGTCAGATATTTTCAGGAGTTGATTTAGTGAGCCCAGTTCTTACATCTCCTCATATCTAAAAAAGCACTAAAATTCTTCATGGTGATGACTGTTCCTCATGACAGGCAAAAGCTTCATAAAACTAGCAGAAACCTTCTGGAAAAATATGTGCTTGACTGCACATATTCTCCCTTCACCAAAATTACATATATACTGGCCTTCCCCTTGCCCTTTGGAGAAGTTTCTCAGAGTTATCTGAGGTGGTGTCTCCAGGGCTGCAGTCCTCATTTTGCCCTAAATAAAACTTAACTCACAACTCTCACATTGTGCTTTTTTTTTAAGTCAACACCAGGAAAGTCTTCCAAGTCCCTAAAGACCCAAGAGATAATTCTATGATGCAAACTTTCACTTATAGACAAAGGTTCAATAGCTGCCAATTCCTATATGATACCATTCATGACTCAGGAAGCATATGCTGGGTTTGGGATTCTAAGCACGTTGCATGACTGAACTCACATTTTGTTGCTACTCTATTTTATAGGTGAGAAAAATGAACACTGGGATATTTCATTTGGCCTATCTAAACCCAGAATCACAGACATCTCTCAGCTAAATAACTATACAAGAGATAGATATTAAAAAAAAAAAAAAAAAAAAAGCTCAGTGCTGAAAGATTTCAGAGGAAAGACGCATCCCTGCCTGCTGGCTCCTCCTTGTACCACAGACCCCTGTCCTTTCTCCCATGCAGGTGGCTATCAGACTGCCCTAAAGTTGCCCATTTTGTGTCTGGCTCCTGCACTAGACTGTTATCTTTGCTATAGTACTTCCAGCATCTAGCATGGCATCAAACAGATATTAACTCAAGAGGTTCTCACCATGGAAGCAAAGGAGACATGTAGAGAAGAGAGAGAAGTAAAAGAAGGAAGGAATAAATGAGGGAGGGAAGAAGACAGACAGGAAGAGAGAGAAGTCTGGGGGTGGATACAGATTGTACATCCTAAAGGCAGGCAAGTTTTTGGAACAAGTCATCGATAAACTTAGAGAAGATCTATTAACACCTAGAAATCATTAATTCTGACCAGATGACAACCTGAGTGGTCACTAGACTCCATTAATCCTTGAAGAGAGAACACAAAACCCTTCCCTAAAGTCTCACGAGGCAGAGTGCTGGATGTTGCCCTCTGTAACAGAGGATACCCTCAACCAACACTGTGTAGGCAGATATAGCTGACTGAAGAGAACGGCCATTTATCTGTCATTCTCAGCCCGGCAAGGAGGTCCTCCTAGTTATGTCAGTTAAATTTCCATTTCTCATGTATCAATACATTCAACTACTGTCTTAGGAGAAACCTGATCCTAAAAAGCAGGCACTCTGACCCTCACCAAGGAAACAGTGTTGTGTATCTTCGGGCCACGGGGCTTCAGCAGCATAAACTGAAAAAGTAAACCCGATTTGAGGGATATGTAAATGACAAACTGAAAAAAGAATTAATATTTAGCTTTGTAAAGAACACAGCTCTCCGCCTCATTATGAAAGCTGTTTTTACTGTAACCAGAGGAAAAATGAATTGTTAGAAGCTCCCCAAAATGTGCAGCTGAGAATGCCTTTATATTAATGAGGAAACTGATGTTGATTAATGGGCAGCCTGAAAGTGAGAAAGAAGCTTTCCTCCCTTCTGTCTTCCTGCCAGTCAGTGAAGAGGTAGCCCACCAAGGTCCTCGGGCACAGCAAGACCACAGTCCCCTGGGTCTGCTGCTGGCTAGGGCACTGCATAGTTGGATCATGCTTCTTTCAATTATACTGACAAACATGTCTAGGCTTGAACAAATTGGCCCCTGTGAATTAGACTGCATTATTATAGAAATCCACATCTTTCAAGCCTCCCTGACCTTAATTGATCAGGATCCTTCTACAGCAGCCTACAGCTAGTCGGGAAAAAGATTTTCTGAAAGTTTAGCTAAATGATTATATTGATTTTTACCCTTAATATTTTCCTATATTCATCACATTTCTTACATTTTCATAGTACCTTGTATGTTTCCATGGCTTTATGGCCAGTTTTATGTAGTAACTGCTTTAACACAGTCCAGCAAAGGAACACGATCCCTGTTTTACAGGTCAGAGTCCACAAGGATGTGGAAATACCTTAAACAAAGAGTGAGAAGTGATGTATTTTGACTCATAGACTAGCAGGACTTCTCCTTAATGGTGGCTTTGAAGAAAGTTTTTACTTGGAGCAAGAGTTTCTATAGGACTTTGCTACCTTCTGGTTCACATAGGCCACAAACCATCCAGAACTGAGAAGCCAATCTTCTTTCCTAACAAATCACAAGGAAAACAGCCTCCTCTGCCTCCTGGTACATACACTGTATTCATTCTGTACAAAAACAAGCCTTTCTGTGAACAATCAGAGGCCAGCTCTATATGCTGCTTGCTGTTGCCACCTGTGCTCAATTTCAGGCAGACTTTCAAACATCAATGTCTTCCGTTCCTCCTGAGACATCNGCCTGCTGGCTCCTCCTTGTACCACAGACCCCTGTCCTTTCTCCCATGCAGGTGGCTATCAGACTGCCCTAAAGTTGCCCATTTTGTGTCTGGCTCCTGCACTAGACTGTTATCTTTGCTATAGTACTTCCAGCATCTAGCATGGCATCAAACAGATATTAACTCAAGAGGTTCTCACCATGGAAGCAAAGGAGACATGTAGAGAAGAGAGAGAAGTAAAAGAAGGAAGGAATAAATGAGGGAGGGAAGAAGACAGACAGGAAGAGAGAGAAGTCTGGGGGTGGATACAGATTGTACATCCTAAAGGCAGGCAAGTTTTTGGAACAAGTCATCGATAAACTTAGAGAAGATCTATTAACACCTAGAAATCATTAATTCTGACCAGATGACAACCTGAGTGGTCACTAGACTCCATTAATCCTTGAAGAGAGAACACAAAACCCTTCCCTAAAGTCTCACGAGGCAGAGTGCTGGATGTTGCCCTCTGTAACAGAGGATACCCTCAACCAACACTGTGTAGGCAGATATAGCTGACTGAAGAGAACGGCCATTTATCTGTCATTCTCAGCCCGGCAAGGAGGTCCTCCTAGTTATGTCAGTTAAATTTCCATTTCTCATGTATCAATACATTCAACTACTGTCTTAGGAGAAACCTGATCCTAAAAAGCAGGCACTCTGACCCTCACCAAGGAAACAGTGTTGTGTATCTTCGGGCCACGGGGCTTCAGCAGCATAAACTGAAAAAGTAAACCCGATTTGAGGGATATGTAAATGACAAACTGAAAAAAGAATTAATATTTAGCTTTGTAAAGAACACAGCTCTCCGCCTCATTATGAAAGCTGTTTTTACTGTAACCAGAGGAAAAATGAATTGTTAGAAGCTCCCCAAAATGTGCAGCTGAGAATGCCTTTATATTAATGAGGAAACTGATGTTGATTAATGGGCAGCCTGAAAGTGAGAAAGAAGCTTTCCTCCCTTCTGTCTTCCTGCCAGTCAGTGAAGAGGTAGCCCACCAAGGTCCTCGGGCACAGCAAGACCACAGTCCCCTGGGTCTGCTGCTGGCTAGGGCACTGCATAGTTGGATCATGCTTCTTTCAATTATACTGACAAACATGTCTAGGCTTGAACAAATTGGCCCCTGTGAATTAGACTGCATTATTATAGAAATCCACATCTTTCAAGCCTCCCTGACCTTAATTGATCAGGATCCTTCTACAGCAGCCTACAGCTAGTCGGGAAAAAGATTTTCTGAAAGTTTAGCTAAATGATTATATTGATTTTTACCCTTAATATTTTCCTATATTCATCACATTTCTTACATTTTCATAGTACCTTGTATGTTTCCATGGCTTTATGGCCAGTTTTATGTAGTAACTGCTTTAACACAGTCCAGCAAAGGAACACGATCCCTGTTTTACAGGTCAGAGTCCACAAGGATGTGGAAATACCTTAAACAAAGAGTGAGAAGTGATGTATTTTGACTCATAGACTAGCAGGACTTCTCCTTAATGGTGGCTTTGAAGAAAGTTTTTACTTGGAGCAAGAGTTTCTATAGGACTTTGCTACCTTCTGGTTCACATAGGCCACAAACCATCCAGAACTGAGAAGCCAATCTTCTTTCCTAACAAATCACAAGGAAAACAGCCTCCTCTGCCTCCTGGTACATACACTGTATTCATTCTGTACAAAAACAAGCCTTTCTGTGAACAATCAGAGGCCAGCTCTATATGCTGCTTGCTGTTGCCACCTGTGCTCAATTTCAGGCAGACTTTCAAACATCAATGTCTTCCGTTCCTCCTGAGACATCAGTAAACACAATGAAGGAGTGACCTAAACAAGCAGGCAAGCTTTGGTGGCATGTGAAATCACACCCTTTGGTCAAGAGTTCAACCTTACAAGGAACAGGTTTAATGAGGTCTGAAACTCATACAATTTTGAGGGCCATTCTTACAACATGACAGCTAACTACAACTCACTTCTGCAAAGAAGGGACTATCAACTACAAAACTCCAACCCACTGTGATCTCAAGGCAATTTCCCCTTAGGCAGATCCCAAAACTGTCTGCAGCTTCTCCACCAACAGTAAAACAAAACGACGTGTTTGGAGAAGCTGGAGAGAAAGAGTGTTTTTTAAACTGATAATGGTTAAAATATCTCCATTTTGAAAAAAAGATGACCTAAAGCACCTGGACTCTTTACCACAGGCAAAACCAAAACTCTGACTCTAGCACGTCTGGTCTGAACAGACCTATGTTACATTAGACCACCATCCTTAGAGCAAAGCTGGTCTATGTCCCTGACTTGAATTTCATACCACTTCCCCAGGAGCCAGAAGGTTCACTTGTACCTCTCACAACCACACTTGCTTAGAAAGAGGCAATTTGGAAGTCCATGTCCAGTATCTACACGATTTAGCCCCAACCTTGAGTCTTTTAGGACTTCCCTGGTAGCTCAGACAGTAAAGCATCTGCCTACAATGCGGGAGACCCAGGTTTGATCCCTGGGTTGGGAAGATCCCCTGGAGAAGGAAACGGCAACCCACTCGAGTACTCTTGCCTGGAAAGTCCCATGGACGGAGGATCCTGGTAGGCTACAGTCAATGAGATCGCAAAGAATTTGATATGACTGAGAGACTTCACTTTCACTTGAAACTTTACTTGGTACCTGATGATCTGATTGTGTGAATACTAGAGTTGCAGTTGTTTATAATAAATAAAACATAATAAGTCATTCCCAATGTGAACAAATATATGAATGTGTCCTGGAACAGTGAGGCATACTGTTCAAGCACAATGGAATCATCCTTTCAGGAAGCAGAAGCATTTCAGGATTCTCAACCTTCTCCACAGTCATCACTGCAAATTTGATAGTTCTCTTAAAGGCAAAGGATTTAAAAAGCTGGGCATCTACTGATAGGCTGGCTTCCCTTTCATTTCTGTCTTTAGTTAACTTACTGGTTCTCACCAGGTACACAAGGAATACCACATAGGATTATACATGTAAAACCTTGTATATTTCAATTAATAGGTAGTATAAAAGATTTTTGTGTGTGGTTTTAACTAGTATCCATGACTTTCACCTTACTCATCTATTCTGGAGCCTAACCCAAACAGATGTGACTTCACAGAATTTTTGTTCATTAAACCAAGAAAGTAAATAATTTTCTTTGTAAAGAATAATTATATGACAGACACTTTTCATTCTATAACCTCAAGGCAAGGAGCAGCAGAGTGAAAACAGTAGTGTGCAGCATCCTGATAAACCTCCCCAGACACAAAAGGAAATTGCATCTCTAATCTCAAAATCTGATTAAATAGGAAAGAGAGAGGGGGTAGTGAGAAAGCTTCACATACTCTTGGGTAACTTTTGAAGGGAGCACTTCTGAGCTCTACATTACAGGGTTTTTCATTTGTATTCCATATTTCTCCCATAAATAAGAACCTATACATTACATTTGGTTATAAACATTGGAAAGACTTGAATTTTTATTTTTTAATAACTGTGTTAATCAGATAGGAATAAAAGTGAGAAGTTTCAAGCTGGCCAGCTAGGAAGGATGAAGTGGAGACCCTAGATATCAATGTGTTTACCCAGCTGGCTGGTTAGAGCCCATTAAGGCAACTTTAAGAGACCACTCCCCACCTTCTTTTGTTCTCTCCTATTCCTAGCCGGCTCTAAATTCAGGTTTCATTTCATTATAAATTTTGCATTTATTCATGGGTTGTCCAGATATATTTTTTAACTCTTATCTGGAGTTTGTTCTATTGATCTTTTAATGACTTTTAATTCAACTTAATTTCATCCATCATGCCAATAAAAAACCTACTATGTACTAGATATCATTCTATGCATTGGACAGACAGTTGTGAGCAAACATCTCCATGACATATGAGGTTGATAACTTTTATTGGTAAAAATGGTCACATATCAATAGTCTCACGTGGTTAAGCCTACATTGCGGAGATAGAAAATAAATGTGCTTCTTAAGAACTTTGGTAATATATTAGAACTCTGAATTTATAGCCCTCAACAACTAGTGTCTATTTGATTGCTGTCTCAGCCTTGAAAACTGAAGCTCGAGGTCCTCAGAAGTCAGCAGAGGGCCGCAGGGGAAAAAGCTGTATTCAGTGATTTCTCTGCCCTCGACATCGTACTTTCATGGGGTTTTTGGCCCGTGATAAATCCTAACATTCATACTGACTCAATGACAACGGGTTATCATTCTTTAGTCAAAAGTGTTAGTTACTTCTAATTGGAGGTTTGACAGAAGACCAGTTTATTTCATACCATCTGAAATAAAGTAAGGTTACTGGTGAGAACTGGGAGCATTTCCATTAGCCTATTACCTTCAGCATAATCATAGCCCATAGGCTGGAATTTGCTTGGTTCTGATGCTCACGGCTTTTAGTGGGGTTTTCCTTCCGACAGAAGCACTTCCAACAGTGCCTCTATGGCCCACTGATGTGTGAACATCTATGAACCTTCTGAGATTTACTGCACCCATATTCTTCCTGAGGAAAACTGTGCCTGGTTCCAGGAGGCCTCCTGATAAAGGAGGTAAATATGTCTTCAGAGAACTGACAGATTCTCAGAGCCTCATGCCGGACCAAAACAGTGGGAAAAAGCCCTGAAGCTGGGGAGAAGTGATCCTGCCATTTATTAGCTGTATAAGCTTTGATACATCATTATCCACCTAAACCTACCTCAGTTTCTCGTGAGAAAATGAGGCTCTAGCCTTCAGATTGTGAAATGAGAGTACATGAAAGTGCAACAATAAGTGCTTTGTAAACTACAACATACAGAGGGTGATTTTCAAAATGAGGAAACAGAATTTTGAAAAAGATCACCTGATTCATCCAAGAATTTAAAAGCAGAGTCCCCAGATGACTAGATAGAGAATTTTAGGCAGCTGGGGATCAGCACACTTAAGGGTGGATTCATGAAGAATAGCACAGAACCTATATTTATACAGTGCTGTTGTTTTAGGGTCTACAAAGCATGGCAAAGTGGGAGCATGTCAAATGGAAAGAACACTAGTTTCCTCACAAAAAATCTGGGGTTCACATCCTGGCTCCATTACCTACTGACACTGGAAGCCTCGACAAGCTAAAGGACTTATCAGAACCTTTGTTCCTCAGGTGCATATGTATCAAACACTCAAATTTATTAAGTGTCTACAGTACAGCAGTAAATTCCTTTTGCCACTGTATACATCAACACAGGTAACCCTCATATCAATATTATGAGATGTATTTTTATTTTCAACCTAAAAATTTAAAAAAATGACTTTTCCAAGAAAATGATATAAACATAAGTAGCAAAACTATGGTTTTCAATATTGTCTCAGATATTTCCACTACACTATTGTTACCTCCTCTGTAATCAGTCAAGATTGTATAACTAGTAGGGACAGGAGGTGGTAATTTTAAATAGAGTAAACAGACATCACCCTCCTGGAGCAGGTGGAAATACACAAGTTGCATGCAAGTGCTATCCAAATACTTAGAAGACTGAGCTCCAGGCAGTGAAGGTGCAGAATAATAACCTGAAGTCATCCTAGATGTGGAATTTATTTCTTACCCCAGCACACAAAGTATCTTGGGTTATTGCTACATTCAACTCACTAGGTTCAAACAGTATGATACCAACAATGTAATGAACCAACATAATCAGCCTGAGAATTAGATTAGGACATATGGCTGGAGAGTTGAGGTAGTACCATGAAGGTGTATTGTTGGTACCACCAGATGTCAAACAACTTGTAATGATCTTTAGTAACTAGTATAGAGAAAAGGACATTTGCCAAGGAATATACTGATTTGTTCTAGGAATGAAACCACATCTGGATTAGCAGCTGCAATTTGAGTTACTACCCAAAGGAGTTCTTGATAATCCACTGTCACCTTCTAAGATCTGTCTGTCTTCTGCACAAGCCAAATAAACAAACTGAATGAACAATAGATAGGAAATATTAATACAATGTTTGCATCTTTTAGGTTTTTAATAATGTCACTATCTCTGAAATCCCTCCAGAAATACACTGTGCTCTCAATCAGCAAGAAATGCATGGTGATGTTTCTTTCTTATTAAAAGTTTACAGGTCCTAGAATAAAGGACTTTAAAAATAAGAATGGCTCCTCTTATTGATTCCCATGGTGATCCACAAGAGAAGGTGTTGCTTTACCATCACTGTGACCTCTTCTGGTTTAGAAGACCTAGTTCCGAAGGAAGCATGCTTCCAGCAGGAGACACAATAATACTTTACTGAAACTAGTAGTTGAGACAGCCACCAACCAATCTGAGCTCCTCCTGGCAGTAATTTAATAGGTAGAGAAGGCGATTTACTGTACTGACTGAGATAAGGATGATTTTAAGAGGATACAGTAGCAATTGCTACTCCATACTGGAGGTAAGGAAGAGTTCATCTGGAATTTATGAGAGTCCCTGGGGCTTCTCTCGGTTCTCCAGGTCCTACAATTAAAGTCAATGGAAATTGTCCACAATCCTATACAGTCAGAAATAATAGTGCCCTAAAACCTTCATGAACAAATGTTTGGGTCATCCTATTTGACCAGGAACCAAAACCAGCAGATTTTTTTTCAGTATAGGCAAAGGAAATACGAAATAAAGAACATGTAGTGGGAGAAAAAGGTAGTTAAAAATGCCAGGAATAACCACATGGGCAATTGCAGAAACAAGAACTATAATCGATTTTAGTACTTCTTCCTTATTTTAATATGAATATGTTTCAGTACATATTGACTATTTTTTTCTCTTCATATCTCCAATTCCCTTATCATCTAACAGAAGATAAAATACTGGTAATTAAGTTTATCTCAGTACCTAAATTACAAGATACCAAAGAAAGCATGTGATTCCACAAGAAGATGAATACACAACATGCAAAAATGAATTAAAAGAATTTGTATCTACTTTTGAGGACTTTCCTGGCGGATCAGTGGTAAAAAAAATCCACCTACCAATACAGGAGACATGGGTTCTATCTCTCGATTGGGAAGATCCCCTGGAGGAGGGCATGGCAACCCATTCCAGTATTCTTGCCTGTGAAATCCCACGGACAGAGAAGCCTGGCAGGCTGTAGGCCACTGGGTCACAAAAGAGTCAGATACCATGACTAAACAATTATCTACTTTTGAAGGTTGTGGTCTGTTTTCAGTTGTACAAGGGATTGCTGCATTATGTTAGGCTGAAACATGGTTTTTGTACTGTATTTATTTGGAAGATAAGTGGTGTTAAAAGATGACTATACAGACAACACTCAGAGAGGGTTATCAACTAAGCTGAAACTATTTCCCAGATTCCCCTTCCTGCATAGTTCCAGCTTAGTGTGGACTAAAGGAGAAATTTGCACAAGATCTGGAGGGTGAAATGAAGCATCAGAAAGAAGGTCAGTGCTAGGCAGCTGTGGCAGCCCATGCGCATTTGCTGATCTGCTGGCTCACCGGCTGGCATGGAGCAGCAGCCAGGCTCCCAGAAACTCCAGAGCTCACTTCATCTCTTCCTTTAGTCTCTGACTCTTAGGCCGGGTGTGTGTTTAACTCTGTGAGGAAGGAGCCAGTTTCTCCTTGTAAGTCACCTGCATCATCAAAGATGAAGTCCTGGAGGTAACAAGGGATGGATGTGGGCTTCAGCACATCCTCATGGGTTCTATTTTGTCCTCGTTCTCCTCTATTTCTTGTCCCTCTTTTCTTTAAAAAAAAAAAAATATTTATTTACTTGATAGGATCTTTCATTGAGGTGTTCAGGCTTCTCTCTAGTGTGGTGTTCAGGCTCCAAAACATGCAGGTTCAGTAGCTGTGGTGCATGGGCTTAGCTGCTCCACCACACTTAGGCTCTTAGTTCCCTGATCAGTAATCAAACCTGTGTTGAAAGGTGGATTCTTAATCATTAAACCACTAGGGAAGTCCCTCACACCCATCTTTTCTTACCAACTGACATGATTAATCACTCAGTTGTGTCTGACTCTTTACCATTCCATGGATTATAGCCTTCCAGGCTCCTCTGTCCATGGGATTCTCCAGGCAAGAATACTGGAGTGAGTTGTCATTCCCTTCTCCAAGGGGATCTTCCTTATTCAGGGATCAAACCCAGGTCTCCAGCATTGCAAGTGTATTCTTTACAGTCTGAGCCACCATGGAAGCCCTTCTGAACTGACTATCCTGCTATTTCAGACCCTACCAATATACACAAACGTAAAGACACACTGTTCAATCAGCTGCGACAACTGCATAGTTCAAACCTCAACAACAAAGCCCTATTTTATAATTTTATACTATATAAACCACCCCTAGTGGTTCTGCTTCTCTGATCCACTTTAACTGATGGGTACAAAGAAGCAGCAGAGCTAGAGCTCATACTTAACTCATTTCTAACTGATTCAGGGTGCCTTGCACTAAATTGTTGCCTCCACTGTAATAATGGAGGACCATATACCTGAAGGGTGTTGGTGGTTTAAAATAGCATATTGGCCACTACTCTCCCCCCTGGGAAAATGGAGACATACAGGCTGGTCAAACAGCTTTGAAAAATTAAGATGATTGAATGTTTGGCCCAGAAATTGCAGATTAAGTGAACTGATATCAGCCTGCATGAAAGGTCTCTAGGAGTAGGCCCTATCCCAGGGGTTTCCTTCAACTTTGGCCCATTTGTAGTTTTAGCTGCAAATTGCATAATAAAGATAGGAGGTATGTTGATCACATTTTCAGATGACACATGGTTGGGCCAGCTAGCAAATATGCTGAGAGATAGATTCAAGAATCCAAAGGTTTGACAGGATGAATAATGAGTCACAGCTAACAAGATGAAATTCAACAGGATGGATATCAAGTTTTACCCTCCACAGAGTGTAAATACACCCTCTTTAAACTGGAGACTGGTGCCAGGGTATCCCTTTAGCACCCTCCCTACACTGGAGACTGGTGCCGGGAAATCACTTGAGCTCAGTGTGGGCAGAAGCACATGATACTGACGATGGGTCAGCTTCAAGGGAATGCCTCTGGGTTCAAAAATCATCTTGACAAATGGAGACTTAGAGAAACTGCTTAATAGCAGCCTTTGTGAAAACCCATTGAGCTCATTACCAATCAATACCATGATTTCATTAGAGAATTCAGTTGTATAATCATCAGTCTTCATTATTCAAGGTGTGGTATACTCCAGTACACATTGAAAGTTATCCTAGAACTTTGCTTTACTCAAAACGACACAGCTGAGGTTCAGGGTACAACCCCGAAGGCCATACTTCACTTCAGTTCAGTTCAGTCATTCAGTCGTGTCTCATTCTTTGTGAGCCCATGGACTGCAGCATGCCATGACTCCCTGTCCATCACCAATTCCTGGAGTTTAATCAAACTCATGTGCATTGGGTCAGTGATGCCATCCAACCTCTGTCATCCTCTCTCATCTCATCCTCCGTCAACCCCTTCTTCTCCCACCTTCAATCTTGTCCAGCATCAAAGTCTTTTCCAACGAGTCAGCTCTTCGCATCAAGTGGCCAAAGTATTGGAGTTTCAACTTTAGCATCAGTACTTCAAATGAACACTCAGGACTGATTTCCTTTAGGATGACTGGTTGGATTTCCTTGCAGTCCAAGGGAGGCTCAAGAGTCTTCTTCAACACCACAGTTCAAAAGCATCAATTTTTTAGTGCTCCGCTTTCTTTATAGTCCAACTCTCACATCCATACATGACTACTGGAAAAACCATAGATTTGACTAGACGGACCTCTGTTGGCAAAAAAATGTCTCTGCTTTTTAATATGCTGTCTAGGCTGGTCATAACTTTTCTTCCAAGGAGCAAGTGTCTTAATTTCATGGCTGCAGTCACCATCTGCAGTGATTTTGGAATCCTCAAAAATAAAGCCTCTCACTGTTTTCCCATCTATTTGCTATGAAGTGATGGGGCCTGATGCCATGATCTTAGTTTTCTGAATGTTGAGATATTAGCCAATGCTTTCACTATCCTCTTTCACTTTCATAAGAGCCTCTTTAGTTCTTCACTTTCTGCCATAAGGGTGGTGTCATCTGCATATCTGAGGTTATTGATAATTCTCCCAGCAGTATTGATTCCAGCTTGTGCTTCACCCAGCCCAGCGTTTCTCATAATGAACTCTGCATATAAGTTAAATAAGCAGGATGATAATAAATAGCTTTGATGTACTCTTTTTCCTATTTAAAACCTGTCTGTTGTTCCATGTCCAGTTCTACCTGTTGCTTCCTAACCTGCATGTAGATTTCTCAAGAGGCAGGTCAGGTGGTCTGGTATTCCCATCTCTTTCAGAATTTTCCACAGTTTATTGTGATCCACACAGACAAAGGCTTTGGCATAGTCAATAAAGCAGAAATAGATGTTTTTCTAGAACTCTCTTGCTTTTCTGACAATCCATTGAATGTTGGCAATTTGATCTCTGGTTCCTCTACCTTTTCTAAAACCAGCTTGAACATGTGGAAGTTCATGTTTCACTTATTGCTGAAGCCTGACTTGGAGAATTCTGAGCACCACTTTGCTAGCGTGTGACATGAGTGCAATTGTGCAGTAGTTGGAATATTCTTAGGCATTTCCTTTCTTAGGAACTGGAATGAAAACTGACCTTTTCCACTCCTGTGGCACTGCTGAGTTTTCCAAATTTGCTGGCATATTGAACGCAGCACTTTCACAGCATCATCTTTTAGGATTTGAAATAGCTCAACTGGAATTCCATCACCTCCAATAGCTTTGTTCATAGTGATGCTTCCTAAGGCCCATTTGACTTCACATTCCAGGATGTCTGGCTCTAGGTTAGTGATCACAGCACCATGATTATCTGGGTCGTGAAGACCTTTTTTGTACAGTTCTTCTGTGTATTCTTGCCACCTCTTCTTAACATCTTCTGCTTCTGTTATGTCTATACCATTGAAGTGAAGTGAAGTGAAGTCACTCAGTCGTGTCCAACTCTTTGTGACCCCATGGATTGTAGCCCTCCAGGCTCCTCCGTCCATGGGATTCTCCAGGCAAGAACACCGGAGTGGGTTGCCATTTCCTTCTCCAGGGGATCTTCCTGACCCAGGGATCGAACCCAGGTCTCCTGCACTGCAGGCAGACGCTTTAACCTCTGAGCCACCAGGGAAGCCAGACTGGCATTTGACTAACATGGTAAGGATATATAATTATATCATATGAAGAACATATCAAAAACAGTGATCATAAGAGTTGGTGCCAAATAAGTTTTCACATAAGAAAAACATAAAATTGTATTTGTACTTCTAGAATAAAGATGGGCAGACACTACAGAAAGGAACACCTTTATCACTAAAATGAATAAGCATAGAGTATAGTGATTAGGTTGGGCTCTGGAGTCAAACTACTTAGATTAGAGCTTATGAGTCACTCTCCAGCCATGTGACTTGGGCAGGTTATTCATTTTTTCTGGTTTTAGCTTTCTCATATAGAAAATGGGAAATAACAGTATATCCCCCTCATCCATGTGTTGTGGATATTAAATTGAACAAAAACAAATAGTATCTATTTTACCTGGTTGTTGTGACTGCCAAACAAAGCAACACATACTTATAAAGCATTTAAAAGAAGTCACTTGGTCAGAGTTAAATAAATACTATTCTTTTTATTATAAGGAAGTCTGTTCTGATGCTCAGAGGTATCCCCAAACTGAACACCCTGCAGTAAGTAGGTAACATCTTGTGTCTGAGTGTGTTTAAACTAAGATATGTTGTCTTTTGATCAGGGATATCTTAGAGTGGTCTGCGAATGGTGAGGTGACTGCAGCCATAAATTCAGAAGACTGAAAAACAACAATAATCTCAGTCCGGTGTTTCACATAGCTCAATAAACATGTGAATCACCTCTGTATTTTACTATTTTATTTATCGTTTGGCTATTCATACAGCATGCCGAGATCTTAGTTCTCCAAATGAGGATCGAACCTATATCCCTTGCAGTGTAAGCATGGAGTCTTAACCACTGGGCCACTAGGGAAATATCAACATGTTGTCTTTTATTAAGGATAACTTGTTCATTGTTGTTCAGTCATTAAGCTGTGTCCAAATCTTTGTTACCCCAAGGACTGCAGCATGCCAGGTTTCCTTGTCCTTCACTATCTCCCTAAGTTTGCTCAAACTCATGCCCATTGAGTCAGTGATGCCATCCAACCATCTCATCCTCTGTCACCCCCTTCCCCTCCTGCCCTCAATCTTTCTCACCATCAGGGTCTTTTCCAGTGAGTCAGTTCTTCACATCAAGTGGCCAAAGTATTGGAGCTTCAACTTCAGCAGCAGTCCTTCCAGTGAATATTCAGGGTAGATTTTCTTTAGGATCGACTGGTTTGATCTCTTTTGACCAAGGCAATCTCAAGAGTCTTCTCCAGCACCACAAATGGGATATCTTAAAGTAGTGTTTCTCACACCTCATTGTACATGTAAATCATCTGTGCATCTTATTGAAGTGTGTATTCCAACTTAGCAGGTCTGGCATGGGGCCTGAGAGTCTGCATCTCTAACAAGTTCCCAGGTAGTATTGGGAGACTACTGATTTAGTTACCACATTCTGAGAAACAAGACTGTAGGACACCTCCTCTGGGTGGGAAGAAAAGGAATAAAGTCTCTTCCATTCTAAAATACCCATATTTTATAACATTCTAAATATAAGAGTATTCAGTGTCTTGAAGCCACACTGTAACTGAGTAATCTAGCACAAATGCCCTAATCTTGTGCCTTGTTTTGATACATCCTACAAGCACTTTTAAGGAATGAGTACTTTTTACAGAAAAATCCAAAGTCCTCAGATGGAAGCTGATCTACTTCTGCAGAGGGTTTCATCTCCTAATTGGCTAAACATCTGCTCCAGCTCTAAGCACAGATTTATCTTTATCAAATACTGATTGGTCTCTGGCTCCTGCCGGCTGCTGTGTCCTGGTGTGATGGAGAACAAAGCAGGGCAGCTGTGAGATGTCAAGAAGCCTCAGGAGGAAGGCAAAGAAGGGCTAGGGAAGCAGAAAAGAAAGACTCACACGCTACTGGCAGGAAAAAGAGCAAATTCTGCTAGCCTCAAGGCAGAATGGAACCAGATCTGGAGAAGGGAAGATCTAAGACAGGAAGAACTAAGATGCTGAGATCTTAGTTCCCCAACTAGGGATAGAACCTATACCCCCTGCAGTGGAAACAAAGAGTCTTAACTACACTTATATTCATTCATTGAAAGTCTGAATATTCATTGGAAGGTCTGATGCTGAAGCTGAAGCTCCAATACTTTGGCCACCTGATGCAAAGAACCGACTCATTGGAAAAGCCCCTGATGCTGGGAAATATTGAGGACAGAAAAAGGGGGGAATGGAGGATAAGCTGGTCCTTGGATGGTATCACTGACTCAATGGACATAAGTTTGAGCAAACTCTGGGAGATAGTGAAGGACAGAGAAGCCTGGTGTGCTGGATAGGAAGATCCTTAGAGATTGCCTGATTCATTCTCTGCAGTTTTCAGATAGTGAAACAAAATTCCCATAAGAGGTTATGACCTTCTAGAAGTAACACATGGATGTAGCTTCAGAATCAGAAGCCCGACCATGCAGCTTCTGGTCTGGAGCTCACCCTACTGGCCCATGACTGCCTGCCATCTCCACCTGAGGAGTCCTGACCTAGTGATAATGCTTTATCTCTCCATGGATCCTCTTCACGCTTCAGTTGCCCTTCAGAGTAAGCAAGGCTGAGAGAGATTCTGGGGAGACTGTTAGAGAACAGAGAACTCCTGGTTTATTCAGGTTAATTTCTCAAGATGAAAATGCTCTAAAAGATCAGTGAAGTATTTACATATCATTCCCATTGTTCTCTGTCTGCCTTGTATGAATAAATTAGACAGCAAATATAACACTGCATCTGTGAGAGGCTATGCCTTTCAGGAAGCAACACATGGAGGGAGCATCAGAGTTAGGAAGCTGGCCAACCAGCTGGCCTTGACACCTTTTCAAGAGCCAAGAGGCCAGAGTTTGACCCTAGTTCTCAATATTTCTTCCCTGAAGGCCGCTGAGTTCAAACCTACCTCCTCTTCAATTCATGAACTGTCCTTGTTGCAATAAAAGTAAAAATTTTAAAGGTGCATACCACCTTTAGGGAAGATCAGGTCAGAAAAGGGGCAATAAATGACTTGGGAGCTTTGGTCAGGGAAGCAGAGAACCTGGAAAGTCACAAGAATTATTCCAAACCTGGAAACCCTAGCTTCTCCGAAATCCCATACCTTCATACTGGCTGAGTACTTTAGACATTCTTCGAAGAGGAATAAAAGCCACTAATTCATACTAACATGAACTGACTAGCATCGAGACTTCTCCCAAGAGGCTGGGTTATAGAGGGGTCTCCAAGAATGCCTCCTGTCCTACATGAGGGAGGGTGTCTACAATCCCCTGAGAGCCTCAGAAGGTCTTTTATCCATGCTTGATCTTCTACATCCTGTGAAGCAGTTTAGGCAAGAAGTATCATCTCCACTCTCTCCAATGAGGTCCTACTCCCTCTATCAATTTGCTGAAATCAAATGTGACAGAATTGGGAATTCCCTGGTGGCCCAGTGGTTAACACTTGGTGTTCTCATTCTTGAGGTCCAGGGGTCGATCCCTGCTTGGGGAAAATAAGATCCCACAAATTCTCAAAGCTGCTCAGCATGTCCATAATAACAATAATAATCAATTCAGAATTAGGGGCTTCCCAGGTAGCATAGTGGTAAAGAATCCGCCTGCCAATGTAGGAGATGCAAGAGGCAGGAGTTCGATCACTAAGTTGGGAAGACCCCTGGAGAAGGAAATGGCAACCCACTCCAATATTCTCACCAGGAGAATCTCATGGACAGAGGAGTTGGGTGAGCTACAGTCTTTGGGGTGGCAAAGAATCAGACACCAGACACGACTGAGCATGCACGTGTGCGCGCGCGCGCACACACACACACACCAGAATTAATGATGCATCACTTAAACAAGAGACAATGCATTCTTTTTTCACGGAAAACACACATTTGTCACAACAGAAATACCATACGCAGTGATTAAAGGAGGGCCCCAACCAGTGGTATTCTTGAGAGACCCCCAGAATGAGGCATTTATTTGCAGTGTTACACAGCATTGATGGTCCAGCCTCTACAGTACACCAAAATCAGGAATGCAGAGGCCGCTACTCAATGGTAAGGCAACCTGTAGTTTTCTCTATTTAGTTGTTTGGGTAATTTCTCACTAATTCTATGGAACTGAAGGGCTTCCACTCATGTATAAATCCCCCTAGGTCTGTGATACCTGTGGATGGACAGTGAAGACAATAAGAAGCAGCAGCAACTGTCTGAGCATCCTGCTGTCCCAGTGATCATCACGGAGGAGGCATCTGAAAACCAGGAAGGATCTAGGGGGACCACACAGTGCTTTTCTCTGCCTTTCACCAAGATGACTTCCCAACAGGACTTTACATCGATAATCATTTCCATGTTTAAACCAAGGCATAGAAGAAACGATAGAGCAAACTTTTTACCCTACATGTTTTCAATGGCAAATGTGTGAAGCACTGGAAACAGAGTGTTGACTATACCAGCGAAACCTAATAAATTCCATTGCCAATCTACAGTTCTGTGTTTGTCAGCCCATCTTTGGCTTTATCGTCCACAATAGTAGGCAATGAATAACACAGCCAGTGTCACAACAAGTTCCCACAGAGAAGAGAGATAGCCACATATCTGAGTTTTAAAAGTACAGGTTTCAAAACCCTAACTACCCTTAGTATTTAGGATTCCCTCATGGGCATTTTTCAAGGAAGCTTTGGTAACTTCCTTCTTTTCTTAGCACAGGCCAAGTCCTAGAGAGTGATAGCAGGAAAGAAGATTGTGTAGCGTCGTCTATGTGAAATGGTCACCATCACTTTGCTTGTAACTGCAAAATGAGGACTAAGAGCCCTCTTATCCATATTTGCTTGCTATTTTCTGAGTTTGCTTTAATGGATATGACATTTCATTAATTCTGATTCATTGTATACTCAAGCCAAAACACATGCAGTTTAGTTCCATTTACTGACAGAAAATAGAAGCTGAAAAATTCCAAGTCAGAGCAATAACTGAAGGTGTGTAATTACTCATTACCCAATCAGCTTCCAGGTTCAGGGGGCAAGAATGCTTTGGAGATAAATTGCAACTTTTGTGAGTAAATCTGACAGGCAGGGTTAGTAGGTGTGTTTCTTTTGATTAATGACACAAGGAAGAAAGGTTTAGAAAAGGTGTTTCTACTGATTCTGCTACTTCTAGGGTGACCCTTAAAATGTTTCCACCAGTTACTAAGGAAAACATAAATTATAGTGAGCAAAGTGTGAATTTTGTAAAAACATACAGAAATGTTATATCCATAACTTCTCAGCTCCAATTAAAAAGAAACTCAAGATGATAAGTCTTAGGATATGCCAGAATGGGTCACTTGACTACAGATCTCAACTTTCTTAGAAAATGCACTTACTAAGGTGAAGGAAAAACAAATACAGTTGGAGCTATTCATCATGATCAATTAACATAAGAGCTTGAATACAGTTTTGACGCCCTTCAGTATTTTTCCAACAGATTAGACTTCCGGAAGCAGAGCAGGCATTTGCCAGGTTACTCATGAAACAGGTCGAGGCAAACACTTCCCAGGTCCTTGCTCTCCATGAATTTCCTTCTTAGATGTCATGGCCATATATATATATACTAAACACACACATACAACAGCTAAAGAGCAGAATCTGACAGTATCCAGTGAACTGACACAAGGAGGGGCAGATATAGAGAAAAGTCTTCTGATTGGGATTGTTTGTTTGGGAAGATTTCACAAAGATGGTGGGGTGTGCATGGGGCTTTGAGGATGGACTGAGATAGGTTCACTTGAGGAACAATTTAAACAGTATAGTGGCAGAAGTTATCTTTATTTGGGGGTTGGGACTTTGGCTAATAAGGTGATAGTAAGGGATTCTTATTCATAAGGATCAGATAGGATCCCATTGTGGGTGGAGGGATGGATGGAAGGAGATTCTGAATGTGCAGACTGTTTGTTTGATAAAAAGTCACACAAGTGCTGACTCCAGGTTTTGCTACCCTGCACAGCTTCAGAAGCATTAGCCCTCAAGCACTTGCCATGAAGATGGGAGTGGAGGGAGAACATGTTTGTGATAGTTGGAGGATGATGAGAGCCTGAACTAGAAGGTTGGTAAAGGCAAAAGAGACACAGAAGCAAGAAACAATAAAAAGGAAACTTGTCAGGATCTGGGAACCCAAGAGATATTCAAGGTGAAAGACAGAGCTAATACAGATTCTGAGTTTTTCAGCCTCACTGGGAAGTCAGGAAAGAGAAGAAGCTTTAAAGGGAGATAATGAATTCTTTGCAGAGAGATGTGCTAGAGGGAATGGAAAGTGTGTGGCAGATGTGCAAGCATAAATCTGAAGCTGGAAGCTGTGTGCATGGGACTGGAGCAGAAGTGAGCACCCAGGTCTAGGTCTGGGGTGTTGACAGTGATTAGCTCAGTGAGGTGAAAGCTGAGTCCAGCACTAAGTACATGCCCCCCAGTTCCACTATTGAAGTGGATCTGACATGTGCTGCACCCACGGGAGCTCCTTCCACAATGCTCCCTCACCATGCAGTCCTTACCCTGACCAAAGACAGGGTTGGCAACCAGGAAGCCTATCAGCACTTGTGCAGAGATGAGAAGAGCTGTTTGTGGAGGGCAAGGGCTTCAGTCCATTCATGCTGCTATAACAAAAATACCGTCAACTGCGTGTCTTATAAACATTTACTCCTCACACTTCTGGAAGCTGGGAAGTCTAAATCATGGTGCCAGCATTTTCAGTGTCTGCTAAGACCCTGCTTCCTCAGTGCTGGCTATGATCTCACTGTAACCTCTCAAGCCAGAAATGAAGAGGGAGCTCTCTGGGCTTCTCTTATAAGGGGACTAACCCCATTCATGAAAGCTTGGCCCTCAAGACTTCCCAAAGGCCCCATCCTAATATCATCACCTTAGAATATAAATTGGTGGAGAGAGGATACAAATACTCAGGCTATGGCAGAGAAAGTCCTATTAACATTCAGTCGTGAAAGTCCAGCAGATGGCCTTAGTGCAGTCGTAGACCTAGGAGTTACTACAGTTGATTGTGGTAAACTTAATCATGGAATTTGAGAATCAGAGGACCCTGGAAGAGGATTCAATCAGGTGTTTTTAAATCCTTTTAACCATGGAATCTTTTAAAAAATAAAAACATGCACAGAGATGTAAACAGCTAAGCTGTTCCCATTGGGAGCCCAGGAGACACCTTGCAAGAAGCACTGTTCACCAAGTGGGGACTGTGATATAGGGCTGCAGACCCCAGAGCAGGACTGCTGCAGTGCTCTAGGGAGAGAGGAGGGGTCCCCAATCTCACTCTGTATAACATCATCCTGGGATGATTATATCGCCTTGGCAAAAAGTTCACTCAGGTTTTTCCATGAATGAACTTTTTGGCCAATTCAATACAACAGAATTTTGTTGAAAGCCTCCTTAGAAAACCAAATAAAAACACATTCCAGTATCTTTAATGACCACCACAACAACAACCAAGGAAGAAAGGAAGAGAGGAAGGAAGGAAGGAAGGGAGAGAAAGAAAGAAAGAAAAGGGCTCATCCTCAGAGATGAGGCCGAGCCTGGGAGGACCCACAGTCACAGGGAAGGGAAGGACAGGGGCTCTTGGAGGTCAAGCCCACCTCCAGTACCAGACCAGAAGGTGATGCCAACGCTCACAGGATCCTCAAGCTGCCCGAGGGCAGGGGCCAAGCCTCCTCTTGTTCCCTTAACTCCACCAAGTTGTTCTCAGCATTCCACCTCCAATCAGACTTGGCACATTTCATAGGGGATCCTTCCTGGCAGAATCCCTGCTCCCCAAGTTCACCTCCACAGCACATCCTGCAGAGCCAGTGCTCCACAGCTCTAGCTTCAGGGAGAGGTTTCCTGGGGCCTTCTCCCACTTTGAGAAGAAAGTAAGAGACTAATTTGCTGTGAACTGTCATGAGCAATAAAACGTTCATTAACTTTAATTGTAAACACTTTAAGTCCCAATCATAGTAATGAAAGGATAAATTGAAGAATCAAGAGGTAAGTACCCTTTTTAAATTTCATATCTTCTATCTTCACCTGCCCTCTTAAACCAGACAAAAACAGATTCAACAATGCACCCACAGACTGTCTGCCCCCAATTCCATTCCACAAAACTCCACCCATTTTTCAAGGCTCAGCTCAGAGAGCATCTCTGATCCTACTCAACTGAAAGGAATCTGCCCACGCATGCCACTGCAAAACACTTTTCTAGTATTACTGAGAATGACTCTTGTTTTTATAGTATGCTTTATTTGCACAAAAAAACTGAGTTATTTGCCAACTTGCCACATCTTAAGTATCCCTATTATTTCAGCCACAGAAATAGTGTCTCATGCCCAGCAATTGCTCCAAAATGACTGTTAATGGATTGAATTAATGGTTTTAATTTTTGAAAAGCTAGCAAAAATCCGTTATGAGAGATTCAAAGATTCATTAATTTGTTTGGCCTATATCTGCAATTGGATTATATATCATAGCAAAGAATTGTAATGGNGGAGTTGGTGATGGACAGGCAGGCTTGGCATGCTGCAATTCATGAGGTCGCAAAGAGTTGGACATGACTGAGCAACTGAACTGAACTGAACTGAACTGAATGTCAACAGATCTTCAACAAGAGTTCCAAGATAAGAAAATGGTGAAATAATGCCAACAAATAATACGGGAACAAAAGGATTCCACAAGCACAAAAATGTTCTCAAAATGAATCAAAGACCTAAATATAAGAATTAAAACTCAAGATTATTTAAGAAAACACTGGTATAAATATTCAGAATCTTGGATTAGAGCATGGTTTCCTAGATATGACACCAAAAACACAATCAAAAATGAAAAAATTAGATAAATTGGACTTACAAAATGAAAAAAAGTTGTATTTCAAAGACAGTATCAGAAAGCAAAAATACAATCCATACAACAGGAAAAAATATTTATGAGTTATATTATAATCTGACAAGAATATATAGACATATATATGTGTGTGTGTATAAATATATATAAATACATAAAGAACTCTTACAAATCAAAACACAAACAACAAAAGACAACCATATATTTTTAAGGAGCAAATGATGTGATAGGACATTTCTCCAAGGAAGATATACAAAAGGTCATTGTGAAAAGATGTTCACTATTATTAGCCCTAAGGGAAACACAAATCAAAACCACAATACCATTTAGGATGGTTATACTAAAAAAAGATGGACGATAACAAGTCTTGATGAAAATGTGGAGAAATTGAAACTCACTCTGCTTCTGGGAAAGTAAAATGGTACAGCTGCTTTGGAAAGTAGTTTGAAAGTTCCACAGAAAGTTAAACATAGAGTTACCATTGCACCCAGAAATTCCACCAGATATATTAACATATCCAAGAAAATTGAAAACATATGGCCAAATAAAAACTTGCACATGAAACTGTCCATCAGTTGATGAATGGACTGACAAATGTGGTACATACAGTTGACTATTTGCTGCTATTGTTCAGTCGCTAAGTCATGTCTGAATCTGCAACTGCATGGAATGCAGCAAGCCAGGCTCCTCCATCCTTCACTATCTCCTGGACTTTGATCAAAGTTACATCCACTGAGTCGGCGATCCTATCTAACTATCCCATCCTCTGCCCTTTCCTTCTCCTCCTGTCCTTAGTCTTTCCCAGCATCAGGGTCTTTTCCAGTGAATTGGCTCTTTACATCAGGTATCCAATGTATTAGAGCTTCAGTTTCAGCATCAGTCCTCCCAGTGAATATTCGGGGTTGATTTCCTTTAGGATTGACTGGCTTGATCTTGCAGTCCAGGGGATTCTCAAGAGTCTACTTTAGCACCACAATTTGAAAACATCAATTCTTTGATGCTCAGTCTTCTTCATGGTCCAACTTTCACATCTGTACATCACTACTGGAAAAACCACAGCTTTGATTATATGAACTTTTTGTCAGCAAAAGGATATCTCTGCTTTTTAACATGCTGTCTAGGTTTGTCAAAGCTTTCTTTCCAAGGAATAAGCATCTTTCAACTTCATGGCCAAGTCACAGTCCTCAGTGATTTTGAAACCCAAGAAAATAAAATCTGCTGCTATTTCCTCTTTGTCCCCTTCTATTTGCCATGAAGTTGATGGGACCAGATGAAATGATCTTAGTTTTTATAATGCTGAGTCTCAAGCCAGCTTTTTCATTCTCCTCTTTCACCTTCAAGAGCCTCTTTAATTCCTCCTCACTTTCTGCATATCTGAGGCTGTTTGTTGATATTTCTCCTAGCAATCTTGATTCTACATTGTGAGTCATCCAGCCCAGCATTTCATATGATATACTCTGCATATAAGTTAAATAAGCAGGGTAACAATGTACAGCCTTGACGTACTCCTTTCCCAAGTTGGAACCAGTCTGTTGATCCATGTCTGGTTCTAACTATTACTTCTTGCTCTGCATACAAGTTTCTCAGGAGGCAGGTAAGGTGGTCTGGTATTCCCATCTCTTTAAGAATATTTCATAGTTTGCTCTGATCCACACAGTTAAAGGCTTTAGAGGAGTCAATGAAGCAGAAGTATATATTGGAATTCCCTTGCTTTTCTATGATCCAGAGGATGTTAGCAACTTGATCTCTGGTTCCTATGACTATTATACAGCCATAAAAAGCTACATGGAGGAGATCTGAAAGCATTATGATAAGTGAAAGAAGTCAGACACAATTGACAACATATTGTATGATTCCATTAATATAAAATGTCCAGATTTGGAAAATCCATAGAAACACAGAAAATACAGGATTGGTTTCAAGTAGTTGGAGGAAAGTGGTCGGGGGAGGTGGACAGGCACTACTCATAGATACAGAGTTTTGATGGGAGATGGTAAAAATGTACTGGAATTAGGCAGTAAGAATGAATTAACCACTTTAAAAGAGTGAATTTTATGGCAGATAAGTAGCCCAATAAAAAATAATATAAAAATATAAAATGCAACAGTGGAAAAATTGATTTCCTTTCCTTAGTATAACAACCTATTCCCTTAACCTGCTTATGTTTTTTTTGTTCATTTGATATCACATCACCTTCTAGCATGTTACATAAATTACTCATTAATTAAACTAAAATGATAGTTTTCCCTACAGACACTAGAAAATAAGCTGTAACAAGACAGAAATTTCTGCCTTTATTTCACTGTTGTATATTTAGTGCCTAGAATAGTGCCTGGCAAATAGGAGACCTTCAGAAATACTTATTGAATGAGTAAGCCAGTTGAACTTTGCTAAGGTGCTAAAAAATAAACTTGTACTCACTCAAAAGAAAAGTATAGTGATAGTGTCCCTTCTCAAAAACAAGTTGTTTTCAGCTATAGACACATGCTAGTTGGGCTCTTAAAAAGTTGTTTATCTGTCTCTCTTTTTTAATTTTTGAAGAATTTTTTAAAATTTTTATCTTCTTGCTTCAGGGGCGTTCTGATAAATTAAGGACACACTTTCCACTATTCCCTGGCTATACAAGGCTCAACAAACAGTTTTTATTTAATTAGCTATGTGGTCTGTCAAATGCCAATCTCTAGGGATGCCGTGATGACTTTCAAACTGGAATTCCAGTGGATTTTCTGACTTAAAAAATTAGTCCAAATTGTCTTCTCAGTTTCAAGTTGCTCTCCATCTCCCTCTATGCCTGTCCTATGGATTATTCCATGCCTAGTTCCACTGCTACCTCTTCCAAGAAGCCTTCCCAGCTACTTAAGTCCATGCTGATCTAATTGCCCTCCTATCTGACGATTAGGTGGTTAATGTGACTAACAGCCCCTGACACGTGTGTGTGTGTGTATGTGTGTGTATAAATATATATGTAACATCACGGCTCTCTGTTATTTGAAAAAAAACAAAAAACAAAACAAAACAGTAACCAGCAATGAGCTGGCATGCATTTGGGTCCCTAAATGAGGTGGATGGGTGAAAAGGCAGTAAGGCAGTTGAAGACAGTGGTTTGTAAATTTTGTGTTCAGATAATGTAGGAAACCAGTCTTGTGACAGTAAAAGAAAGAAAAGGAAGGCTCTTCGTGGTCTACATAAAAGTGTAACTATTACAGGTGGCCCAATTCCCAGTTACTTTGTTCCTGACACCAGAGACCTGTTTTTCAATCAAAATCGCAGCAGCTGTGGAGCTGTAAGGCTGGGCTGACACCTGGGTCAGAGGTTCCCCATTAGTGCTGGCAGATTTTTCATAATCAAGACACTTCTGAAACGCTGAACCCTACTCAGTGCCAAAGGTTAACGATTCAGTGTGCAGGGACTGAAGCGCGAGGCAGGGCAGCAGACAGCTCAGGGAAAGATGCCACCAGTGGACCCGCTCTGGCTGCTCTCGTTACATCCCTAAATCTATTGGACATTTGCCTCCTTGCCGAGAAGTCATTCAGCAGTGAACATTCATTAAGAAGACTACATTAATCCTGTTTTTCTAACCCTGGTTCATGTTTTTGCATTTGGCAGTCAATGTTTTTGAACAGTCTCTCTGTCCACCATTGAGAATGGCTATGCCCAAAGCAAAGAGAATTGAAGATTGAAAGGGTCACCCATTGAGTTCAGTGTAGACAGGCAAGCTGGATAACTCTGCATAACAATTACATCTTGCTTTCAGTTGCAGAGTATTATGTATGAGAGACTTCTTCATTCCACAGCACTCCCACTAATGTGGGATGCTTCAGATCATGAATACTGAGCAAAATAAACTAAAATTAATTTTGATTAAAATTAATTTGTTGTTATTCCTTAAGAAAACTGATGATAACCTGTAGTGTCAGAGATGAAAATGATTGTTTTAAACAGCCAACCTATTTATACTTCATTAGACTTTTATATCATACTGATTTTTCTGGTTCAAGAACAGTTACTGAGAATCTTTTATAGACTCACTCTCCAGCTCCTCTTGGATATCTTGCAGTTGTTTCAACTGAACACATTGCAAAGAGGACTGACCAATTCCCTTCTTCTTTTGTCCCATATCATTCCTGGCATTGTATATTTTCCCATTTTACTCAATAATTCTTTTAGCTTAAATACCTCCAGTTCTTCCATTCATCACAGCTTATCAGTCTTTTAACTCCAATCAAAGTCTTAACAGTTTTCCTATTGTGTGTGTATTAGTATGGTGTGTGTACACACAGAGAAAAAGGGAGGGTGAAAAAGGGGTGCAAAATGGAGAGGAAGAAGGAGGGGCAGGTGGGAGGAAAGAGGGGAGAGAATGATTGAGATATCCTGATCTATTATGGAGAATTAGCTCATGCAATTATGGAGAATGACAAGTAAGTTGAGCACTGAAGAACTGATGCTTTTGAACTATGGTGTTGGAGAAGACTCTTGAGAAGCCCTTGGACAGCAAGATCAAACCAGTCCACCCTAAAGAAAATCGGTCCTGAGTGTTCATTGTAAGGACTGATGCTGAAGCTGAAACTCCAATACTTTGACTACCTGATGCAAAGAACTGACTCATTGGAAAAGACCTTGATGTTGGAAAAGATTGAAGGAGGGAGAAGAAGGGGATGACAGAAGATGAGATGGCTGGATGGTATCACCGACTCAACGTACATGAGTTTCAGCAAGTTCCAGGAGTTGGTGATGGACAGGGAGGCCTGGCGTGCTGCAGTCCACAGGGTTGCAAAGAGTTGGACACAACTGAGTGACTGAAGTGAACTGAACTGAACTGAAAAGTCCAAATATCTGCAGAGGAGACAATCAGTTTGAGTTTCAAGACTGGAAGTAGCTGTAGGACAAGGAATAGCCAGTGTTCTAGCTTGAAGTCAGAAGAATTCTCTTACTTAGGGAAGGTCAGCCTTTTGTCTATTTAGGCCTTCAGTGGATTGGATGAGGTCCACACACATTATGGAGGTCAATATGTTTTACTCAGTCTATCTATTTAAATGTTAAATCTCATCCACAAACAACCTCATAGAAACACTCTAAATGATGTTTAGCCAAATATCTGGGCACACCATGGCCCAGTCAAATTGATAAAGAAAATGAATCATCACAGCATGTTTCTAAGGACTGGTCTTTTTGGAGAGCCTCAGCATCCCTCCTACACTATTACATGAACTCTGGCTATTCTCCCTGCCTCCAGTCTCCTTTCCTCTCTACTCCATAGAGCACTTCCAAACTGTACCCAGTCAATCTACTTGTTGAACCTTTAAGGTAAATCATGCTGACCTTAGGTGTCCTGCCCCCGCATGGCCTCTGCTCCAGTTTCTTACCCTCACTGCCCTCCCTGATTCCAGTCTACCTGTGTTTTTCTTCTTCCCTGAAGTTTTATAACTTCTTAGAACGTTGCTGGGAACAAGGCCTCCCTTAAATTCCAGTCTGACCAACCTGTGTATCTTGTTTTCCAAGATAAATCAATTTATACTTTTTGCAATTACTATATGCATTTCTACATAGAGAATATTTCTCCATTCATAATATATATTCCTCAGTAGATAGTCATATTCATACAGAAAGATAAATAGGAAGTGTAAAAACAAACAAAGAACACCCAAACGAAAACAAGTAAAAACTACTCCGAGCTTGGTATAGCAAGAGTCAGCCACCATCACCTGAATTTCACAGAAGCTCAGAGGCAGGCAAGTGTGCTCAGTTGCTCAGCTGTGTTTGACTCTCTAAGACCCTGTGGACGGCAGCCTGCCAGGCTCCTCTGTCCATGGGATTTTCCAGGCAAGAGTACTGGAGTGGGTTGCCATTTCCTCCTCCAGAGGATTGTCCCACCCCAAAGGTTGAACCCAAGTCTCTAGCATCTCCTGCACTGCAGGTGGATTTTTTACCATTGAGCCGTGGAGAAGCCCTCAGAGGCAGGCAGAGTGGGGTAAAAGCTGCATATTGAAATAAGGGGAGTCTAAGGCATGTTATTCTTGAAGATTGTTGGCATCTAAGAAGCCAGAAGCAGGGTAACTAAAAGCAGAGCATCCTATGTGATTGGTTCAGTTCAGTTCAGTTGCTTAGTCGTGTCTGACTCTTTGCAACCCCATGAATCGCAGCACGCCAGGCCTCCCTGCTCATCACCATCTCTCAGAGTTCACTCAGACTCACATCCATCGAGTCCATGATGCCATCCAGCCATCTCATCCTTGGTCGTCCCCTTCTCCTCCTGCCCCCAATCCCTCCCAGCATCAGAGTCTTTTTCAATGAGTCAACTCTTCACGTGAGGTGGCCAAAGTACTGGAGTTTCAGCTTTAGCACATTCCTTCCAAAGAAATCCCATTCCTTCCAAAGAAATCTGATCTCCTTCAGAATGGACTGGTTGGATCTCCTTGCAGTCCAAGGGACTCTCAAGAGTCTTCTCCAACACCACAGTTCAAAAGCATCAATTCTTTGGTGTTCAGCTTTCTTCACAGGCCAACTCTCACATCCATACATGACCACAGGAAAAACCATAGCCTTGACTAGACGGACCTTAGTCGGCAGAGTAATGTCTCTCCTTTTGAATATGTGATTGGTTAGGGAAGTATATTTGGCTCTCACTGGTTGGTCATAAATTGAAAGCAGAGGCAAAAATTAGGGTCGTTTTCAGTTACTGGTTAAATCCTGACTGCTTTAAGCCAGTTGCTACCGAGGTTATAATTGTCTTCCTGGATTGACTGCTGCTGTGAGTCAGAGCTCTATTTTTTGTATATATAATCAGGCAATTTGTAAAACTAGCCTCTCAAGTTAGAGACAGAGATAATTCTGATTAGAATCAGACAGTATTAGGTCAAAACCTAGAATCACTCAATACTGTCTTAGACCAGTATAATGTGAAAGGTCTTCAAGTGAAATAAACACATCCAGAGAACAAGATGTATGGTCAGACAATATTTTTAACTGTTTGGTCTCAAGCTCTAATCTATGACAGATAAACTAGAGGAGGATTGCTTCTTCTTCCTATGCTGGGGATGCCTAAGTTGTAGGCCTCTCTGTTTCCTCTAAGCCCAAAGAGGATCTTGCCTTATATCATTGGAATACAAGGAGGAGACCCCCCAACTCCAGCAGAATTAGAGGAAAGGACTAAGAGAAAAAAACAATAGGAGAGAGTATCTGCCCCGTCACTGTACCCTCTGCCCTCTCTTCCATGCCTACTTTCTCAGCTCTCCCCACCTCTAAGAAGAGAGAAACAGGTCAGCCAAACATAAAAAGTACCATTACAATTCTGGCAGAACAAAGGGAAGAAAACAGTAACTCTCATCCGAACATAACCTTATAATTATACAAAGTTATTCTACCTGCTAAAATATTACTCAATAAAACATGCTCAGATTTAACTATTCTATTCATCATTCTACCAGGAGGTGTGGGGTAGATTTAAATTCCTCCTCAGAAGCCAATATTCAGATTTCTTCAGTAGTCTTTTTGGTCCTTTAACAACAGCACACACTTTCTCCATCTCATTTTTCTTCAAAAAAGTGGTTTGTTAAGGTTTTACAGAACTACAGTATAGGGCGAAACCAAAATTTACTTTTTTTAACAATCCCTTATTATGGGCATTTATACTGCTCCTAATTTTCACTATAAAAAATAATTCTATGCTGAGCATCCTTATGTGATAATCATTAGCCAAATATCTGATTATGTCCTAAAATATCCTGAAAGTGAAATTACTTATTGAAAGATTCTGAACATTTTAAAACTACATATCTTTATGAATCTAAATATATGCTTCCAAATTGCCCTGTAAAATTACAATATCAACTGACAACCTCTACTCAATAGAGTGGAAGTGAGGTCAATTTACCACAATGTCTCCATAATTTTTCTCTTTGCAAAATCAACAAATGATTTTTTTTAATATTTGAATGTTTTTTCACATTCTAAATGTTCATTTACATTTCTTCTTTTCTTAATAGCTTATAAACTTTACATATTTTCTACTAAGGTACTCATCCTTTCCTGCTGATTTATAAGAAGATACTTAACTTAATTGTAATGGAATTAATCGCTATATTACATGAGATAGAAATCTAACTTCATTTAAACTTTTCCAAAGTTTAGTCAATTGCTCTGATTGTAATTGCTGAATAATTAATTTCCCCCAGGGATCTGATATATTATAAATATCACATCAATAATTTAAATGTATTCTAGGCAGATTTCACGTTTTTTTTTTTTTTCCTATTCTGTCCTCTATGTTTTTTTCTTCTTGAAAAGGTCTCTCTCTGCACCTTTTTCCTGGTTTTGCACATTTTTATAAATTTTTTTAAAAAGCTATGTTTTTTCCAGTAACATATGGATGTGACAGCTGGACCATAAAGAAGGCTGAGTGCTGAAGAAGTGATGCTTTTGAACTGTGCTGTTGGAGAAGACTCTTGAGAATCCTTTGGACTTCAAGGAGATCAAACTAGTCCATCCTAAAGGAAATCAGTCCTGAATATTCATTGGAAGGACTGATGCTGAAGCTGAAACTCCAATACTTTGGCCACCTGATGCAAAGAACTGACTCATTTGAAAAGACCCTGATGCTGGGAAAGATTGAAGGCGGGAGGAGAAGGGGACAACAGAGGATGAGATGGTTGGATGGCATCACGGACTCAATGGACATGAGTTTGAGTAAACTCTAGGTGTTGGTGATGGACAGGAAGGCCTGGCATGCTGCAGTCCATGGGGTTGCAAAGAGTCAGACATGACTGAGCCACTGAACTAAACTGAATTGAAGTGATTCTATAATATAGACTGCAACAGCAGTCCCCTGGCATTCAATTTCAGACACAAATGAGCATAAGTGATAGCTGATTAAAATGCAGATTCCAGGACCCAACTCTCACCCCTTTCTCAGAGATCCTGACTTGGTATATCTTGGGGGAGGGTCTACTCTCTGTATATTTTAAAAGTATTTTAAAAACCACCACTTTCCCTGACTGCAAAATGATCTGACTCTAGTTCCAGCCTAAAGGAAAGTGTTTCAGCCCAGATAATCTGAATCAGAGGATTGCAACCTGAGCTACATGCGAGACTCACCTGGACAGCTTTGAAGACATCTGGCAGCCTGTGCCCCCTGCTTCCAGACTTTTTCACGTATAGTAGATCAAAAACTCCAGCTCCTAAAATGCACACTCTTTGCCACAACCCCTTCCTCTAACTTTACTGATTCCAAAGCTCCTCCCTCAGCCTGCTTCTGCAACCAAACCATATGATAAAATAGGGATTTATATGGTCTGAGCATAAAATAAAGATTTATATGGTCTAATCAGGGGAAATAAACCATTCTTAGTCCTTTAGCAGGCAGTTTTTGCTATGGGTTTTTCATTTGGTGCCACCTTCTTCCTCATCACTTGTCTCTCCTAATCTTACTTTCAGGCTATAGGTGTGATGTCTGTCTTTTCAAGGGCAAAGGCATCAGCTCCAGTTGATTATCTGGATTTCCATTCTGACATGTATGTTCTCATAATTAATGCAAATCCATCTTTGATGCCAGCACAGCCCCTTTTATGTTCAAAATTTTCTCAGAATACAGGGATACTTTTTCCCTGATGGCTCAGAGGTAAAGAATCTGCCTGCCAATGCATGAAATGCAGGAAACAAGGGTTCGATCCCTGGGTTGGGAAGATCCCCTGGAGAAGGAAGTGGCAGCCCATGCCAGTATTCTTGCCTGGAAAATCCCATGGACCAAGGAGCCTAGCAAGCTACAGTTCACAGAGTTGCAGGGTTGGACACAACTTAGTGACTGAACAACCACAACATAGACAATTTACTGGGCACCCTGAGGCTAAATCACTGAGTTTTGTCTAGTACCTTCTTAAGGGGAAAACACAATTTATTTCTGTAACCAACTCTGTGCCATATACTGTGTTATTTTGCCATAAACGTTATTTCTCACCAAAAAGCCCTGTGTTTTTATGGGTGGGTAAATTACAGAGTCAGGACTCAGGCCAAGTACCTTCTATTTCAGTACAATTATCACATGTCTCTGCGACTTAAGGCACAGGATACAAATGGGCCAGGGTCTCTCATCCTATACTTCAACTGCACATGGAAAATTTTACCTGCCTGCTGCACTAAATGGAGTGAAGAAGAAACCTATCTGAGCAATTCAGACAAAGTGGAATTTGTTTTGCTGCAAATGGTTCAAATCATTAAATTCAACAAATACCCATTAAGCCTCTATTATGTGTAAGGCTTCACAACCCCTTGCAAGTGCCAACTATAAATTAGATTTGGTTTACGGGAAATCCTCCCCTGTTATTTCTCAGCTGCAGTGTTGTATTGTCATTCTGGCTCCACTTACTCAATTTTTTTTTTTTTAAGAGATATATATGCCTAACCCGTCAAGACTGGACATCTCTGATGAACCAAGTGTTATTTCAGGAAGAAAGAATTAAGGGCAATATGCTGGCTTCATGAAGCAGCCAAAAGCTCCACATTGATGATTCTTCAGTGCCTCCCTCGCCCTCCTCTAAGCTCTCCTAAGCTGGCTGGACTGGGTCCCTCCAGAGCTCTTTGCTATCTGGAAATGCCGATTTCTCATTAGCCCGCAGTAGAGTAGCCACAGCCCATCTGTTCAACCTCAATGCTCTCCATTCCCAGCTCAATTTAAAGATTTACAAACTCGGAGAAAGGCCTCTCCCAGCTGTGAGGGCAGCACAGACCCTCCTGGGTCCCTGTGTCCTGTCTACCAGACCAAGCCACATGACCAGCTCCATGGAAAAGGCCTGCCCATTGGTGCTGGTAGTGCTCTCCTTCCAATATGGTAATAAGGCGATTAGGGTTTAATCAGATCTGATCCAAATTCCTCTCTTGATCACCCTTTTGAATACACTCCATTGAGAGAGACCTTGGTTTTGCCACTTAATATGCAGAAAGACAATAAGGAGCTTAAGATAGACACATATATAAGCCCCCTCTGAACTTGGGAAATCAAAATTGCAACATGCCTCCCAACCCTTAGGAGCCTGAGGCATCAATGGAGCCAGACTGGGAAAGATGACTGGTTCCTGTCCTCTCACATCCCCTGCAGAGGATCGGATCAATAAAGAGAGCTTGCACCACAGCCTCCTCCATGTCCCTGAGATCAAGGAGCCAAACAAGAAAAGGTACCCAGAGCAGTAGATTGACACCTTGAACCTAGTGCACTTTATCCAGGCATCAGGAGCTTTATATATGAAATTTCACTCAGAGGAGTAAATTTCCAGGGAAGAAAAGAACAGTCCTTAACTCTGTCCATTTATTTACCTGATAGTTATTTCTTGAATGCCCACCTTTGACCCCAGCCTATGCTAAGTCAGTCTACCTTCCTGAATAGAGACAGAAGCATCAGGGACCAACCGTGCACCCAGAGCTTCCCATCCTAGTGAGTGATCCTAGTCCCATCCTATCTGTGTCAGAAGGAATATGAATAGAAATCCAAAAGAGGGATGAAGGAATGTGAGGTGACAGAGACTTCAATATGCTGACAGGTCAGAAAAAAACTTGCTAGTAGAGACAATGTGATCTGGTGGAGAAGGATGGATGGAAGAGCTGAATGCACAGAAGAGAATCTTTGGAGAGTTAATTTGTCCAGCAATATGGCACCCAGATTGAGCCACCTGTTGCAAACATCTAAAAAGGTTGATTCTAAACCATTTAACTTCTTGATTAAGCAAGAAGAGTCAAAGTAAATAATTCCAAACCAGGGAATAAGTGAATAAGGAAACTTTAAATTTAAAATAACCAGTGAGGCCAACTTTAGCTTTAAAAGAATTTAGCAAACCTTATAAACATGAGTATCCGTTATATCAATATATTGAAATAATATTATTTGGCCATAAAAAGAAATAAAGTACTGATATATGCTACAATATGGATGGATCTTGAAAACACTATGCTCAATCAAAGAACCTAGTCACAAAAGACAAAAATATTGTATAATCCATTTCTATGAAATGTCCAGAACAGGCAAATCCATAGAGGCAGAAAATAAATTAGAGGCTGACAGGAGCTTAAGGATGGGGGAACGTTGGGAGTGATTGCTAATGAGTATGGGATTTTTTTAGGGGGTGAGGGAACTGTTCTAAAATTAGGTATTGGTGACAGTTCAACAATTCTGTGAATATACTAGAAAACACTGAATTGTACACTGTAAATGAATGAATTATATGCCACACAAATTATATCTCAAAGCTGTTGGGAAAACAAAACAAAACAGGAGACAGAGGGAGTGACTTATGGGATCACTGTTGAGAAAGAAGGTCAAAATACTGATTAACCCTAGACTTCAAGTTATGCATGCATATCAAAACCCTTTGGGGACTTCCGTGGTGATCCAGTGGTTAAGAATTTGCCTGCCAATGCAGAGGATGCAGGTGTGATCCCTGGTCCAGGAAGATCCCACATGCATGGGGCAGCTAAGACTCTGTGCCCCAACTACTGAGTCCGAGCACCCCACAGCCTGTGCTCCACAATAAGACAGACCACCACAATGAGAAGTCAGTGTACTGCAACTAGAGAGCAGCCCCCACTCACTGAACTAGAGAAAGACTGCCCTCAGCAACAAAGACTCAGTGTACCAAAAACAAATAAATAACAATAAATAACCGCTGTAGTAGTTACTGAAAGAAGAAAAATAGAGTGCATTATTTCTAAAATAAGATTGAAATGTAATAACAAAATATAAACCCCCTCTAAGGTAAAAAAGGAGAAAAAGAAATAGAAAACAAAATAAATAGACAATTAAGATGCTATAATTAGAAAACATAAAATGAATATATTTTATATGTATGAATATACAAATACATACATAGAAATACAGTGTGTGTAAACATAGGTAATTACCTGAAAAAATACTGATGTATAAATGGTTACAGTTAAAAGATAAATACTGAATATGATAAAAATAAACCCACTTCTATGCTGTTTATAGGAGAGACATCTTAGACAAAGAAAACAAAAAGACTGAAAGTAAAAGAATGCAAAGATATTCCAGGTAAATAGTAAAGAAAGGAAGCTATATCAGTATCAGCCTAAATTGACTTTAAGGGAAAGCATAACTAGCAAAGGAAAAAAAAAAAAAAAAAAAACTAGACACAGGGTCACTATTTAGAGTTAAAAGCTTGATTTATCTAGGTCATAATCATTGCTAATGTGCATTTATCTAATAACGTATTGTGAAAATATTTAAAGCAAAAAATTGTTGTAACTATGGAGGAAAATAAACTACATTAATGGAAAAAAGTTAACATAGTTATCACAATGTTAGTCTAAGCAGAGGGAAAAAAGATCAGAGTACCTATTAAAATCACACTATTAACTGTGTAACCTCATGGGCATTTATAGACCATTTGACCCAAAAATAAGCGATAACAAAATTATTTCAACAAAAATCACAATATACGAGACTATAAAAAGAAAGGCTTGACAAATTTCAAAGGATTTGGTGTCTGAGTAAGTTCACTGAGCATAATACAATTAGATAAGAAATACTAGCTAAAAGATTGCTAGGAAAATCTTACCACATTTGGAAATTTAATAAATCACTCACATATCAAAGAAGAAATCATATTATAAATTAGAAAACTTTTGGAGCTAAACAATACTGCTCTGTGAGAAATGCCAGCATTGTGAAATCAAATTAACATGGTATTGATAGTGAAAAGTATGCCTTCAAATGCTTATACTAGGGGAAAAAAACCTGAAAACTGAACTAAGCATCTGTCTTAGTTTAAAAAAGAGAGAGTGAAGGGGAAAATAGCAAATTAAATCCAAAGTAGAAGGGAGAAATAATAAAGATAAGAGAAGTTAATAAAATAGAAAACCAGCACACAATAGAGAGAATAAAACAAAAGCCAACAGATGGTTCTTTGCAAAAAGTAATAAAATTAACAAACGTCTTCCAAAGCTGATCAAGATAAAAAGTAGAGAAAATATGAATAAACAATATTGGGAATGAAAAGGGGAACTTAATTACAGATGCCACAAACATTAATAAGATAAGATGAGATTATAAAGAGTTTTGTGGCAATGAATGGAAAATCTTAGATGAAAGTTAAATTTGACTAGCCAAAATTATTAATAGCAAACATTTTTAAAGTGGATAGAAGAGAACATTCCAAGTAGAGAGAGTGTTATATGAGAGAAGAGCTAAAGGTAGAAATGGCAATGGCTTTGTAGGTACACTTACTGATCTGCTCCACAAATATCTACAGACAGACAAGACCCTCAAGAGAGCAGAACAAGGAGAGAAAGAGTCATAGCAATGTCTGATCTCTCAGAACATCTTTAAAGTTGATCTTTAAGAACCAGTGGACTTCCCTGGTGGCTCAGACAGTAAAGTGTCTGCCTACAACGCGGGAGACCCAGGTTCAATCCCTGGGTTGGGAAGATCCCCTGGAGAAGGAAATGGAAACCCACTCCAGTGTTCTTGCCTGGAGAATCCCATGGATGGAGGAGGCTGGTGGGCTACAGTCCACGGGGTTGCAAAGAGTCGGACACGACTGAGCGACTTCACTATAAGATCCAGTGGGTAAAGATAATGGGGACAAAAAAATAGGACAAATCTAAGAGTTTAAAAGGCTGTGTGATGTTGGAAGAAAACATAGGAAGATAGACAGAAATGGCCAAAGAATAACAGTGGCAATCTTTAGTATGGTAGCACTGCTGAGGCCTACAAAGAAGGAAGACATTTGGTAAAGTCAGAGAGAAAACTCTACTCATCAAAAGGAGATTAAGAGCCAGTCTAGTGAGAAAAATAGTAAAAAATGTTAGTTTCCTTATAAGAAAATGATATATGATGTTCATGGAAAGCATGTTGGAAAGATATAAATTAAAATAAGTTCAATGTGAAAAAAAAAAGAGGCAGTCTGTTTTGCTCTCTGGGCTAGCTGCTGTGCGGGAGACCTTGTGACCTGGCATGAATATTGCCCCTTAAGAGCTCACAGCATATTGAGAAGGTTTTAGGACATACATACATGTGTAATGGAAGGAAAATAAAGCTCTCTGGAGGTTCAGTGAAGAAATTAATGAAGATGGGGTCTCAGTTCTGTGCTGGAACGTACTAGGATGAAGATGAAGAACTGGAGGAGTTGGAGGGAAATGTAAATGTGAGACTGGGGGATTCAGACTTCATTCTGAATCAACAGAAAACACTGAAGATTTTGAATATGGGAAAACTGTGACCATGGCTTAAGATTTATGAAGTTAGTATAAATACACATGTATGATGAATGGGATTTTAGAATGTTAAAAGATGAGGCCCAGCAACAATTTTGTTAGATTTTGTGGTAGTCAACATAAGCCGTGATATGCTCCTAAATTCAGGTGGGGAGGTAGAAACAGAGAGGAAAAACATTATGCAGAAGAACTGATAGCCTTAGTTACTGATGATAAGATGTTAGGCCTAGGCCTAAGGGAGAGGGGAGATGGGGCTGCAGGGAGAGTATCCTAAGATGTCCAGCCTGAACAAGCAAAAAGTAAATGAATTAATGACTATTTATTCAGTCATTTCTTTGTTTCAAAGACATGGTTTGGAATCAATAAAATCTTTAATGAGTTCCAATTTCTCAATTTAGGTAGTATGTGTTCTGTAAGAGAATATAAAGGCTAATTCAGACACGAAGACTTGACAGTAATGTCAACTGGATCTTGGTCAACGCATCTTTGAAACTGCTGCCAATCAGTCAACAAGCAGTATCAAGGGTACACTCAAGGTCAGAGATAATGAGAATGAACATGGTTTCTCAACGCTTCCCCTTTCTCACCGACGTCTGCTGCACAGAATGTGAGAATCACACAGTCAGAGACACAGAACTCAGGGGTCATTGCCTCTCAAGCTGTTTTAAATGGGGGATGCTGGGTACACAGGAGCTTCAGCAAGCAAGGAGTCCACCTTATGATCACATACAGAGCTGGTGCTATGTATTTACTGCTTCACTGGGCGTAACACAGATGGCAGTGAAACAGACCCAGCTATAGATTATAAAAGCACAGCAAGAGGAAATGGCCAGAAAGAACCTTGCTTGCAGAAGCTGTGAGTTCAGGCTTCTTGTTTTTCAGATGGGAAAACTGAGGTCCCAAAAGGATCTCACCCAAACCTGTGGCTTTGGAGGCATGACTGACAGCCAGGCATCCCCCACCAGGTGAGCTCTCTCCACACCACATGTTGTCTCCAGTCTGGCAAAGATTCTCCTTGGAGCTTCTTGAATTGATCCTGGATCTGGGAGACAATGCTCTTGACGTAACCTTTCTAACTACGCTGGGGATGATTCTGGTATCCTCTCCAATCCTTCTCTGGGTCTCAGGGTGGAGTTCATTTTTTACAGCTCTGAGAATCAGAATCATGGAGTTTCACCAATGACTGCAGGTGCCAAGGCAGTCAATCCTTTGAGTGAAGAACAAAGCAAGAATTACCAAAAGGCCCATCAGGGCTCTAGGAGAAACAATCAACACCCATCTTCTGTGCAAATAATTTTCACTGGGACAATACACTAAAAACAGCAAACATCTTGAGGTGGGACTATGTCTTAATGCCTCTACAGGCCTGACACAGAAGAGGTAAGCAGTAGCTGTTCAATTAACTTAATTCCTAATTGATGATATTCTTTGGGGATGTAGCAGTCCCCATTTAAGTTTACCATCATACAGTAAAAAAAAAAAAAAAAAAAGACTGCATCTCCACTTTATTACAGAAGGAAATGGCAACCCACTCCAGTACTCTTGCCTGGAAAATTCCATGGATAGAGGAGTCTGGTAGGCTATAGTCTATGGGGTCGCAAAGAGTCTGACACGATTGAGCGACTTTACTTTCTTTCTTTCTATAGTTCCTTTTGGAGAAGGAAATGGAAACCCACTCCAGTGTTCTTGCCTGGAGAATCCCATGGACGGAGGGGCCTGGTGGGCTACAGTCTATGGGGTAGCAAAAAGTTGGACACAACTAAGCAACTAACATACACACTCCATTTTATATCTATTTTAAATGGAAAAAAATTCACAACTTGGGACACCTTCACTTCCATCTCTACTAAAATAATCCAACTTTATTTTGATGATTTGTAATCACCAAATTGACTATTTTTTAATGAGCCCCGTTATAATATAGGAGGAAGATTGAAAGGTTTCAGACTGCTTATGCAATAAATAGCCACAGACAGCTGCTCTTTTGGGGTTTTATGTCTACATTTGATGGTTTCTATCTCCCTTTCACAACATGACTTACAGCTACTACTTCCTGATGCTCTCTTCTTCCCTTACTCAAGCATCCTGGGGACCCCAACCCCCAGAACCTGGAAGGAATATCTTACCTTCATATTGCAAGAGGTAGTAGAATTATCCAAACGATACAATAACTAAGGCCATCTGTATGGGTCAGAGTAGGCTTATACCCTATCACAGGTAGTTGCACTTTTGCAGCAGTGGCCTTACGCAGCAGGAGGCCAACAGAACACAATGGTTAACTTAGCACAGAGACTTAGACCCTGAAGAACATGATGGTTTTGTGTGTGTGTGTGTGTGTGTGTGTGTGTGGAATTTGTGTGTGTGTGTGTGTATGTGTGGATTTTTGTTGTTGCTGTTTCCTTTTTTTTCCCCAAGGTACTGAATTGAATTATTTCCTTACACTTGAGAGAGACAGATCAGACGAGCATTTTTTTCCCCCATTGCAGCCAGTATTCACCTTTCCCACACTGCCATATTAACACTGCCATGTTGCAGCTTGATAGGATGGCAGTAGATCAACACTCTGTATACCTCTATCATCCAGAACAGTTTTTTTAAAGAAACAGTGTGCTATCTTTAGCCTCTGGATGTGGAAAGAACTAGGATTAATTTCACTGTTTTCACCCAGAAAACTATATATAGCAAATAAAGACATCCATCTTCCAGAAATATTTATGATGCTCCTACTATGCACCAAGGGCAGCACTGTCTACAAAGATGCTGCCATCAGAGGAACCAAAATGTATGCATAGCTGTTAAGTGTTGTGCTTCGAGATGCCAAGTGGATGTGATTTTTTTTTAATCCATTTGGTTTGAATGATGCCAGCTCTTCCTTCTTTCCTATTCCACACTCTGGTGGCATAATGAAGGTGATTCTTCTTCCTGATGTTAAAGAGAATAACTGAGCAGGGGGTTACGAGGAGACCTCATAGAAGGAAAATTCAGAAAGAACAGACAACAGAGAAAGTACTGGAGCAGGACTGGAAGCAAGGCAGTATGCAGATCCTCAGAAAGAGGCCAGCATTTGAAGATAAGGGTAGGTAGGGTTGTGGAACTCAGAAACAGGCAGCAAGAAGACAAACTATCCTTCTGTGCAGTTTGAATCACTTCTACAGAGGATTAGCTGCCTGGACTTATTTTCAAGCTTAATTACGTTCACCTCTGCTGTCTGACTTCATTTGGCATGCAGAAAGCTGGATAAGGAAAGCACAGGGCACCCTAAAGGGACAATACGTTCTCTGCAGGCAGGAACAATGTCATATTTATTTTTTACAGCCTCTAAACATCTGGCATAGGACTTTCTTTGCCCTGATAGATACTTACTAGGTATTTTCTGTTTTATGTTTTCAGTTACATCTATATACATCTAAATATATGAGCAATATTGAAAAATATGGATACCATTTTACAATATTCAAAGAGCTCTCCCATCCATTAGCTTGTTATTGTTAGCTGATACTTTACAGATGAGGAAACAGAGGCACTGAGAGGTTAAATAGATAGTCCAAGCTCATTAAGTTAGGGAAGCAAGATTCTAGCCACAGTTTTTGATGCAGTGATTCTCACAATTAAATTTCCATAAGAATCACCTAGGAAAGGTGTTAAAGCACACATTCCAAGCCTTCTATTTAGATACTTACTGTGTATCTGGCTTAGAATATGAAATTTGTGTTTTAGTACATTCCCCATAGTCATGTATAGATGTGAGAGTCAGACCATAAGAAGGCTAGGGGCCAAATAGTTGAAGCTTTTGAACAGTGGTGCTGGAGAAGACTCTTGAGAATCCCTTGGACAGCAAGGAGATCAAACAAGTCAATCCTAAAGGAAACCAATCCTGAATATTCATTGGAAGGACTGAGGCTGAAGTTAAAGCTCCAATACTTTGGCCACCTGATGCAAAGAACCAACTCATTGGAAAAGATCCTTATGCTGGGAAAGACTGAGGGCAGGAGGAGAAGGGAGTGGCAGAGGATGAGATGGTTGAATGGCATGATTGACTCAATAAACATGGGTCTGAGCAAACTGCAGGAGATGATGAAGGACAGGGAAGCCTGGCGTGCTGCAGTCCATGGGGTTGCAAAGAATTGGATATGACTTAATGACTGAATGACAACAACCCAATCATTCAGGTGAAGGTCCATATACACTAGCCAGGTGCATCATTTACAAAGGGATAAGCATAGAACTGGGAGACACTATGGTAACTTGGCCAAGGATGGACTTCTCTACCATTATGTACCAGAGAGTCAATGTGGAAGGGCAGCTGGAAACTTTCTCAATTTGCTCTCTTCCTCTATAGTCATAGTACTGTTTGGTGAATAAACGAAATGTTTGTTGAATAAATGAACTTGTTTCCAGGATCCTGAAGAGTGTGAAAAGAAGTTTACTTTTAAAACACTTTAAAAACACATAATCTAAAAAAAATAGCTCATATACTGAACAACTTCAGCAAATCCTCTGCAGCACCTGCCAAGGTCATAGTTTCGATCTCACCTTCAATTATTGATAGATAGCCTGATAATTTGAGAAGAGAGAAACAGACTTTTTTCAAGCTTTGGAAAAGGAAAGTCCTTTTAATAAGAGATTCTATCCTGATTACATAGCTCTTATCAGGAAATCCCTTGAAAGCTGAATTCCAGAAGGCAACTATTAAAAATGCTATTGAAAAACTGGAAATTATCTGCTTACACAGCTTAGAACAGACCAGGAGGAATTATCTATTTGGTGCAGAACAAGAACTAAAGACTGTTCTTACGGCAAGAACTGGAATGAATTTTTGAACTACCTTTGCCTCCACAAGTAAACCTCCCTTCACATTAAACCAGAAAATATTACGGTAAGCACACAAGATGGCAGGAACCAAGCCATTTTTGACTAAGGTAGTCAGTGTACCATTAATGACACCATCAGTCAAGATCTCCAACAAGAAGAGATCAATCCAGAGATTTTCCTCTGGATTACAGAAGAAAATGAGGCTTGAGCCCAGGAGCACTTCTACAGGCAGAACCTGGCTGAAGGACAAGAAAGAGATATAACAAAGCAGGAGCCCATAGACTCTAGACTAAGGGTTAATCCCTTTAACACAAACTCAGTCATGACAGTCCCAGGGCTCTAGAGGGACCAAGGCTAGTGCTCCAAAGGATTCAAGAGTTTCAGCGGGAGAAGCCAAGTTCCCTAAAGTCCAAAATTATTCATTCATGATATTGGGACCAAAGATACTGGTGGGCTTCTGTCAATAAGACTCTAACTGTACCTCAGCTCTGGCCATATTACCATTGAATAGGGCCCAAAATATCACCTGATTTAGGACTAATTATGTTTAAACTTCTTCTTTTTTAGCTGTAATTTTTTATTGAAGTATAATTAATTTAAAGTATTGTTTTTCAAGTATACAGCAAAGTGATTCAGTTATACATACACACAAATAGATTTTTTTTAATTCTTTTCCATCATAGATGATTACAAGATATTGAGTATAGTTCCCTGTGCTTTACAGTTGGTCCTTGTTGTTTACCTGTTTTATATATATATGTATATAAATCCCCAAAGTATCATTGTTTTAGATTCCACACGTAAGTGACATCATATGATATTTATTTTTGTTTGATTTACTTTACTCAGTATGATAAACTTCTTAAGCTCACTCTAAATTAAAATACTTTAAGGATTTCTTCCAAATGCAAGGTGGTGCAGCGATAAAAATAATTTGCCTGCCAATGCAAGGGACACAGGTTCGATACCCATTCTAGTATTTTTGCCTGGAAAATTCCATGGACAGAGAAGTCTGGCGGGCTACAGGCAATGGGGTCACAAAGAGTTGGACACAGGTGAGCAACTGAGCACTTTCAAACACAAGACCAAACATGGGAAATCAACAAAGATCTGTCTGTGTTCCCCCATCTTCCTGCCTTCTATCACTTCACTGAGTTTTAGACTTTACCTCCCTCCACAAGCACTTTTGACTACATGATGGGTGAACACACTTCCAGGCTTTCCAGTTGACCTTGGAGAAGTACTGTCTCACTGGAGGATAAAATAGACACTGACGGAATAAGTGAAGGCCAAGCAGAGAAATGACCTTATTACATTCTCTTATCTACCTGGCCTGTCACTCAACCACTGAAACAGGGGAAAGGGGCCCTGCAGGATGTGTGAGTCCTGGAGTCATGCTGTTCTTGGGCTTTCTGGGTGATCAAAAAGTGATGAGTGATTTGTCTAATGTCTTTACCATGCATTGAAATTAAGCTACAAATTTGGAATTATTATTATCTCTTATTTCTCATTAAGAAATAAATAATCTGTTGTTTTAATATCATGCTCAGAAGAAACATTTAAGCCAAATAAGGATATCAATTTTATCTAGGATTAATGAAGTGAATATTTTTAAACAGTCCTGTCAGGAAAAATTTTGTCTTTGGGGCACTAAAACAAAGCAGTCAGGTTCTGGGTCTTTTTGCCTGTTGGATCAACAGATCAGTGAAAGAAAACTCTATATAAATACATACACATTAATATTTTCTTTCTACTGAAATATATATTTATCATGCACATATTCCTCAGCTTTCATGCATGCTGTCAGACATGGAAAATTAGCTTTTGCATTTACTAACTCCTCCATGGGAAAGAGGTCCCTCATGTGTTAAACAAAAGGGAGCTTTATTGTTTATGAGACTGGAAAAATAAATGTTGCCATGGCTTTAAGATCTGGTGATTGGTAATCAGTTTTTATAAATGACCATGAATCACTTTTGTGCTGGCTGGGCTTTGTTTGGAATGTGAGATGGCTGTTCTGTCTTACAAGTAAGGAATTATTAATGTACCCTCCCTGGAGGGTTTCAATTTCACCCGTACAAATAGCTGTATATCTACCGAGTGTATGTTCGGTGTGCCTATCTATGAAATTTAAAATTATATGCTTTGTGTAAAACAGAATATATAATAGACTCTGAAATTGAATAAAACTTATTGGACTCATTTTTTATCCTTTGTGACATTTTTCTAGTAAGAGAGTTCAGACAAAAGGCATTGCCACCAAGGAGCCAGGAATGCAAAGTCCTGTCCAATTTAAATAATCACTCCTTTCTGTCATGTTTTACAAAGAGATGTATTCAAACATGCTCTTTGAGCATTTCTATATTTGCTGCTTAGCTTTTACAAATATAAGCAGGCAAAGACACCCCCATTTCCATTTGTATGTTTATGTTACTTGAAAAAAATATAATCCTCACAATTGTCTCATTATAATAATGAGAGGGTTTTCTTCTCTGATAAATAGGACAGAGGCCTGGCTCACATATTTTGTGCAAAACTTCACATTCCTCCTCTTCTTATCAAATAAGGTAAGAAGCGAAGTCCAAGATAATAAGTTCATGACAAATCTGATCATGCCACTTGCCTTGTTAAAACCCTTTGTTGGTTACCCACAGTCATATGGTTCAAACTTCTTAGTATGGCTAACAAAGGCTTTTCATGACTTACCTGATGATTACCTCTCCAGTTTCATCTCCCAACTTCCTTTTGCCAAATCCTTTTCTGATTCTCTAGGCATCTATCTGAACTCCTTTCAATTCCGGGAATGCAGAATTCTCAGTATTTATCTTCCTGTCTCTCTCCCCTTCTTCCTGGCTTAGGTTTTACCCCCACCCCCACCCCCTGCCTCTCTCTCTGTGCCTCTCTCTCTTATCTAAGATTACATAAACTGGTGAATAGTGGTGCCGGCTTAAAACTCCATAGGTAAAAAAGATACACCTAAACAAGTTACATGTGCCTATTCCTGGAAAAGCCTCTTAAAAGGAAAGGCACCCAATGCTGTCATACTGCCATCAAATGACCACTTGATATTTTCAAGGAACGGTGTTCATCTGGATCGTCAGGGCTGGTCTCTGTTGCGGGCAAGAGGGACAGCTGGCAGCACAATAGTTAAATCAGTCTTGGGAAGTCAGAACTTACGCTAGTGAACCCGTGCATATCCTCCATATTGGCCACAGCCACTACTCTGTTCAAGTGTCTATCATGTCATTATCAAGGTGGCTGATGACAGAAGCTGGCTGACATCCACTGGCTGAGTGATTCTGCCCACTTGGTTGTTTTGTGTCTCTTCTGTGGTGGATGCTCTTTTGTGGGTATTAATGTGCACTAAACAAACTTCATACAATTCCAAATGGGAATTTCATGACAATTCCCACTGGCCCATCTATATGTCATTAACTGAGAATTCTTTGGTCCTAACCTTTCCATCTGTTTCTATTTGCCACTGTCCAATTATAGAAAGTTTGTTACAAAATAGTAAGAAAATATTTTAAAATGTATTTTATAAAAAGTGAAAGATGTTCAATTAAACAACCAATTATCACTAGAATAATAAACTTTCCCAACAGTATGAAAAATTAGCTGATTCAAAATTTGGAAAATATAAGTACTTTTCATTAGCTTTAGACAGGTCACACAGTATCAGGAGACACAGCCCAATCAATACTTTCATATATTTTGTCTCAATTTCCTTTTCAAATTTGTAAACATATCAATTTGCAACCTAAAATATCAGACTCATGGCATAGGTATTTTTAAATGTTTTACACCTCTCAAATGAAATGTTTTTTGAGACACGAAGAATTAGTTTCTCAGACAATGAGTAGTGCTCCAACTACGTTAAGTCAGAACTGGATTTACTGGAATTTTAAAACAAGACACTGATATTTCCCTGAAGATTTATTCCACTGTATGACACATATTGGAGATATTTGTGTTTAGTTTTCTGGAGCACACTTTAGGAAAATTACTACTAATATAGCTGTTAAAAGTATGCAGCACACACACACACACACACATACACACACACAACAAAAATCAATGCCCGTTTATCAAACTTTTAAAGAAAATAGAAGACGATAAAATTAGTGATCTTATGCTCATTGGTTAAGTCATGGAAAAATTCTACAAAGATTTCAAGAATTATAAATGCCAATACTAATGAAGTTAAACTCCTTGAGAGAAAAGGAATGTGTGCCAAATATTCAATAATCAAAGGCAAAAAATAGCAGTGCAATTACACTTTCTCATTGATAGTTACTCTGTATGAATCAAGTAACTTTAAAGGACATATCTGAACTTGTATGCAAATTTATGTTGCAATTGAAAATTTTGTAATAAAAATCAATAAAAATGATTTTACATATTTTTCCAATATGAAATTTTTCATTGTAATCGAGTTATCTAAATTGTTTGCAAAACTATAAAAAAACTCCTAAAAACACTTTCTGATATTAATAAATTTAAAGTTGTTTTTCAATTTATGTACTATCTTTTCTTTTCCATATAACATCTTTATTTTTATTTTAATTTTTATTTTACTTTATAATACTGTATTATTTTGCCTTTTTGAATTAAGTTTTAATAATAATGAATTGACAGAATAATTTACTTCATCTTAACAATCATATTTGGGCTTCCCAGGTGTTGCAAATGGTAAAGAACCTGCCTGCCAAGGCAGGAGACGTTAAGAGATGCAGGTTCAATCCCTGGGTCAGGAAGATCCCTTGGAGAAGGGCATAGCAACTCACTCCAGTATTCTTGCCTGGAGAACCCCATGGACAGAGGAGTCTGGTGGGCTACAGTCCATGGGGTCTCACAGAGTCGGACATAACTAAAGCGACTTAGCCTGCACAACAATCATGTTTATGAAACTGATACACATTTGCTTTAAAGTCAACCAAATTCTTTAAAAAGGATAAACCAGTCTTATCAGTGTGGATATATATATTAAAGGCAAATTATTCCTTTTGATAGTTGATTAAGTTGGCCAACTTTTAAGTATGTTTGGAACAACTTATTCATGATAATCTATGTTTTCAATTGCAAATTTTATGAGATAAGTATATCCTATGAGAACATAACATCTGGCATGAGATATGCTCTACGTACAAAACACATCAGAAGTACAAAAAACTTCTTACAAATAAATCTCACCAAATTTCCATATTCATGTACTGAGATATTGGGTCNATGAGATAAGTATATCCTATGAGAACATAACATCTGGCATGAGATATGCTCTACGTACAAAACACATCAGAAGTACAAAAAACTTCTTACAAATAAATCTCACCAAATTTCCATATTCATGTACTGAGATATTGGGTCAAATAAAACTACTATTAAAACTAATTCACCTGTTTCCTTTCACCTTTTAATGTGACTCTTTGAAAATGTAAATTATTTGTGTGACTCACATTTTATATTGGACAGCATTGTCTAGAGCTCCTCAGCCTATGTTGTGATAAAGATCAGGAAAGTTGGCGTGGTCCTGAAAAATAATATAAATGCATGCAGTTATCCATTACATATCATGCAAATGTAAGCTGTTTCTGAACCCTGTGATAGGGATACAAGAGAGTCTGTCACCAAATCAATAGCTGCACACCATTTACCTAAGTCTATATTAATCTGCTCTAGCAAAGAGAACACATCTGGCAAGGCAGCTGTGATTGTGGCTATGCTTTGCTGAGCTTGCAGTAATCTACCATCATTCTCCAAGCTCCATACAGTTTTTGCAACTAGACTCATGAATTAAATGGAAATACAATAAGGACCACTACCTGCATCCCTTAGAAGCTCTAAGACGAATGCAAATCTCAACCATACCCTCTAGAATGCAATATGGAGCTTGATTCACTATCTTGACTGCAGGGGTATAGAGGGCTGAGGGGTAAGTCAGAGGTTTTCTTTATGGTAGCTTTGACCCCAATATGGTAGCAGTACCAACTGCCAACTATGTCAAAACAACTGTCTATTGGAGGATGGGAAAATGAACACCAGAGGACACCACATGCCCCTATTCTAACAGAAGGATCATATGATTTGGGTCTCTGGGAATCAATAAGAACTCAAATCCGGTACAGACCAGTCCTTTGAAAGTCTTGGTATTCCTCCTTCCCCATAGTTACACATGTAAATTACCTTAGATCTCTTTAGAGAAAGATTGGGGAAATAAGTTACTGAGCATGTACGCTCATGATACATGTAGCATGCTACATCTTCTTCCTAGAGACTTAGCCACCTCTTCAGGCAATCATCTTGGTTCTGAGTGGACTTTAATAGACCTGCCATGTTTGGGCATTTAGCTCAGTTATTAGTTTTGAAAATAAGAGTTTCTTTACATGCAACCAAAGATACCCTCGAGCTTTCCTACTTGGCTTTATATTGCCTTTACTTATTTTCAGCTGATCATTATCTTTCTATAAAACATCAGTGGCATTTGACAATAGCCATCTAATCCTATTACCCTAACAGAGACTATTTATACATCTCATTGGAGAAGGGCATGGCAACCCACTCCAGTATTCTTGCCTGGAGAATCTCATAGACAGAGGAGCCTGGCAGGCTACAGTCCATAGGGTTGCGGAGTTAGACATGACAGAAGCAACTTAGCATGCACACATGCATGCTTTCATCTCATATGCTGATCTCAAAAGACCCTGTTAAATCCTGTATGCTAGTACATTCCCTTCCACCAGTTTACCATCTCATTTCTCCACTAGTGAAAATGGTTGGAGGGATACCTTTGGCCAAGGGCTCCCTGTGCACCAATGACTGGGTCTTTATTGCAGCCTGGTGGCTTGTGATGGAAAACCTCATCTTACCACCTGCTTTCCTGGACCACTCCCAGTATCTGTCTTCACAGGCTGGATTCTTTGGAGCAGATGTCAAAATGGAGAGATGGTATTTTTGGTGGAAATTGTTGCTTCCTAGAGGTGAAAATGGAGCTGGCCCTTAGAATGTAGGATTGAGACAGTAGAGAGAGAGAGATACAGAGACTGTTCCATGGGTTTTGTTTTTGTTTTTGTTTCTTTTTTAATGGAATAGGGACAAAATCAGTGCTTTGAGAAGACTGGCATTTGAGATGAGGATAGATTTGAGACTGAGGAAAAGTAATCAGAGACTGGTCATATGACAGTGAAATCAAAAGAGGAGTGAAAAGGATAAAACAACAAAGAATTGCAAGGAAAAAACTGATGTGATCTGGAAACAATCTTAAAGAGAAAGAGAAAGATTTGGGACCTGGATGTTTAGGATGATAACAGCACCCTTGAAAGAGAATGAGACTTTGGGAAGACAGATAAAGAGTTGAGATTCCAAATGAGTTTGCTGAGATGGCAAAAGCTGTACATTTCAGAAAAGGTGTTCTATAGGTTTGTCTCTCATAGTAAGAGTCTAGATTCTGGGTCAGAGAAAAGAATGTATTATATCAGTTTGGAAACGGACATTGAAAGCCTGAAAGACAAAACTTAGACAGAGCTTACAAGCTTGAGATTTGAGGTTTGTGGGACACTCACTGAGGGACCAGAGGAGGAAAACAGGAGCTATGGATACAGGGAGAACCTACACAGCGCCTGGCAAGTGCCATGGGAGAAGGATTTCACACAGGCAGTTCATCAGTGAGGCAAACCTACTACAACTCCCATGAGCCAGTTTGCACAAGTACTACACTGATATTTAATTTTTCTCAATTAATTTTTTAATGTTTTTTCATTCATTATTTATGATAAATGTTGCCAGATATTTGATTCTATCTTCCCTCAAGGTTAGAGTTTATTCCTTTAAATACATGAACAGAGAAAACATGCCTTTGCTGAGGAAATCTCGGAAAAAAATTTGGAGATAAAAATATTTTCAAGGTGAGTCTTCCTGGCTACTACAACCCAGGATCTAGACACAGCATCATTATACCCCGATTTGAGGGGGTCAATAATACAGCCGACAGCTGGTGCCCAGGACACAGATCCACAGAGATGCTCAATGGGTTTGCATCCTTGATCTTTGAAAAGGCCAACCTAACACCACAAAGAGATGGCTCCAGTTCTAAATACACAAAATCTACTTAGGGAAACGTGTAGCCTCTTATTTTCACATTTAATAAAAGTATGCACAGCTAATCTTCTCCAAAAGCTTTAGCAACTCTCTCCTTCTAGCAGTTTTAGAAACCTTACAGCCATCAAAACCCACATATCTCAAGTCTACCAGCTTCCCCCTTTAGTTACCCAGTCTCTCCCTTTCTTTCCTAACTCTGTGTTCTCCAGAACCTCAATCCAGGTCCACAAGATCTAGGCCTCTTCAGCAACAGCCCCTTTCAGCTTCCTGCCTTATGTAAAATGTGAATTTTTCTTGAGGAATCACTTCTGCTTCTCTCCCGTTTTGAAACACATCATTCTTGCACATCCTTTGCTAGCTATTTAATTCTATTTCTGGACGATTTCTCCACTCTTCTTGCAGAAACCCACTGCTCCTTCTAGATCTGTGGCATTCTGTTTCTGGGTCCTTTTCTGTCCCTCATCCATCATCATCTATCCATCCCCAATTCATGTCTTAGTCCATAGACACTAGCAGTCAGTCCACAGTTCCCTTCTCTACCTAGGGATTTCCCAGGCCCAGGTAGATGGACTTCCAATCATGCATTCACTCAATGCATGTCCCCTCCACTGGGCTCCTTCTCCATTTCTCTTCCCCATCTCCATCATAGGCAGTTTATGATTGCCAGGAACCCTCTCCACTTAAAAAATAAGAAATATGTTCGATAACTACTCTCTGAGCCCCACACTCCCTTGCAGTAATCCCTCCAACACCTCCCACAGCCAATCCTCAATCCCACGGAGCTTTTCAGCATTTTCCCACTAGCACATCTTACTCTCTATGGTCTTTCATCTTCACTTAATTCCTTATAGAGTTTAAATTTCAAGGTCTCATTTAGTTCCTTTCTTGACAATGTCCTCAACTGTCTTGCCAATAAATATTATAGTCTGGGCTACCATCTCCTCTTTTCTAAACTACTGAAACAGCTAATTTATCCCATAGCTTCTCCAGTCACTCTCCAGTTCAGTTCAGTCAGTCATGTCCGACTCTTTGAGATCCCATGAATTTCAGCACGCCAGGCCTCCCTGTCCATCACCATCTCCTGAAATTGACCCAAACTCATGTCCATCGAGTCGGTGATGCCATCCAGCCATCTCATCCTCATCATCCCCTNAGAATTTTCCACAGTTTATTGTGATCCACACAGTCAAAGGCTTTGGCATAGTCAAAGAAGCAGAAATAGTCACTCTCTAGATCTTTCTTAACTGCAAATCTGATCACACCACCTCCCTGCTTTCAATACATCAGCAGTTCCCCTATCCTGAGCTTGCTTACAAGGACCTGCTTAATGGAGCCAGGACTTTCATCTCAAAAGTCCTCTCCTCTAACTCCCCTTGACTAATTTCTGCTCCCATACAACTGCCATACTCAAGGACTTTCAGTTCTGGCATGCATCTCCTCCCCCCTATTCCTTTACCCCTCCCATCTTTTCTTCTCTCCTCCCCTCTCCTCTCCTTCCCTCCCTTTTCTTCTCATTCCTTACGTTCTCTCTCCTCCCTGCCTCTTCCCTCTCTTTTCTCCTCCCTAACTCATCACTTTCTGCAACATGGCCCCTCTTCCTGGAATAGTTTATTCCATCCTTGATTCTATTGACGCTTCAGGTACAGACTCCTCCAGAAAGGCTTTCCTGGCCCCTAGGTATAGTAAGATAACTGGTTTTCACAAACACTACTTTAGGTTATAACAGGTCTTATTATAGGAATTAGAATTTCAACTTCTTAGCAGTGCTGTCTCCACATAATGTTCTCCCAATGCTCCCTTTGTTCTTGTAGTCTGTGCTCTTCACTCCTGACCCTAACACCCAGACGCCTTCACGGCTCAGAGCAAACCACCTCTCTCACCTCCTCCTTCATCCTTCTTGTAAACTGAATTGTTCATATTTTCATGAGCTCATGCCTTCTCTTTAGCCACAACACACTTCTGGACATTCCTTAGTACACCAAGCTCTTTGATACCTTCCTGTCTGCACATTTTTTTGCTTTCTGCTTAAAAGGATCCTGTCCTCTTCTCTTTACCTGGAGACTTCCAACTCAGCTTTGAAGACTTAGCTCAGATGTCAGCTCTTACATGAGTCTCATTCTCTGCCCTGTGCTCCCTCAATATTCTGCCTAAAATTCTCTCAGAGCACAGGGTACTGTAATTCCAGGTTTATATGTGTGTTTCTCAGTTAAACAATAGTCTTTAAGGTGGGAAAACATCTATTCAATTTGTATCTATTAGGTCTTGAGCATAGAGAAAAAGAGAAAAGGTTTTAATCATTACACCAGTGTGGTATGGTTCAAAAATGTTTTCTCAAGTCCCACAATTTTCATTATTTCCCCAAATTCAGCTGAGCTTTCAAACAATCACAATTGTCAGTGAATTACACATTAAAATGTATGTGCCAAATATTTTGCTTCTAACTAGTCAGTATTTATAGACAAAGCAGTCTAAACTGCATTGCTTATGTTTTCATAAGGCCACAAAAATTTGCTAAAGGCAAAGCTGGTTTTGACCACACATTTCCATATTTCACAGGAAGATGATGATACAATACCACCCTGCAATAAACCTCAAGCTTAAGCAAGAATTTATCAGAATAAAATAGTTGTTCTGCATGTTTATTATTTCTTCTCATCTTACCAAATCTAGTATCATCTGAATGAAAAGTATGAAAAGGAAAAAGGAACCACAAAAAATTATTTGGATTTTACTCTAGAATTTTATTAATGACTCTTACTTTCTTGGAAATGGTGTTATTTCACTAAAATATTAAAGCCTTTGCATTGTTATTTACTGAGGCTTAAAACAATACATTTCTAACTTGTATTTGCTTCCTATCTGTCATTTGGAGTGAAATTAGTTCACTGAATCACATATCATTCTAGGTAGTAGCCAAATACACTTTCTCAGTGGATCTAATTTGATCCCAGCCCTCTAACTTACAGAGTCTAAAATACTGTGGGGAATCAAGGGGAAAGGTATGAGTATCATTGGCGAATCCTGCATTACTTTTGCTGGAATTCATCAGAAAGTCGAAGGCAATAAAGTATTTCTTTTAATCAATGAGTCTTTGTTGGATGCTTGTTAGGTAGGAGAAATGTATATAAGCTTTAAGGATACAACAAAAAAGGGACACCCCCATCACTGTCCTCACAGAGCTGCCAGTCTAGCAGGGGTGACAGACAAGTAAATAAGAATTTACAATGCAGTAGGACAAGTGCCACTATAAGGGAAATATTGTGTGTCATAGAGTGACATGTAGTAGAGTATCAGGCATCTGAATATTTCCTGGCCTTCAAACCACTAGATGCTAATAGTATGTTAAATGCACTTTAGGAGTAAAAGGGAAGAATTAGGTTTTCAAAAATACATCATAGGTGTTCAAAATGTTTATTGAATATTTGTTGTTGTTCAGTCACTAAGTTATGTCTGACTTTTTGTGACCCCATGGACTGCAGCAAGCCAGACTTCCCTATTCTCCACTATCTCCCAGAGTTTGCTCAGATTCATAGCCACTGAGTTGGTGATGCTCTCTAACCATCTCATCTTCTCCCACCCTCTTCTGCCTTTGCCTTCAATCTTTCCCGGCATCAGGGTCTTTTCCAATGAGTCAAGTAAATAAATGCAGAGGCTTTCAGTCAAACAAAGGCAGTGTCCTTGGGTCACACTGGCAATGCCTGGAGTTGGGACCGGTACTGTATAATGGCTTGGTCCAGAACACAGCAGTGCAGTAAATAGTGAGCTCTTGGGGAGGGCTGAGGCCTCTACATCACCCGCTTAGGGTAAAAGATCTAGCTAGCACAGCTACAAATGGAAAGTCAGTGTCCCATCTTTATCCTTCCCTAGAAGTAAGAGTCTACAGAGCTGACCCCTCAAGTTCCCCTAGAGTTCAACAACTCAGGGGGAAACAGCCAGCTGCATTCACAAATAGATTATCCCAAACAGCTCAAAGGTGTTTTTCCTACATTTTACTGGATTTACACTCAATTTCATTTCCCCAAGACAAAGATGACTTGGAATCCTAAAAAGAGATCCATTTTCAGAGCAAATATCTTAAAAACCTGTTAGGAGTACAATCCATTTTAGAATCTCCAAAGCACTAAGGCCTCAGTATATCGCTGTTCTACAGTGGATTTCAGATTTGTAGTTTCTAGACTCTACTTGGCAAAAGGATCTGTGTCTCTGCCAGATCATTTAGCAAGTGTTCACAGCACTTCAATCTGTCATGAGTTGTGTTTAATAAGGCGTGTGCGTCCACAGCTACCCTCTCCAGGCTGACTGGAGCTTGTCACCTGCTAGGTGGTTGCCATCACTCTTTTTCAATGAGACAAAAATGTGTGAATAATGGACGGATAGACAAGGGAAGCATTCTGCCTCAGTGGTGAGTTCCTGGTTTTTGGGGGGGATTCCAAAGAGGACAATCCACAAACTTGGTTGAATGTATAGAAAAATGGGCCATACTCCCAATGCTCTGAGAATTCTTCCCTATCTTCAAGTCCAGTGAAAATTAAAGAGCCAAAACTTCAGAGGTGTTCAAGAGACCATTTGGTTCAGCCCAAAGCATCCAGACAAATAAAAGTTTATTTTATCTTTGTATGTGTGGTGTAGGTAGAGGATAGGGGTACTGCTTGGAGTCAGACGGCAAATCAACAAAATGTTTGAGTCTAGAAACCAAGCCTCCTACCTGCAAATGGCCTTGGCCAGAGCTCTCCAACTCTTTCAACTAAATCTCTTTCATTACAGACAAGGGTATATACATACCCCAAGAGAAAAGGTTAGAACCCATACAGGTGACTTCAAGCATGGAATTTAATTGAACTTACATGTTGGAACTTTTTCAAAAAATTTTGTGAATTTTGTATTCTACTCATGAAGTGTCTGTTTGAATTAATATAAAATCACTTTTGCTTCAAAAAGGTGCCACATTTGTTCTATTATCTTTGCATATTCCCAGTGTTATGGGAACCCAAGTTCAAGAAACATGTCCTGCTTCATGAAAATACAGCTGTTGGTTCTCTGGCTTCCTTTATTTCATGCCAGCAGAGTCTTGTTATACAAATGCCATTTTTCCACCCATGCCATCTAGACCCTCTTATGAGAGGTATTCATGGTAGGATAAGACAAGGAAAACAATCCCCTCTTTTCACATAATTTTTGTTTTTTAAGCTTAGTCCTCCAACCTGTAAAGTTTCCTAGGCCTAGGCCATAACACTTCTGACTTGCAAATGAGGATATTGCAAGAGTCATTATTCCTTGCAAAATCTATCCAAACAAATACTGGCTCCTCACCTTCCAAACTGGAACATAAGAAGTACAGGAGCAAGGAAAGCTCGTGGTGACTCTATATTGTTGTTGTTGCTTAGTCGCTCAGTCAGGTCCGACTCTTTGTGACCCCATGGACTACAGCACGAGAGGCTTCTCTGTCCTACACCATCTTTCAGAGCTTGTTCAAACTCATGTCCATGGAGTACTGATGCCATCCAACCATCTCATCCTCTATCATCCCCTTTTCCACCTGCCTTCAATTTTTCCCAGCATCAGGTTCTTTTCAAATGAGTCAACTCTTGACATCAGGCAGTCAAAGTATTAGAGCTTCAGTTTCAGCATCAGCCCTTCTAATGAATATTCAGGATTGACTTCCTTTAGCATTGACTGATTTGATCTCCTTGCTGTCCAAGGACTCTCAAGAGTCTTTTTCAATACCACAGTAGAAAAGCATCAGCACTTCAGTGCTCAGCCTTCTCTACAGTTAAGCTCTCACATCCAAACATGACTCCTGGAAAAACCATAGCTTTGACTACATGGACCTCTGTCGGCAAAGTAACATCTCTGTCTTTTAATTTCATGGCTGTGGTCACTATCTACAGTGATTTTGGAGCCCAAGAAAATAAAGTTTGTTTCTGTTTCCATTGTTTCCTCATCTAATTGCCATGAAGTGATGGGATCGGATGTCACAATCTTAGTTTTTTGAGGGTTTTTTGAATGGTAACTCTATGAGTTGGTGAGAAACACAGCAACAGGAGGTTATTAGGGATCCTGGTTCTATTTTCTAGCTCTGAGTCTATTCTCCTGGAAAAAGTAATACTATATAGTAGAAACCAAATTCCTTCTTCAAATATCAATTCATCTGTTTTTTAAAAGGGCTTCCCTGATGACTCAGCAGGTAAAGAATCTGCCTGCAATGCAGGAGACAGAGCAGATGCAGGTTCAATCCCTGGGTCATGAAGATCCCCTGGAGGAGGAAATGGCAGCCCACTTCAGTATTCTTGCCTGAAAAACCCCATGAACAGAGGAGCCTGGAGGGCTACAGTCCATGGAGTTGCAAAGAGTTGGACATGACTGAGCACAGCACTCAAATTTATTTTCAATACAAATTATACCCAGATATCTAGAAGAGGAACTACTCAGATGTAAAATATTGGACAAAAAATAAATGCATACGGTTAAGTTTAGCCATGAATGCCACCTGCATACCTTATGTTCAACTCCAAGAGTTGTTTTTGAATGCTATAGTATTTACAGACACCACACACCTACCCCTGTAAAATTAGGGATTCTTCCTGCCCTTGAGCATTCCAGGACACAGCACCTATGATGGTAAATTTTATGTGTATTTTATGTGTCAACTTGACTGACTCAGAGGGTCCCCAGATATTTGGTTAACAATTATTTCTAGGTATGTCTATGAGGGTGATTCTGGAGGAGATTAACATTTGAATCAGCAGACTGAATGAAACAGATTGCCCTTCCCAAAGTGGTGGACATCGTCTAAACAGCTGAAGGCCAGAATACAATAAAAAGACTAAGAAAGAATTCTCTCTCTCCCCATCTGTCTTCAAGCTGGGACATCAGTCTCCTCCTGCCTTCAAACTCCAACTCAGACTTGGACTAGAATTTATTCCACTGGCTCTCCAAGATCTCCAGCCTGCCAACTGAAGGTCTTGGGACTTTTCAGGCTCCATAATCATGTTAGCCAATTCAATACATACATAATACATATAAATATTTAATATATACAATCCTTTATATATGTTATATATACATACATATATATATATATATATTCTGGAGAAGGAAATGGCAACCCACTCCAGTATTCTTGCCTAGAAAATTCCATGCACAGAGAAGCATGGTGGGCTACAGTCCATGTGGTCACAAAAGTTGGACAAGACTGAGCAACTGAGCACATACTATATATTCCACATAGTTTCTCAATATACACACACACATGTGTTTATACATATGTACACATGTACAATGAGATACAGATATAGATATAGATGAAGATGTAGATCACTGGTTCTGTTTCTATAGAAAACTCTGAGTAACAGAGCTCCCCACTGCCACCACTAGATCTGGATCTGCCCAGATGACTTGCGGTTACTGATTACATCACTGTCAGTTTCTCACTTATAATTATCTAGTAAATGTCTTTTTTTTTCTCATTTTGAAATGTTTCCTTTAAAATGGCAGCATTTTCTTGGTCTATGCTATTTTATGGCTGGTGAGTAACTGAGTTTCATGGCATGTCTATTACAAATAGACTTGGATCTCACAGAGGAATTTCTGTGTTTCTTAAGTTGAATAAAATATTATGCATATGCTTTTTTATGGTTTTGGCAAGAGTTCCATCACACTGGCTTGGTGCAGTTTATGCATTTCTTATTTCCTATTTTAATACAGGCTTTACTCCTTGGGATTTCTATTAACAAAGCTGGAGGACTTGGAAAGGCTTTTAGAAATAAAAGTTGTTATTGAAACCCTTTCACAATGCATAATTAAAAGGATATCAGTGAAGGATGATACAGTACCTTTAGTAGATGAGGCCAGTTACAGTAGCAACTTTAAGGAAAAGAGCCGGCATTCTAACCCTTGCACTGGGACTCTAAAAGGTCAGCCAGTTACCCATCGCTCCACAGTCATATCCCTCCCCAGAAGGCCACATGACCTAATAAAGAAGGCAATGATTATTGGGCTCTCTCTCTAACGGGACCCATTCCAACACTGAGAACGAAAGGTTTCCCCCAAATAACTTGGGGAATCAGCAAAGCTCTGCACAATGGGGCCACCAATGTCACCAGGCCTATCCTGTGAGCAGCAGCTCTGATTGCAGAGGAGCAGAACTTTGTCTAGGATTCCTGATGCCAGTCTGCCTTCCCTTCACCCCATCTAGGAGAGCTTTCTGCTTCTACAAGCACAGTACACACTCTGCTGGTGTTGTAGCTGCTGTGTACCCCTACAAGCTAATGCAGCAGACTAGGCCCAGGTTCCAAAACAGAAGCTCCTTCTTTTTTCACATTCCTTACCAAAACCCCAGCAGAAAAATATCACTTGAAAAAAATCTTTCACCTTCTGGCCCATGTAGTCTATGACTATGAAAACTTCTATTGTGGTTCTGCTGAGAGGGCTCCCCTGGACACCAAGCCCTAAGCCTATATCAGATTCCATACTTATTAAGTTCCTACAGCACCAGCCCCTACTGTAGGGATGTAACTTTGACACACATCTCGTTGTGTGTCAGAGGTGTACACGGTAATAAGACAGTCCCTGCCTTGGAAAGGAAATCGGACATAAGCAGATCATTTCAATGCAAAGACAGAGGTGTTAGAAGGCATATGGTACTGAAACCTTAGATCACAGATACTAATTCAGCCTAGAATTCAAAAATGACTTTCAGGACAGCAGAAAACCTGAACTGCATCTTGAAGGAATCTGGATGATTCCTTCATATTAATATTCCTTTCATATTAATGAAACAAGTGGAAGGCTTCCTTAACTCCCTCACATAGAACCGCCTCCAACTTCTAATTTGCTTTTCCAAAAATAGTCCCCAAATGATATAAAATCCAGGTCCCAAAGCCACAGGGCACAGTGTGCTGGTTCCTGGAACCCTCAGTATAGTGAGAACTACTCCAGGATACAATCCATTAAATCACCTGCTTGATGAAGTTTACACCCCTGCTTTCCTCCCCTGGGCTCCAACCACACATCCCCAAAACTTGGCCCCTGGTGCCTCATAAGGGCACTGTGTTCCCTCAACACCCCAAGAGATGAAGTTTAACCTTCTATGAAGGAGGCGGGGATATGGGCAAACATCTAGTCACCTCAGAGGAATTTCTAGAAAGACAAAACATATGATGCTCATGTGCCCTGATTGTGAGAAGGATATTTTCCAATCTTAAGTGAATGGTTATAGCATCCAATTTAGGTTTTCAATCCCACAGCCTACCCTGCGTGGGAAGACAGAGAAAGAGCCTCAATTTCCAGGTTTATAAATGTCGAAAATGGGATATTCTCACTAAAATTGTGGTGAGCATTTATGTTCATTAAATGTGATTGCTGCAATAATGATATACACCTAAAACTCCTTTAACCATTTAAAAGAAAACCTAGGCTCCAAGAAAACCCCACAGCAGAGCATTAAGATCCAGTTGTTTTTTTTTTTTTTTTTCTTTTCCTTCTTAGCAAACCAATTACAGGGCTGGAGTGGGTGAAACACCCCAAGGAATAGTCTATAAGATCATCTAATAATTGGGCCAATTTATAGTAGGTAACGGAGAAATGCTTGAAATTGTCATTTCTGCTGGTTAGGACTGAATAGGAAAGAATGTGATTAATAAATAGCTTAAGCAGCAAACAGAAAGTACTTACAATGTATGAATGCTCTGGGGAGATGAGGTATTGAGACAATCATTATGATAAAGTACAGCCAGATGATAAGCTTAAAGAGGCTGAAACACCTGTTGAAAAAGTCACATTAGGGGGACATTTGGGCTGGAATTTATTATTAAGATTTCTTTTAAGTGGCCTTTCAACCATAAGGTCAAATGTTAAGTACGTTAAGGTGAACTGAAATGAAGGAGGATTTTTTTCAGCATGAATGACAAGCCAGGGTCCCAGAGGCAGGACCAGGTTAGAGCCTCTCTTCCCAGCTTCTGCTAGAGGACAGTGTTGGACATCACTGCGGTAGCCTACTGACATAAACCCTAGCCTATGGGGAGAATGGGAGTCGTCTGGGGCGACGGTGAACATAGGCAGAATGTCCCACCATTTATCTGGACAGAACCTCAGGCTCCCAGAAGCCTGCTTTCACCTGAACTGTTCCAGGAAACACAACCTAGTGCTGTATGGATGCTTCTTGAAGCAGCAGAGTACAAGTTTTAAAGGGATAGACCTCTGGCATTTAAAACTAGGCTCTTCCAATAACTTTAGATGAACTGTGAAGTTTAAGAATAAATTTATCTGGCATTCCCTTCAGTCACTCTCTCCTGTTTCTTCCTCAAACAATCTCTGCAGGGAACAGCAATTGATTCTAACAACCAGGCGTCCTTTCCCCTTCTAGAAACCACTCCTCCTCTGGAGGACTTGCCTCTTCCTACCAACAGGCAAGTCTGACAACACAGGCGGCACCCAAGGTGATACCTGTCCCTCCCACTACAGTGACTGGCTGAGGGATGATGTCCTAATGCAAGTCACATCCACCAGAAGCCTTCCTTCGGGTTTTGCATTTGAGTTACAGTCCTGGAACGATGGCAGCCTGCAGCTGACTATGGTCCTGTTCCCTCCCCATGGTGCTTCATGGCAGAAATCTCTCTGGAAAGAAAGAGACATTCCTGAATGTTAACCACTCCTCCCTGTCTCCTTTTGCCTCTATTATTATCCTGTGCTTCTTTCCCTCAGAGCTCTGCCCTCAGATCTCTGTCAGATGACATCCGCTAGGTTTCAGTTCAGTTCAGTCACTTAGCCGTATCCGACTCTTTGCAACCCCATGGACTGCAGCACGCCAGGCCTCCCTATCCATCACAAACTCCCAGAGTTTACTCAAACTCATGTCCATAAAGTCAGTGATGCCATCCAACCATCTCATCCTCTGTCATCCCCTTCTCCTCCTGCCTTCAATCTTTCCTGGCATCACGGTCTTTTCAAGTGAGTCACTTCTTCGCATTGGGTGGCCAAAGTATTGGAGCTTCAGCTTCAACATCAGACCTTCCAGTGAATATTAAGGACTGATTTCCTTTAGGATAGACTTGGTGGATCTCCTTGCAGACCAAGGCACTCTCAAGAGTATTCTCCAATACCACAGTTCAAAAGCATCAATTCTTTGGTGCTCAGCTTTCTTTATAGTCCAACTCTCACATCTATACATGACTACTGGAAAAACCATAGCTTTGACTAGATGGACCTTTGTTGGCAAAGTAATGTCTCTGCTTTTTAATAAGCTGTCTAGGTTGGTCATAACTTTTCTCCCAAGGAACAAGCATTTTTCAATTTCATGCCTGCAGTCACCATCTGCAGTGATTTTGGAACCCCCCAAAATAAAGTCTCTCACTGTTTCCACTGTTTCTTCATCTATTTGCCATGAAGTAATGGGACCAAAGAGATTTTCTTGGAGAGATTTTCACTTTTAGGTACAAGAAGAAACCACTAGTGATTTGATTCTAGGAAGAATCAAAGTAATGGCTCTAAACATAGGGCTACCCAACAAACAAATTTTATAAAGGCCCCCAGCCCTTGTGGGTGGAAGCAGAGAACAACAGTGGGCATCCATTCTTCATAAGGAGTATTTTGGACTAAATTCTAGCAGTTCCTTGGTGCCTCGTTATATGCTATATGTCTAGCTGGAGATGTCAGACATGCTGAGTGAGCAGCTCAGGGTGAAGCAGAGAGACAGAAATCCCTGAACATCGTTCTGGATCTGAGCCATAAAAGGGCTGAGGAACAACCAGGACAACCATCAACGCAGTATGTCAGGGACCCTAAACAGCTTGTGTTCTCCTGAAATTGCTGCTACACTCATTGTTGACTCCTGACATTCTTATATTGAGGTTCACTTTTTATTACAAAATTTTGAGTATTGTTGAAGAGGAGGGGAAGACGGCCTGCAATCATCTCAGTAGAAATGAAGCATCATAGAGCACAAGAGCTATAGAGAGAGCAGGAGCAGCATCTCTTCTTCTCCATCCATCCCATTGCTCTGGCTCAGGCCTGTGTCTCTTAATCTCTGTATCAGCCTCTAAATGAATCCCTGACTCATGCTCTCCAATCCATCTTTCACATTGGAACCAAAGTGAGTGACCTTTCATAAATGTAGACCTGACAATATTATCTACCACCACTTAAAATCTCACAGTGTCTCCTACTAACCTCAGAACAAAGTCTATGATCTTTAGCACCACCTAGCAGGTCCCCAATAACGTAATCATAATTTAACTCTAGCCACTCCTGCCTACTATTAATTTCAATGTAATTCTCCATATATCCCTTATTTCTCATCTCCTTATCTAGGATGAAGCTGTTGCTTCTACCTAAAACATTTTTTCTAATCTTAATTGTATAAATAATTATTATTCACTCTTTGATTTCAGCTCAGGTATCACAATTTTAGTCTCTTTCTGTTCCCTGCCTCCCTCAACCCTCCAACCAAAAGCCAGGCAACATTACCAAGGGGATAACTGTGGTATGGCTCCAAAAGCAGGGTGAAAGGATGGGAGGAAAGGGTATTGAAAATTGTTAAGTGCAGCCTCATGCACATGGTGGGCCCTGTGTGTTTAACCCTTTCAGATAACACAGCCAGGATCTAAGTCAGTTGGTACCAAGCCCTCTCACAGCCCATGTCCCCATTTGAGAGCCTTTAGAAATGTTTCCTTCTAGGAGAGAGGTTCATCTGAGGTTCTAGAAGATAGCCTGTCCTCCAGGGTGCCTAGCTTTTACATGAGACCAAGAGCCACTCAAGCATAGTGACAAAAACTCTGCCACCACAGACTGATCAGCAGCTACCAAGGCACTCACTGCTGCAAGAACCGAGGACAGAGCACACGGGACACACCAAACTTTGGCAGAGCGCAATCTGTCCCAGTGACTCCAACAAAGTACAGAAACGTCCTGGGCAAGACAGCTCCTGTGAAGAAAAGCACCATAGGTTCGTTCTTATCTCTATCAGTCTACAACTGACAGCATCACTAGTGGATTATAAAAGCCAAAAAATAGAATAAATAAAACAATTTTTTACCCATGCCATAAGAGTTATTAGGCACTCATTCTGTGTTTAGGACAGAGGGCAAGAGGCTGGGGTAAGAAGCCTGCAAGCTTACTGCACCAACCCCTGACCCAACCCCTTAGGGGTCAACACTAGCAGTGAAAGTGATGCTGTATTTGCAGTTTTCATGTGAATCCACAAGGCCAGGGATCAGTGAGACTAAAAAAAACCCTCACCCTTAATCAGGGCTCTTCTTGGGTTTATGGGTGGGTGCTGGCTTCACCTGCAAAGAAGAATGATTAGGGAGAGGTCCACTGCTGGTCAGCAACTTCTCCAGAGTTACCAGAGTAGAGAACTAGGTTCTGGTAAGAGATGCTGGGACCTTGAGAACGTAAAACAAAAGGCCAAAAAAAAAAAAAAAGAGCAAGATGACTAAAGTGAAAGCTGAAGGTTAATTATTTTGTTTTATAGAGAAAATTATTTTGTTATATATATATATATATATATATAAACATATATAATACATAATTATTTTGTTTTATAGAGAAAAGAGAAAAAGTGAATTGATATCAGGTTATTGAAAACCAGAATCCACTACATGCCTGCCACAGATCCTGATGTTGACCCAGGTTTTGAATATGGATTTATTATTGGGGCATTTTTATTATGCTTTAACTGTATACATTTTTAAAGGCAAGCTTTCTTTTTAATTCAATAAATGTAATGCTTAAAAATGAAAGACCTTTCATAAAATGAACTCAGGTTAAACCAGGTTCTTAAAGTCATTACAATCACTGTCATAAGGATGAATTAAGAAGGTTGTTCTGGTCTCCAATTTAATAACACTTTTGACTGCCTCGTAAATTGTGTGATATATGGTAATTTGGCATCCGGTATTTGATTGGCTTGCTCCTCCAACCCTTCCTCATAAATTAATGTCATCATGAACACAGACATGTTCTTTCCTACTCTCCCTGGGTCCTTTTTAATAGCTATTAACCCTTGCTTGCCACCAAGACAGCATTAATTTAACAAAAACCAACAAAAACTATAGCAATTAAAAGACTCAAGAATATTTCTAATAATCTGTGTGACTAGTTGCAAGCATTTAAGAGTAGAAATACCTGTCTCCTCTTAAAAAAGGCAAAATGACAATTTTTTTAGTATGTCTTCCATGCACTGGGCTCTGTGGCTTTGTATAATTATGAACCTCCAAATACCATGCAGGAAAGAACTCCATGGGCATCCAGGCTGTATTAGATACATTCTAATCAGTACAGTGATGGAGACAGGCCACTAGAGCAGAAATTCTATGACTTTGCTGTGATGGGGGAGGTAGGGAGAGTTAAAGAGGATCTTGAAGAGCAGCAAACCCAGGCTTTCTGAGGTCAGAGAAAGTTTGTCAAGAGTTATACCTAAACTGAGATACAGCAGACAAGCAGCCAGGCAAAAATATGTGCACTGTGGAAGAAGCAGAAGTAGTGCATTTTGAAGTAATTAAAACAATATGTGGGAATAAACATCATTTATCTAAAGAACTGAATGAGGTTTAGAATGGCTAAGGCATAAAGGACAAGAGGAAGTGAAAGATATATATGGCTGGAGAGGTCACCCAAAGAGACACGCAAACCACTGGTTTAGATTTTACCTTGAGGGCAGTTTCTGACCTGGAGAGTTTTCTGAGCAGCAGACTGACATGTCAGGTTTGTAACTTATGCACTGCTTTCTCTGACTATAGTAGTGAGGATCAGTTCAGATGAGACAAACTTGGAAGTCTGGAAGTCAGTTAGAAGGAAGGCTGCCATAGTAATCTGGATGGCCAATGATGGTCACCCGGACTTAGAAAATTACAATAGAAATGGAGGCAAAGTATTAGCTTTGAGAAGCAGTCAAGCCATAGATGCAGTAGATTAAATGATGGCATGTGACAACTGATGGCGACAAAGGGGTCCATGACGAATGACACCTGTATTTCTGACTTGAGCAAGTGGGTACAGGAGAGTTTTCACTGAGATGAGGGCCACTGGGGGAGGCACAAGTTTGTGAGGGGGTTAGGGGTTCAGTCCTGGCTGTACCAAGATTGAGACACCTATGGAATTCCCAAGGGGAGATATTTAGTACACAGTGGGACACACAGATACAATGCACAAGAAGACATGGGCTTCTGGAACAAGTTTCTTTTCAGAAGCACAGGGCCTACAAGTATAAAATAGAACTGTCATGTCAAAAAGAAAGCTCACATTCAGTTGTGGGGTCAGGAATGACTTCACAGAGGTTATACTGATTTAAGATCTTTAAAGAAGGGTGGGATTTTAAGTGACTTTTAGAGAAAAAGTGGACTATTTGAAGCTGGAGGAACCTGACAGAACACAGTGAGAAAAACTGATAACATTATAGGAGATTATTAATATTTACATTTGGCTAAGGTTTAAGGTCTGTTTGTGGTAAATAGTAGGTAATGTAGCTGGGAAAAGGACTTGACTGAAAGGCAGGAAGGCTGGACTAGATACTGTAAGTGATATGGATTCTTCAGAGGTGTCTGAACTATGGAATACTAGTCTTTATGAATTTCACAGACCACATCTCATCTTGCTGAGCCTTTATGAAGAAGGCAGGATTAGAGAGATACCAGAACAAGAAGGAAAGCTTTTGAACTCAGACAGCTCTGGGTTTGATACTCAGCTCCTGGCTTCATTACTCAGAAGTGATATGGTCCTGCTGAGTTAGTTCCGGTCTCCTTGGGTATAGAGTGAGCAGTATGATACCCACTTCTCATGGCTGCTATGAACATTGAAGATCATAGATTCAAGGTACCATATGAAAAGCTGCTGTTGGTGATGGTTTAGAGAGTTGCAGCTGTGTTTGTCAGGCTGGTCCCTCAGAAATAGGACATAACAAAGCCACCATTTCAGCTGGAGAAGGGGTATTCCCAATTGGGAAAGAACCACAAAGTGAAGTGAGGTGAAAGTTGCTAAGTCATGTCCGACTCTTTGCAATCCCATGGGCTATACCGTTCATGGAATTCTTCAGGCCAGAATACTAGAATGAGTAGCCTTTCTCTTCTCCAGGGGATCTTCCTAACTCACGGATCCAACCCAAGTCTTCCACATTGCAGGTGGATTCTCTACCAGCTGAGCCACAGGGAAAAGAACCACAGTCCTTCTCAAAACAAATACAACATGACTGTTTCCCACTGGAAAAGAACTAGGAGGGAGAAAGGCAGTGATGGCTCCTCAGCTCATCCCTATGTGTCCACATGTATTAATCCCTGTAAAACAACAGCAATGCCTACAAATCAGTGTCTCATGCCCCAACATTGAAGTAACTTCCAAAGACACAGCTTCCAGAGTAACCTGAAACTGAATTTGTGGACAGGGCCCAGCAGTGTGTACTTCACAATGTATCTGAACTTCTCCTCCCCAATGCATGATTTCAAAAAACTCAACATTTGAAACACAAGCAGTAACCATTAGCCACACATCAGATTCTTTCTACCGGGCCAACAAGGAGTGAGTAAGATAAGACTTACCAAGTACACCCATAACAGAGAAGACTGGCATAACAGAGATTTGTGCATGGCATTTTATTTCTGAGGCCAATAACAGACTATGCTGCTTGGGATCGTTAGAACGAAGGCTTCTACTCAGACTTTGGCTTACACGGAGGAGCCTATGCAATAAAAGAGGATTTTCCAACAAGAAGAACTAAATCTTCAGAATAGCCAGGGGGTGGGGGTAGGGTACTTCCCTGGTGGTCCAGTAGTTAAGAATCTGCCTTGCAATGCAGGGGACACAGGTTTGATTCCTGGTTGGGGAACTAACAGCCCACATGCCACGGAGCAACTAAGCTGTCACACTGCAAGTACTGAGCTTGTGTGCTCCGTGTACCACAACTAAAGAGCTCATGTGCTGCAACCAAAGGTCCCTTGTACCACAACTAAGACCCGATATAGCCAAATAAATGCTGTTTTAAAATTCACACTTTAAAAAAACAAAAACGAATAGTCAGGGGAAGGAAAAGGCACCCATGGCATTCCACATTAACTGTCAGGGTCTACAAAGGGTTTGAGGTGTTGCCCTATCTGCGAGCTAACAAGTTAACTTGCCACAAATTCACAAATGCTTTCTTAAGTCAGAGACAAAAGACTCTGTTACTCACAACAAAGGCAGCAGCCAAGGGTCAGCATGGATCACAGCGCCTCAGTCCCCTCAGGGCAGCACGGGTGGGCCTAGATGGATACACAGGAAGTGGGCTGAATCACAAGAGAGGAATCCTGAGCGGAGGACCCCGTTTCTTTACAGAAATGTGCAAGAAAACTTGCTCTCTATCTTAGAGGCGACATTACCTCATCCCTCAAGGTTACATGCTGCAAACAAACACTGGGAAATGGCCCAGATAAAGACTGTTCAAGGCCTCACAATCGTGCACACTGGGCAAGATGTAGAGGAGCACAAAAGACCCATAAACAATGTCTACCCACACTAAACCTTATCCCATTGGGGCCAGCCTTGAGCTGTGTAACTCAGCATCTTAAAGTATTCTCTCTTCTTTGAGACTAACTCGGGGCGGGGGAGGGGGTGAGTCAGTGCGGTGCAGTTAAGGCTCATTGGGATAATGCACCTCCAAAAGTGGATGTATTTAATCAGTCTCCTTAATGACTGCTTGGTGACTATGACACCATAACCAAGGGTCAAAAATACATACACACACACACACACACACACAAGGTGGGTGCGTAAGAGGGAGAGAAAGAGAGGAGAATGATTTAGCTCCCTTTCAAAGCTGTCCCTGACTCTATAATGCTAAAATCAGAATATTCCAGCCCTGGGGAAGAAACTTCTGTTAATTCTCAAGTTCACAATCTGCCACATAAATCAGAGTAATACGGTAAGCTGTGATAACCACAGTGACACAGGTGGAGTTCGATTAAGTCTTTTGTTCTCCCTGGGGAAAGGAAGAAAGGCTTCTTTACATGACATAGCAATATCAAATTATCTGCTATTTTTTAATATTGCACATCTTAAGTCATATCTGGGGTTGTTTTGTGAAAAGCGAACTGATGAATAATTTAGAATGGTATCTTAGCACCTCTCCCTGCATATAAAAAAATGTAATCTGACTTAATTGTATGTTGCCATGATAACACTAAAAAAGTCCCCAAGGGGTAACTGGGACATGCCCGGCTTAATGAAAAGTCAAAGGACATTACTTGAATGGATATGAACTCCATTTTCATGCTTGCACTGCATGTTTTTTGGAATGTGGTGCTGGCCTCCCTCTCCTGAGAGCTTGGAGTGCACAGCAGTGTCTGTGGTGGCTCGCCTTTGCTTAAAGAGCTAATTAACTGCTTATCATGATTTTCTCATTTGGAAATCAAGGGGCTTATGGAAATCCTTTGGAACAACAACTTGGAATTCATGCAACTTCATTACTCATTGAAGTCGGAACTCTTTTGATGGTGACAGTTTCTGTGTTGTGTTTTTTCCTGGTGCATCCATAACACTGAAAACTGTCCCCGGCATTGAAACTTCGTGCCTACATAACAACAAAGTAATAGCCTAGAGGGAAAACCTTGCAGAAGCCAGAATTACCATGGCAAAATGTGTCTGTATTTATACAGGGACAAACTCCACTCTTAGCTGACCGGAGCAGAGAAGAATTAAGTCACTACTCATACAGCAGAGAACTAAACTGTAAAGCTGATGAGAGTCAATGACCTAGACAAGCACTGGGACTCAGATGGTTCACATCATCAGGATTCAGTGAATGAAAAACAGATCCGGGGGTGAGCATTCAGAATGCCAAGAGAAAGACAGATGATCAGAAATAAGTCAAGCGATAAAAAGCCCACTGTCAGGACTTACCCTGGTGGTCCACTGGCTAAGACTGAACTCCCAGTGCAGAGGGCCCAGGTTCAATCCCTGGTCAGGAAGCTAGATCCCACATGCCGCCACTAAGAGTTCCATGTCGCAATGAAGACTGAAGATTCCTTGTGCTACAACTAAGACCCAGTGCATCCAAATAAATAAATACAAAAAAGAAAAAAAAAAAAAAGCCAATGGCCATGGACAGTTGTGAGTCCACCCACAGCTCTGAAAGCAGCCTTTGGGTTTGTGTGGCTTCTCCTTCCTGGTCACAAAGGGATATCATCTGTATCCATCCCTTCTTTCTCAAAGGCACAGAGGAGCCTGGTGGGCTATAGTCCATTGAGTCGCAGAGTCAGACACAACTTAGTGACTGAGCACATACACATGCAGCCCTGTACATTGCACAACTGCTGGCATTGCTGATTGCTAAAACTTGAGGTCTATTCAACCTCCCTTTGATGCCTCACTTCCACTCCTCCCTTCCACCTCAGACATCTAGACTTCACATGCTTTTCTTGCCCTCAATTCAATGAAATTTGGAAAACTCAGCAGTGGCCACAGGACTGGAAAAGGTCAGTTTTCATTCCAATCCCAAAGAAAGGCAATGCCAAAGAATGCTCACACTCTAGTAAAGTAATGCTTAAAATACTCCAAGCCAGGCTTCAGCAATATGTGAATTGTGAACTTCTAGATGTTCAAGCTGGTTTTAGAAAAGGCAGAAGAACCAGAGATCAAATGGCTAACATCTGCTGGATCATTGAAAAAGCAAGAGAGTTCCAGAAAAACATCTATTTCTGCTTTATTGACTATGCCAAAGCCTTTGACAGTGTGGATCACAATAA